>LR749852.1:1156701-1247105 GCA_902729485.2 Mus minutoides
CTAGTTGGCCATCAATGGGAAGAGAGGCCCCTTGGTTATGCAGTCTTTATATGCCCCAATACAGGGGAACGCCGGGGCCAAGGGGTGGGAGAGGGTGGGTAGGGGAGCAGGGCCGGGAGTGGGGAGAATATAGGGAACTTTCTGGATAACACTTGAAATGTAAATGAAGAAAATATCTAATAAAAGTTGAAAAAAAAAATTCTGAGTTGTTCAGTCAAGCCACATTTCCTTGGCCATAGAGCTTTGTCACATCTGACATTCACAGCTCTCCCAGAGGAGCAAGTCTCCTATGCTGAGAGCCACAGCAGTGCACACATATGTTGATATGTAAGAAGCATAGAAATTACATTTTCATTGGAGAGGAATAAATGAAATTATTCTTTTTCTTGCCTAGCTTGTTGCTTTACCTAGTATTAACATTTTAACAAGCTATTTTAGGAGCAAGTACATGTATTATTGCTGATTTTGTCTGTAAGTAGAAATGCCAACTGGATACTGCCTAACCTAACCTTCCATTTAGATGGAGGGTATAGGAGGAAGAAGAGAGAGAGGGTTAAATACAGGATTTTATTTTATGTGAAATTTTCTGAAACATTAATACTACCTGAAGAACTTCATCTGGAACTCCTCTTTGAATTTTGATTGAAGATTATTGAACCATATTTTCAAATTTCTATCAGTTGCCATCCGAGCTGTAAACCAGGACCCTTTCCCCTGTCAGATGTACAGTTCACATATGTATTTCTCCATGAAAAGAAGGAAGAGCAAAAGTCTGAGTGAGCTGGAAGGAGCTTGGGCTTCTGACTGACTGCAAGGGTGACTTAGGTCCCTCTGTTTGTGTTAGCACAAGAATGCCTGCAAAACCCAGCGCAGAGTTGATGAGTGTAGTAGGTAAGTCTAGTGTTGGAAGAAATGCTTATCTTTTAAAACCACATTTTTAAAAGGTCCTATGTGGGGCAATAAATTGTATATTTTTCATGTAATATAATTGTTAGAAAATGCTAAGCGACTAGCTTAAAATTACCACCTAACATGGGCAGCTCAGTCTTATCCTTCGAAACGATTTTATTTTGCCTGTGTAACTGTTTATTTTGGATATCTGTTTCAAGGTAAAATCATAGACCCTGTGGTCTTAGTGAGTGGTGTCTTTTGTGAACTGTTATGCAGTAAAAGGCCATGCACTCTCCACACTTCATTTCTTACTATTTTGGAATAATATTTCATTGTAAGTCCACATGTTATCTGTTTGACAGTAATAGATGTTTGGATTTCTTCTACACATTATTTACTGTGGATAATAGTACTAAGGGGAACGTTTTGGACAAGATTCTATGTAAGAGATATTTCATATCTGTGTATACCTAAGAGCAGACTTGTTGAATCATATGTTAATGATGTCTAACCTTTTTTTAAAAAATTGCACTGATTGATTGATTGATATATCGATTGGAAGTGGTGCTGTTGTGTGTGTGGAGGGTAAGAGAAAGCCTGTAGGAGTTCTCTCTCTCCTTCCATTGTAAGGGGTCTCAGGGTCAAGAATCAGGTTATAGCAGGTCCCTTACCCACTTAGCCTTCTCATCCGCTCCATTTCCTCTGTTAAAAAAAATTAATATAGCCGGGTAGTGGTGGCGCATGTCTTTAACCCCAGCACTTGGGAGGCAGAGGCAGGCAGATTTCTGAGTTCGAGGCCAGCCTTGTCTACAGAGTGAGTTCCAGGACAGCCGGGGCTATACAGAGAAACCCTTGTCTCAGAAAAAAAAATTTTTTTAAACATTTCATCTGTTATTTTTATATGTGCAGGTGTTGGGCTTGTATGTATGTTCACACACCAGTGTTCAGTGTCCATAGAAGCCAGAGTGAGACATTAGATCCTCTGGGACTCAAGTTGCAAACAGTCATGAGCTGCCATCTGGGTGCTGGGAATTGAATCTGGGTTCTCTGGAAGAGCAGTCAGTGCTCTTAACTGTGGAACCACCTCTCCAGGTCCCTTCCCTTTAATTTTAAAGGAGTTTCCAGAATGTTGTATGAAATAGCTGTGCTGTATTCTCATCAGCAGTGTATGAAGGCCCATGTTTCCATCCTCCCTAACATTTGCTAATGTTGGGTATTTTATTATAGCTGTCTTGGCGTAGGATGCAGCTCATTGCAACGTGGATCTCCTTTTCCTGAATGCCTGTTCTATTTTCATCTCTGTTGCTATGATAAAACTCCCTGACATAAAGCGACTTAGGGAGAAAGGGCTTATTTTAGATTATAATTCCAAATTACGGTCCATCATTGCAGGGAAACGAAGGCAGAAACTTGAAGCAGCTAATCATATCACCTGCACAGTCATCATCAGAGAGAGATAAAGGCATGCATGCCTGTTAGTGTTCTGCTTGCTCTGTTCACTTAAGAGGTCAGGATCTCTTGCCTAAGGAATGGTGCCACCCATAGTGGCCTGGGTCTTTCTTCAGAGATAATATAATCAAGATACTCCCTTCCCTGAGCGCCCACAGTCCAGCTTGATGTATACAGTTCCTTGTTGAGACACTCTTTCCATATAATCCTAGATTATGTCAAGTTAACAATTAAAACAGCCAAGTGATATCACTGACCATCATTTTGTTTTTTGATCATTCGTATGTTTTTTAGAAATATTCATCCTCTACTCTTTTGGTATTTGTGATTGAACTTAGAACTTTGTTAATGATGAGCAAGTGTCCTACATTGAACTACATCTTTGTGTCTTTATCTATTTTTATATTAATGTGTCTTTCTTAATGTTAGGTACAAGAGTTCTTTATATATTCCAGAATACAGTAACTTCCTTTTGTCTCTTTTTAGTTATATAATTTTGAAATATTTTTCTCCTGGTGAATGAACTCTTTGTTTTCTGATGCTGTTTTTTTTTTTTTTTTTTTAAATTCTTAGTTTTTGTTTTTGTTTTTGTTTTGAGGTAAGGTTTCTCTCTGTAGCCCTGGCTGTCCTGGAACTTGCTCTATAGACCAGGCTGGTCTTGAACTCAGAAATCCACCTACCTGTGTTGGTATTAAAGGTGTGCAACACTGCCACTTAGCTTTTGTTGTTGTTTGTTTGTTTCCTTTTGGGGGCTTGGGATGAAAACTTTTGAAATCGAAGCATGATGGTGGGGGCTTACAATCCCAGTAGTATCCTCTGCCTCCCAAATTCTGGGATTAAAGGCGTGCACCACCACGACCCGGCTAGAAACTTTTAAAACCAGACTGCCTCAGCTGGTCTGTGGTATATGCTGTAATTCTAGCATTTGAGAGACAGAGACAGGAAGATCAGTAGTTCAAACTCTGTTTCAGATGTATAGCATGTTTGAGGCCAGTCTATTCTACAATAAGGCCCTGTCTCCCGTCAGATGGTAGGCATGGCTCATATGTGGTGCGGTAATAAGTATGGGTGCATGCCACAAGACTCATGGAATATGTGTGGACAGTGCACTGGCACTTGAGCTGAGGTGGTGGGCCCTGCGAGAAGAGGTGTCACTATGTGGGGATGCTAAGCAAAGCTTTGGAAGAACTTGTTCTCCCTGGGGGGTTGACCAGGAGTGTGCCTGTGAGGCCAACCTGCTGTTCTGCCTCGGGGGTGGGAGTGGGGGGGGTTACCACCCAGTAGAAATACAGTGGGTACTCTTTTTTTTTTTAAATTATTTTTTCTTTATTAGATATTTTCTTCATTTACATTTCAAGTGTTATCCAGAAAGTTCCCCATACCCTCCCCCATCCCCGCCCTGCTCCCCTACCCACCCCCTCCCACATAATGGCCCTGGCGTTCCCCTGTACTGGGGCATATAAAGTTTGCATGACCAAGGGGCCTCTCTTCCCAATGATGGCCAACTAGGCCATCTTCTTCCATATATGCAGCTAGAGACATGAGCACAGGGGGAACTAGTTAGTTCATGTTATTCTTCCACCTATAGGGTTGGAGACCCCTTCAGCTCCTTGGGTACTTTCTCTAGCTCCTTCTTTGGGAGTCCCGTGTTCCAACTAATAGCTGACTGTGAGCATCCACTTCCGTGTTTGCCAGGAACTGGTATAGCCTCCCATGAGACAGCTATATCAGGGAATGGGTACTCTCTTGTCAGTTAAGATTTCACATTAAATGTGTGGCCACATTAGACAAAGTAAAGAAAGCCAAGGGGAACTAATGTTAGTCATACACTTTAGCTCATGTATAGGATATTTAAAATGTAGAACGTATAAAATGCAAAGCTATTTTACCTGTTTTTTAACCAGTGTGTATTTCACACAGCGCACCTCAGTTCTGACTGCCTACTCACTGCTACCAGAACTGTTCCGTGGCCAGTGGCTGCTGCGTTATGCAGCGCAGTTCCAGCTGTTCTGAGATGATAGACCAGTGAACCATTATGACATTACCATAGTATACTGACCATCTTCTAACTGATAGAACTGGATTTCAAGTACTTTCTGCCAACATCATGTTCAATGTAATTTTTACAGAGAGAAAGGAGTTAAGGCCTTTCCTCTTAGAATACAAGTCTGCAAGTTTGTTACGCAGTGTGGGCAGTGCAGCAGTGGGGTAACGATGTGAGACCGCAGTGCCAGAGGGTCATGGGTGCTTTCTTTCTGTCCTGCTGAGGAGAGGTTGTGTGCACAAAGCTCCAGCACTCTGTGTAGGTCATTGTTAGCATCTAGGTGCAGTTTTGGTGGTCACAGAGTCTGTGTTTACACATTTATGAATATGTATGTTATTGGCATATGGTAAACTTGGTAAGAAACTTGTGCCTTTAATTAGCACTGCATGTGTCAGATGTCTTTGAAGGTTAGTGAAATGGACCATAACTGTCTAAAACCACTGATAGAAACACATTCAAGGATTCTGACTACATTCATTAGATTTCTAGCAGGTTTCAAAGTGTAATGAACAAAATCCTCAAATGGGTTCCTCCCTCTCTGGGCGCTTTGTAGGGGAAAATGTGTGACCTCACCTTTCTGACGTACCCGTCTCTGCTCGCTTGCCCCGTTCTTGGGACGTTTTATTTTTCAGGGCAGTCTCTATAAAGCATTCAGGAAAATGTTGCACTTCCCCAAGTCCTTACTGGAATTTGGGCCCTCTTGTGGCAGTGAGGCCTGTGTGATCCCTTTCAGCATCCCCCTATGATCCTGATGTCTGTTACCCCTGGATGACAGCCGGACCTCTCAATGGTCCTGCATTCTAGTAAGAGGAAGGAGGCGCAAGCTATGATTTACTTAAGTGTTGTTTAGTTGTCCTGCTAATGGCACCATTACTTGGCTGTGTCTGCCCTCTCCTTTCCATGTTATCTGCAGCTCTACTTCTTTCTAACGATGTTGGCATTTCTTCTCATTCCCATTCTTTTACCTTCCTTTATTACTTGTGGCAGTTTGTTTCAGTGTTGATAGCTCACATTCATTAGCTATAGTCAACTGATGCTAAGAATGATGTTTTAAAGGCTGGCAGGGCTCTCAGATTCAGCCAAGAGGTTGTATTTCCCCTTCAGAGTGGATGGATGGATGGATGGATGGATGGATGGATGGATGGATAGATGGATGGGTGGATGGAAGGGTGGATGGGTGGATGGGTGGATGGGTGGGTGGGTGGGTGGGTGGGTGGGTACTTGGGACAGTTTCTCTGACCCTGGTTTTACATACCATCTCAGGACAAGCTAGCATCTTTCCTGTAATAGCTGACCTTGTTATAACTTACAAAGTTGTGTATTCTGGAGTTGGGTGCTCTTTCATTACAATAAAAATTTATTTTGTCAAGCCTTAAAAATTATTGAACTCCCGAATGAGTAGATGCTTGTAAAACACACTCCTTTTTAATGAACAGAAAGGCTGCCACCCTTCCTGCCTGTGTGATAAGCATTGTTTGAATTTAACTAAAACGAGTGACATGACTTTAATTAGTGTTTCTTAATGTGTGGCAGGTTCTATTTTTTCCTTAAACCAAAAAACTCAAATTTTTTATAATGTATGATTTGCTTCTTGCAAATTTGAATTTGTTTTTTTCTGTTTCAGGCCGGAGCCTCAACAGAAAGCTCCTTTAGTTCCTCCTCCTCCACCACCGCCACCGCCACCACCACTGCCAGACCCCGTGCCCCCAGAGCCAGAGGAGGAGATTCTGGGGTCAGATGATGAGGAGCAGGAGGATCCCGCAGATTACTGCAAAGGTAATGTGCTAGCCTGACAGAGTGGGCTTGTTTTCCTGTGCGGTGGGCATGTGCAGTGAGCATGTGCGGTGGGCATGTGCGGTGGGCATGGTGTCACTTGAGGTTTATTAAATTAGCCTCTTGGGTTGACTATAGAATGATGCACTTAGAGCACTCTAAGAGAAGGAAAAGTGTGTATGTGCACACGTCATAGGCATACTCAGACGCGTTTGATCCCTCGTAATCACAGATAAAGGTCATCCCAGGAGAGCATGGGGAGGAGGAGGTGCCAGGCTCCTGACAGAAGCTGATTATAACTTATGTGTGGCTAAAAGGGAAGCACTCCCTTCCCCGGGTAGCAGCACAGTGAGTTGTGCTCATTTATTACCCAGAGAACCTTTCATGGCATTGTACTAATGAAGAAGACAGTTTGTGGGTTGGTTCTGCTGCTGTGCAGCATGGCAGGTTTGGTTTTTATTCATGATTCTACAGAAGACACAGAAACTATTGAAGTCGATTATTCTTTTTTTTTTTTTTTAAAGATTTATTTTATTTATTATATGTAAGTACACTGTAGCTGTCTTCAGACACTCCAGAAGAGGGCGCCAGATCTCGTTACAGATAGTTGTGAGCCACCATGTGGATTCTGGGATTTGAACTTATCACCTTCGGAAGAGCAGTCGGGTGCTCTTACCCACTGAGCCATCTCACCAGCCCGATTATTCTTATTTTTAAAGGCAGGGTTTCTCTGTGTAATTCAGGCTGTCCTGGAAGTCAGTTTGTATGCCAGTCTGGACTTGAACTCAGAGATCCACCTGCCTCTGCCTCCCAGATGTTGGGTTTAAAGTCAAGCACATGCCAGCACTGCCCAGCATATTAGAATGTTCTTGTATTGACTTTAAGATGGAACATGTGCAGTTAAAAGTCCTAAGTGGCCAGCATGGTATGTGGTAAATATGGAGAAGAGCAGGGCACAATGGCTGTCCTTTGTGTAGTCTGGAGCCTGACGGTCTCCACCAATAGGAAGCTGCAGTAATGCTTTGGCTGTCTCGGTTACTGTCTTAATCACCTGGATTCTCATTCTCTGCAGTTCTGAGCTGCTATGTTGTTGGTAAATAGTTTTTCTGCTGCAGATTTTAAGCATGTAATTGAGATTCTGTATAACATAAGGGCATGGCAGAAGATGCATACGTGAGCAGTCAGCCCTTAGTGAGGCTCCAGACCTGTAGTGTCTTAGGTTTTCATTATCTAGTGGAAGCAGTCATTTATGCTGTTAAAACCCAGTTGTCTGCTGAGAATAAGACTGGGTCATTCTGTTATGAAAGTAAAAGAACTAAGTTCCTGTAATTTTATTCCTTAATAGGGACAGGTGTTTGCCCATACAATTATCATTTCCTTTTCTTTTTCTTTTTTTTTTTTTAAGATTTAAAAAAATGTATGTGTCTATGTGTTTTGCCTAATTTTCTATGCTTGAGCACCACATGCTTACCTGGTAGCATCAGAGGTCATAAGGGAGTATCCGATACCTTGGAGCTAGACATATGAAATGTTGGGAGCCACCACATGGGTGCTGAGAATTGAACTCAGGACCTCTGGAAGAGCAGCCAGTGCTCTTAACTGTCTAGCCATCTCTCCTGCCCCTAGAGCCACTATTTTCATTAGAAAAGAGAGTAAATCTTCTCAGCATCTGTCACAATTATGACACCAGAGTCTATGCCATCTAATAAAAGATGAGGATGCAGTTTACAAAAGCCAGGAGGAGGAGCTCATCACCCTCCCTATGTGTCTGTGTTTCTTGGTTTTGGAAATGCGGTTGTCACAAGGAGCTCTGCACTACTGTGTTATGACCTTGCAGTTGTGGGGAGCTCTGCACTACTGACCTTGCTGTTGATTTGTAGGGGTCATTACTTAGGAGTCCTTCTCTTCAGCAAGTTAAGTTCAACCCTGCTGGCATGAACGCTGTATGTCATTCACAGTATGCGTGAAGAGATGAAGCCAATTCTCATACTCTGAACCACCCTAGGGGACATTTCATTCCTAAACAGAGGACTAAGCATGAAGAGTCCTTTAGTTAGGGCTGATTCTAGGGAAAGTTTGTGGAACTCTAAACATTTTAAGGGTATTAACGTCAATCTCAATAAGGCACATTAGAGGTGGTGACACCTTTTGCTTGTGTGTGCACACTCACAGTTGTGTGCTCAAACTGGGGTCCTGTTATACTCTCTCTCTCATCTTTACAAGGAATAAGTAACTTTTGCCTTTAATTAGCATTGCATATGTCAGATGTGTCTGAAATTTTGTATGGACTATAACAGTTTGTCTCAAATTACTGATAGAAGTACATTCAAGGAATCTGTCTGTTGTGTGACAGAATTACTTGAGATATTCAAAAGGAAGAAAAGACTTATTTTAATTCATGGTATTAGGTTCTAGTCTGTTCTTGCGCGCACACACACACACACACACCTGCTGCCCCCCTTCCAACCAGCCGTATTGTGTCAGTGCATGTCTAGAAAGTGGCCAGAAAGGAAAGGCAGTAGCCCTACAATAATCCGACTCGTGGTGAGGTCCCACCTTCCAAAGCTTCTGCTGCTACTTGGCAGTGGTACTGTGGCCTGGTAATGAAGCCTTCAACCCCCGGCCCTTGAGATACATGGAAGCTTAAACTGTAACAGAATTCTAAGAGTGGACTGAGGCTGTTTGAAGGGAGCACAGTGACCTCCACATCCTTCCTGTACATTTATGTGTGTATATTGGGCCTAATCTGATAAAAATAAACAAAAAAAGCTGTGTCACAATCTTTAGCTGTCACAGCAATAATGACAACTATTAGCACTAATGAAATAATTAAAATTACCCTAATGCTAATAAATATACCTAACACAGAATCTTGCTTAATCCGATACCTCTAACTCTACTGCAGTATCAGAAGATGCAGCCTGGTTTCTCTTTTTCCATTTCTGTAAACTTTGTCATTGCAGACCCGGTTCTCATCTTTGTGCTCGGTTTACTTAGCTGCCTTCTCTGTGTGCCAAGTCACAGGCAGCAGGCACTGCTTTATCGGCTGTCTCTCCCTTCCCTTCCTGCCTGTCCCTTGTTGCCTGGTCCTGCCTAGTAGCTTTGGACTGGGTTGTTAAGAAAAGGCTTTTTTCTTCGTGAAGAATTCTCTTTCACTTAGGTCAGTGTGTCTTGTGTTCCACCTGTTCTCTTGTGTATATTGCCTCTGTTCCTACAGAACTGTTGTCTTACAAGCCAGTTTTCAATTCTCCTGGAATAAAAGAAGACATCATCAGTAACAAAAGGTACCCATTCTCTTTGCAGAAGAAATGTTCACCAAAGATGGAATAGGCTTTTGACAACAGTCAGCTTAATCTAGAGCCTGTGACTCCATGGTGTCCTCATGCCTTTGGGGCCATACTGGTCTCAGTTGTTCATGACCAACTACATTGTATCTGATGAGGCTTTTTATTGCCTCAGGTTTACAGGTCTAGTTACAAATCATGAGCTGTCCATTTTAGCATAAAGACCAGTAATTAAATTCTGCTATTGCTAAAGCATTTCCACCACTTGATGTTTGCCTTGGCATTCTCTTTAAAGTGCGACTTTCTGTGTCCTGCCTCTCTGGTCAGCTTGCCCAACTATGTCTGTGCAGGAGCATTAGGGACTGAGATCTGAGAGAATTGGCTTTAGACCATGACTCTTGCTTTTCGTGTCTGTGTCCTTTGATAAGTACCTTTACTTCTAGTCTTTGATTTATCATCTATAATATAATATCATCCCCAATGAATATATAGTATTTTGCATCTTAAGATTTTGCAGGGAATAAAAGTAAAGTATGTGGCACTGTATTTTTCTGTTTTCCCTGTTGATAACTGGTTCCCTTAGATTGCACCCCTCTGTCTCTTGGAGGAGGATTTCTTTAGTCTCTAAACAGCTGTCAGCACGGGCTGTCCTCCTTTGTATGTATACCACCTCTGGGCAGTTGTCTGGGGAGGAATTGTAGCAATAGGCTATGTGCTTTATTCAGTTTCTACTTCTAAACTAAAGCATTTGAGTTGGATATGGGTGCAGCCATGAACAAGCACTTCCAGTGGGTCTTATGTAATGCATACTTGCCTCATGAGTCTCTGCATAAATGCCTGTGTCAGGGAGAGTTTTAAGAGTCTCAGGGGTCAATAGTCCATACCATACACTTTTTGGGAATCTTGCAGGTCTTTAACCAAGTAATTTTAGTGTATATTGAAGACTGTAGTTTGCCCACCTAATGAGTATATATAGTAATTTTGAACATGTGTGTATAAGTGCGTGCATGGGTGTGCTTGCACTCATGCACGCACGTACATACACATACAGCTGTGCTCATCTGTGTGTGCTCCTGCGCACATTCATGGAGGCCAGACGAAGATGTTGAGTCCTGTTCTGTCACTCTGCCTTATTCTTTTGAGACAAATCACTTATTGACCCTGGAGGAGGTTTGTTTGTTTTTGTTTTGACTTGACTGACTAGCCAACAGGCCTCATCCTCTGATCCCCTTGGAGTTGTAAGTGCATGCAGCCATGCCTTTCCTTATGTGGTTTCTGGGGAACTGTACTCAGATCCTTATGTTGGCATAGCAAGAGCTGTTACCCACTGAGCCATCTCTCCAGCCCTGGTACCATGTTTAACAAATTCCAAAGCTGCACCTAAGTGATGGCCCTCATTCCACTCAGTACTTTGTGTCTGTGAGTCAGACAGTGGTTCTCATTCTTCATAATGCTGCGACCCTTGTATATAGTTCTTTGTAGGAACTAAAAGGGGGGCCCAGAGGAAGAGGAGGAGGGGAAAAACCCATGCCCCACCAGAGTTTTACCTATCCTCTGGTCTGTCAGGTGTAGGAGGGCTGCTACTACCTTCCACTCATCCCTGGGTGGGCATTCTTCTATCCCACTCTTCAGGGGGTGGCCAGGGGCAGCCCTACCTAGGGACCTCAGAACTACTTTGCTAAAGCCACCAGGGTTATAGGAGAGAGGGATGAGGGAAGAGGTTCCCAACACTGACCAGAGTGCGTGCAGCAGATCTTGATGAGCAGAGATTCTCTATGATTTAAGAGCTGTATTAGAAATGCAGGGAGAAAGAGAGAAGGTGGTGGGGGGAGGCTAAGAGAGAAAGAGAGTAAGAAGGAGAGAGGAGAGCAGAGAAAACAAAGAGAGAGGAGAAAGGAGAGAGGGGGTAAGAAGCAAGAGAGACAAGTAAGAGAGCAAGGTGGGGCTGAACAACCCTTTTTATAGACTTTACTGTTGCTAGGTAACTGGGGAGGAGTTTAGCACGAAGATCAGAAGCTTGGGCCATTGTCTACATGACTTCTAGCCATGCTTCTCTTGTGGGGGCTGTGTGTGTGTGTGGGGGGGGTAACTTAGAAACCAGAGTTCCAGGAGCATAAGGGAATGCCTACCGTGTCATGAAGGTGAATTATCATCATTCCCGGGGTTCAGACCTCAGCTCAACTGGAGATCAGCCTGCAATTCTCCACAGTTCTTCATGTTGGAACAAGCCCAAACCATAAAATTATTATGTTGCTACTTCATACCACTACTTTTACCACTGTTAGGAATCACAGTGTAAATAAGTGATAACCAGCATATCTAATTTTTGACTCCCCCAAATGGGTCGTAACCCCTTTGATCTTGAGTGGTTGAGAGTGGCGGAGTTTGAGCTCAGCTCAGTCTACAGAGAGTTCTAGGAGAGCTAGAGTTACACAGAGAAACCCTGTCTCAGAAAACAAACAAGCAAAAAAACCAAAAAAGCAGTGTGTGTCTGAGAAAGTGACATGTGATCTGGTCAATAGACCTAAAGGACTATAGAATACAGGTTTTTCATGTGTACATTAAAATTGCCCCCCTGATATTTCAGAGTTCTTAGAAATAGTATACATTTGAGTTGAATACAGAGATTATAGCTTTAGAAATTTGAGTGGTATCTTTTTGGGGGGGGGGTTGTTTGCTTTTTTTCGAGACAGGGTTTCTCTGTATAGCTCTGGAACTCACTTTGTAGACCAGGCTGGCCTCGAACTCAGAAATCCACCTGCCTCTGCCTTCCGAATGCTGGGATTAAAGGTGTGCACCACCATGCCCGGCTGAGTGGTATCTTAAAAGCATGTTATAAACACTAATTTATGGGTTTAGACTTTCTTTCTGAACACAGACACTTTTTTTCTCTGTGTCTGCTTTCTGTCTGTGAGAAGTATAAGCTGGCTGGATTTCCATTCTCTATACTTTAATGTGGTGCCTTTAAGTTTGACTGACTTTATACTTAAATCCTTCCTTTCCCCAAGTCCACAATTCACTTCATTATAGTGTGAACCTTCTCTTTACCTTTAAGAGCAGTGTTCTGTGATACTTACCTAACAGTCTGTCCTGTGTCCAATGGTTCTTCACTGACAAGGGGATTCTTCTGTTTGTGCTGTCTGGAGATTCTTGCTGTTACTGTTTTTATAGTTGAGGCTGCTCCATCAGCATCTATTGGTTAGAGGCCTAGAATATTGTCGAAATCTATGTTTAGTTCAGTTCCTGTTATGAAAATTACTAAGGTCCTAAAATGGCAAGATTGAAAAACATTGTCCTATAGGCAGTGTATGTGTATTGTCATCTCAGGCTGGCTAATAAGTGCTAGTTTCACTGTTAAATGGTATCATCCTCATGTAGTCTCAAGTATTTTGTAGACTATAATTGTCCACTTCCCTCTTTTTGATAGTGTAAAAACTTGAGTGTGCCCATAGTCTTACAGTCTCGGATGCTTTTGAGCTCTGTTCAGAGTCTCATTGCATTTCTTCATGGACACTTTGGAGATACTGGCCCACTCATAGGTGGTAAGAAGGGAACATGTATTTGCAGATAACATTGTGCATAGAAGAATTTTGGCTTTCATTAAAGTAATATGTGAATTTTACATCAGTTAAAAAACCTGTTGGAGACTTAGCAATTAACCCTGATTGCCATATAGGCAATACGAGAGTTTAGGTCCCTAGAACCTACTTGAATGCAGACACATTTGCCCTCCTGTAATTTTTGCTTCAAATTTCCTAGACAGAGAGTTCCCAAAGCAAGTTGATTAATGAGACCAGGTGTATTAGTGCTCTTGGTGTTTTACTCAGAAACTCAAATAAGGTGGGAGCGTAATCAAGAAAGATTCTTAACATCAACCTCAGGCCACCACATGTGAGCTCATGTGTAGGAGCACTCCTATATGTGGACACACCTGCGTGTATACCACACACATACAAGAAGAATAAAAAGGAAACTACTTGACAATACCTAGCCTATTTTTATTATTTTAAGATACTTTTGTGTAGTATGTGCACACTAGTGCAGGTGCCAACAGCAGCAATGGATCTCTTGGAGGCAGAGTTCTAGGCACTTGTGAGCCACCCAGCATGGCAGGTGCTAGGTCTTCTGGATGAACAGTGAGCACTTTCACCAGTTTCATATATGGGGTGCATGGTTAATTCATTACTTATTTCCTAGTAAAACTTCATTGTATGGATATTCTCAGGTGAAGATAAAGATGGGGATGGTGGCAGCGGTGGTGGTGATTAATGATGGTGGTGATGATATTGTTAGTATACAAAGTAATACACATTGTAATGGCCTTTTCGTGTGTGTGTGTGTGTGTGTGGTTTTAACTGCTTTTTCCCTCAGTCATTCTAAATGTCAGTGGCTCTTGTTTCCACCTCTGATCTCCTATAGTCCACAGAAGAGGATTCTACTAGGTCTGGGTTGAGGTGCGCCTATGTTGTCTGATATAACCTTCCTGCCCTGCACTCCTATCATGCTGCCAGGGCCGGGTAAGACATAGTAGTAGTGAGGGAACAGCACACAGGCCTCCCCAGCCAATACTCCTCAGGTGGCTGTGTACCTCAGCCACTATCTTTCTGGGCTTTCTAACTGTCACCTAATGTTTTGTTTAGAGTCCACAGCAGTGGGTCACTCCAGCTTTAGTCATACAAATTTCCTTTAGTCATACATGTTTCTTCTTTCTGTCTCTTCCTTCCTCCATTTCTTCTATAGACTCACTGGAACATAGCTGACTTTTGCTTTGGAGATGCCCAGGCAAATCACTTCTTAATTCTATTCTTCAGGGAGATCAACCAATTTTCTAGAAGGACTAGCATATTTTATTCTTGTTTGGGGGCTTCAAGTAGTGTTTTAAAAGCATTCATAAGCAGAGCTGGTAATACTGTGATTTCTGTGTTTCTCTTTTATTTTTCCTTTGGACAATGAGAAAATGGAATATAGATAGTATGGTGTTCTTTTTCTCCTTTTTAAAAAACCCATCCTCCTCATCTTGCCTGTGTGGAGGCCTTAGGAGTCATCCTCCCGTCCCCCCTTGCTTGAGACAGGGCCTCTTGTTTTCAGCCCCACATGCCATTTGGGATTCTCTTTGCTGATGAGTAGACTGCAGTTGATACCTTGTTGAGCCAGGTATGCTAGTCAGTGGTAAACACGGTGAAGACAAGGGTGGGAGGGTCATGAGTTTAAAGTCATCCTCAGCTGCATATAGCAAATTGAAGGCCAGCATGAGTTATCTCAAATAATAACAAACTTTATATTTTTCAATTTCATAGACTTTTTTGAAATATAATATGTATACATAATTTCCTGTCTTTAAAGGGAACATTTCAGTGGTTTTAACTGTATGCTTGGACACATACAACTATCCCCACTGTATGCTTGGACACATACAATTATCCCCACTGTATGCTCGGACACATACAACTATCCCCACTGTTTGTCTGTGTGTCCCTTTGACGTATTTGCCCATCCAGTGGTACACATTCATTTCATTCTTGATTATGAATATTTATGAATAACATTTCTTTTCATTGTTTTTGAGATAAATAGATGTAGAACTTCTATATCATGCTATAATTCCATATTCAACTTCTTAAGGCCCTGCTATACTGTTTGCAAGTGGCCTTCTTAACTCTCCTATCAGTAAGTATAACTTGATTATCCTTTACTGTCTCTTGTCCTATTATAAATAATTCCTCTTGTGACTTGTCTAATTCTATGAGATCCTTTTCTTCTTAGAGAAAGCCTTTTATTGATTCTGTTAATTTTCTTGGCTCAGTTTATGGCACTGTCCATCCTACTGTGTGTTAGATAGACTCTCACTAGCCCTCAAAGTCTTTTTAGGGTGGCACTACTTTTGTCTTTAGTGGTAACTCACCAAGCTTTCTCTAAGACCGCATGTTCTAGGGTATAAAATGAAAGCAAAGTTCTCCAAAAGACAGGATTTAACAACAGCAGCCTTCTCTGCGGCCTCAGTGTGGAGAGGATGGGTCCTTTGAGGGTGCCAGGGGGCAGTATTGGCTCAGGTTATCTCAAGACCAAGTTCTCAGCACAAAGGAGATTTATTTGCCCCAGAGGGACAAAGGCCAGGGAAATAAGAGACAAAGACAGGAGATAGAGGATGAGGGAGATGGGGAGGGAACAAGGGATAAAGAGGAGGGGTATTTGTCCCAGAGTGGGACAAGGGACTGCCTCTGGATAGAGAGGAGAGAGATACTTCCCAATAAGAAAATGGGAGTTTATAAAGGCTAGGGAAAACTTGGTGTTAGGATAAGGTGTTTAAGTATAATCGGCCATGTTAAGAAAGTGAGCCAAAGGGGGCTTTCAGTAGCTGGACCTTGCTCCTCATGCTCAGGAGGAAGATGTGGTCAAATAAAGGAGTAGACCTTGGTGCTCACCATGCTCACTGTGCTCACCGTGCTCACCGTGCTCATCCCTTCACAGGGCACGTGTTAGGGGCAGCTAGTGACTTAGGGGATGAGGGTCAGTTATGGGAGGCAGTGACCTATGTAGAAGCATGGGGTAGTCTCAGAAGTACAGTGATGGCTATGTAGTCGGGTAAGAGGAAGGGAACATTGTCTTTATGGTAGGATATCTAAGCATGTTTTTAGGCAGAGGAGAAGAAATATGATAATTGAAAAGCCTACAGGAAAAGATTAATGAGTTTTAGAAATACTGACTTAGGCTTTTAAGGACTGTGGGCACATATTTGCTTTGAATTAGTGAGGTCGCTGTGTGTGACCTTTGTCATGGTTTAGCCAGGACAGATCTGGTTATCATCACGTGACAAACTGGGCCTATGGGGAAGCCTTAAACGGCCTCTTTGTGTGGCTCATGATTTTCTGTATCAGGAACATAGTAATTTCTTTATATACTCGTGACTAAAATACATGACACAAACAATTTAAAGAGAATTGTTTTGGCTCTCGGTTCCATAGGTTTCTGTTCATACTCCTTGGTTCCGTGGATGCTGGGCTGGTGAGGTAGAACACCATGGTACTAGGAACATGTAGACGAGGAGCTTGTCCACCTAACAATAAACAAGAATAAATAAGTATGAAGAACAGATTGGCGGGAATACATATAACCTTCAAAGGCACATGCCCATTTCCTCCAAATAGATTCTCATTCCTAATGTTTCCACCACCTCTCAAAGTTAGGATAGTGAGCTGAGGACCTTGCATTTTGTCCATGAGCGGATGTGAGATATTTCGTTACACTGTTGGTGAGCTCATTTGAACCTCTGACTGCTAGAAGTTAACTCTCACTAGGATGCAGAATTATCTGAAAGCTCCTCATTCTTTCTACTGGGCCTTAAGTCCAGGCTGCCAACGGAAGCTGTGGATACATTGTCTGTGTGTGCATCGCTTTGTTCCATAGCAGAGTTATCATAAGGCAAGTGCATCTGTAAGCTGGGAACTTCTGAGCTATCCTCAGAAACAGTGTGGTTATTTCATCCACTCTGTTGCTTACAAACACACCACAAGCCCATTCATAACAAACACATCATAAGCTCATTCATATAAACACATCAGAACCCATTCATACAAAGGATGGAATTAGAGTATTATTTTTTTATTTTTTGGATAAAATGTCAGGATTCCAGAACATTAGGTAGTTAGTCTAAAAGGTACTATTATATTTGCCTTTCTTTGACAATACGTTGGAATATAGGAATAGAATTCAATAAAAGAATGATGCAGACTCCCAGATATGTATAACTTACACATAGTTACTACTAACTAACCACTTTTCTCAAGGCATACATTCATCTACTACTTCTAATTTGGCATAGATGTAAATCTAATGTCTACTAAGAAAGTATGTCCATATTATTAATAGTATTGGATACCAGATGCATGAATATAGAAGTTGGTGTGTGTATTACCTTTTTGATGATTGTGTGGGTCTCTGTAGGTTTCAGGCAGGGAAATGAACTGCCAATTAGTAAGAATGAAAACATGGTTCAGATTGACTTCATCCATGTGGATCAAACCTTCTAGAAACTGATGCCAGGCAGTTTATCCCAGTGAATTTAAATATGGCATAATTTGGAGAAAGTTTCTTGATGTAATATAATACTGGGTGCACAAGGAGGCATAATTATATTGAAACTCAACTCAGGGTACATGTCATTTCTTCCTGGAAGATGGGCTCTAGAGATATACTACCTATACTAGTTTAAGGGCCAGAGGAAGACTCTGGCCTGGTCTCAGTTATACAGTTAGCATAGAGGTCATTCAGGCTATTGACATCTGTTCCTGGTTGTGGCAGCTTGGGGGAGCTTCTGGCTGTTCAGATAATGTAAGGGTCATTTAGACTATTAGGTATCTGTAGTCCTGATTGTGGGTCTTGGAGAGTTCCTGCCTGCAAGGGTCATTTAGATTACTAACCACCTCTGGTCTTGGTTGTAGAAGCTTGGTATGTCCTGGCCAACATATAACACAGACCACCAAGTCGTTATCACTTCTGAGCCCCAGCTCTCTGGGTGGAAGAACAGGTTTTACATTCCTTCCCTTGAGAAGACAGTCCTGTGTGATTCACATTCCTGGAGATCTGTGGGTACAAGGGTATTTGTGCTATGCTCCCAACAGATGATAACTAAATTGGGAAGTATTGATTAATTTTAGATTTTAAATTAAGAAAGAGCTTAAGAATGGGGCTTGTGCTGGATAGTTTTACGTGGGCTTGACACAAGTTAGAGTTATTTGGGAAGAGGGAACTCAACTGAGAAAATGCTTCCATAAGATTGCCTGTAGGCTAATTTATGGGGCGTGTGTGTGTGTGTGTGTGTGTGTGTGTGTGTGTGTGTGTGTGTATGGAAATGTGCTTTAGAGTATTGTAACATTATTCTAGCTTGCTTTCTGTTGTTTTGGTAAACACCGTCATCAAATGCAATCGTCCCTCACTGGGGGAAGCCAGGACAAGAACTTAGAGGAAGGAGCCATCAAGGGATACTGCTTACTAGCTTGCTCTCTCTGGCTCCTGCTCATTCAGCTTCTTTATACCTGTCAAGTAGTGACAACATCCACAGAGGGTTGGACTCTCCTATGTTAATCAAAAATCAAGAAAATGTTCCATAGTCATGGTCAAGGCAACTCTTCAGCTGATGTTCCTTCTTTCCAGGTGACTTAGGTTATGGAAACAATTGACAGTTAAAATTAACCAGCAGACATGTCAGTACCCGTTAGTTACTATATACTCTGATTCACTCTTCTATCTTACAAATAAAATTAGCTTAGACATAAGGCTGGGCCACGCCTTTAATCCCAGCACTCTGGAGGCAGAGGCAGGCGGATTTCTGAGTTCGAGACCAGCCTGGTTTACAAAGTGAGTTCCAGAACAGCCAGGGCTATACAGAGAAACCCTGTCTCAAAAAAAAAAAAAAAAAAGAAAGGAAAAGAAAAAAGAAATAGCAATAAATCTAGACTGGATGAAGGGATTTAGTTTTTAATTCAGTTTTAAAGTCTCAAATGTATGCAATGTCATTTTTAGCTTCAAATAGCCAAGAAAATGTTTTTCTATTTCTTTTTATTATAACAGTTTTAGTTATTAAAGAGTATTTTTACTTGTTATAAAGAAAAATCCCAATATTTCTCATGTGGATTCTGGCTTCTGAAGGATCCATTTAAGACTTTTTTTTTTTTGATTTTTTGAGACAGGGTTTCTCTGTATAGCCCTGGCTGTCCTGGAACTCACTCTGTAGACCAGGCTGGCCTCGAACTCAGAAATCCGCCTGCCTCTGCCTCCCAAGTGTTGGGATTAAAGGCATGCCCTACCACTGCCTGGCTCATTTAAGACTTTTTATTCTAATGTTGGTTATGTTTTTTTTCCCAGTTCATAATGTGATGTATTATACTTTTATTTATCCAGAACATATTTAAGAACTAAGAAATGAGCTGGAAGTCAGTGAGCTGCCAGTGTCCAAGTTGTTATTTAAAAACATATGTTCTTAATTAAAGAATTGGTGATTAAGTGCTTAATTATGTGAGGTTGTTTAATTATGTAAAATTAATGATCTCATATAGTGCTGCTGCTCCATTGTTGCCCACAATAAAAGTAAGAAAAACAAAAAAGGTGGGCAGAGTGATGGCTCAGTGATGGCTCACAGTGGATCATGCTGGACGTTACAGGGTACTGGGCTCAGTTCCCATACCCACCTAGCTGCTGACAGCCGTTGGTAACTCCACTTCCATAAAAATCTCATGCCTACTTCTGGCCTCTGTGAGTACCAGGCAGATACACGGTACACATACATACAGGTAAAACAGTCATAAGTGAAATAGAAGTAATAAGTGTAAAAAAGTCCCCACAAAGATGTTAAAATATAAAAATTGCCAAGGACTAATAAATATTGAATAGATTAAAATTTTCAGTATAAAGATGGTGTGACTGTACATTAGATTGCCAGAAGACTTTTCTGTAATGTAAAAAATGCACACACACACACACACACACACACACACACACACACACGCACACGCACACATGCGCACACACCTCCCACAGTATTTGGTTTCTGTAGAGGTTGTTTGTCAGTCGGAAGGAAAGGGTAAATGATTGAACAGTGCTTTCATGGAGGTGGTGCTTTAGATTATTCTGTCAAAGAAATCCTGAAGTTAGAAATGGTTGTATCTGGTATTTAAGAAATAATAAAAGACAAAAACAACTAAAAGGGAAATGTTGGTGTAAACTCTTTTAATTGTTTAATCTACAATTTGGAGGGAATTAACATACTTGAACAGTCAGCAAAATCTGACCTTTAATTGTATGTAGACATATGTAAGAAGCTTGTAACTTAAATTACAGATTGTTTAAAAAAACAACAACCAAAAAGCCTAAAAAACTTTTGAATTCGCATAGATTATTTGGACCAGAAAAAAAAACCTTAGAACTGGGCACTTCCAGACATGCCCTACTCTGCCTCATAGGTGGGTGGCTTTCATACCAGGAAGGACAAGGAGTGGCACGCAAGCACCTGGTCCCTGCAGTTGCCAGTTGCCTTATATGGTCATGTTTGGACAGTGTCTGCCTCTCATTGGCTGAGACCAGCTGCTCTGTTACATGGATACACTTATAGGTTAGTCTGAGTTGGCTAGGGATGGTGCTAGGCTACAGTTTAGTGTGTGATGTACACTTGCAGAAGTGTAGAGACTGGTTTAGGATAAATTTTGTTTAAATGGACTCAAGTAAATCTGTAGACAGGTCTTTAAAAAGCGACCATTAGCCATGTATGATCTGATGTTAACTAATGTGCATTTTTAGAATTCTTAACAAATTAACACCCCCCCAGTTCCCCAAACCCCCCCCCACACCCCCACCCCGTTCCTAAAGCATTCTCATGGAAATGAGGAACAACCCTGGTGGTTGTAGACATCAGTGCAAACTAAGGCTTGTGTTTTCTTCATGGACACTGTCGTTTATGAGAGTCTTTCTAGAAAAATTGTTTTTCAAGCCTGACATTGTATTACATGCATGTACTCCAGCAATGAGAAGTAAAGGCAGGCAGATGCTTTTTCAAAAGAAGGAAAATAGACATGTCAACATGAGTATGTTTTAGAAAATTGTTTTGCAGTTACAAAATTATTACAATGACAATTATAATGAAAAGATTTATTTAGTGTTGCCTTGTGTCCGTGCTGTGCCTAATTTATAAAGCCCATGAAATCTGAAAGGTTTGTGAAGATCATGATGGCTCCCTCAGATCTTGTGAGGTCACAGCTCATTCACTGTGTTTTCTGGGTTATTTAAGTACCATACATTTAAAATGTGCAGTCTGATAAAATAGCATGTCTTGCAGTTTTCTTAGCAGTAGTATTGATGATACTACTTGAGGTACATTTAAATTAGGTTCTCCTTGTCCAGACGTGAGATATGGTGTGGAGGGTATACTTTGTTAATTTCTCCCCACAAAAAGCAAAATCCAGCTGGGCGTGGTGGCGCACACCTTTAATCCCAGCATTTGAGAGGCAGAGGCAGGCGGATTTCTGAGTTCGAGGCCAGCCTGTGGTCTACAAAATGAGTTCCAGGACAGCCAGGGCTATACAGGGAAACCCTGGGGGTCGGGGGGGCAAAGTCCAAACTCTTGTATAATTGGGAATGATCTTCTCAGCCAGACCTGTGACTTCCTCTTTTTCTTTTTTCTTTCTTTCTTTTTTTTAGGGTTATGTTTTGACTGCATGTATGTCTATGTGAGGGTGTCAGATTCCCTAGAACTGGAGTTATATACAGTTGTGAGCTGCTATGTGGGTATTGGGAATTGAACCTGGGTCCTCTGGAAGAGCAGATAGTACCCTTTACCACTGAACCAACTCTCCAGTCTATTTCTCTATTTCCTAATGTAAAACTTATTCCACTTAAACCCATCTCCATGATTTCTTCATGAGGCTTTCCTCTCTCATCCTTTGTTACAACAATAACCTAAAAAGTTTTTCTTTTTAAAGAATTATTTATTTTATGTATACGAATACACTGTAGCTGTCTTCAGACACACCAGAAGAGGGCATCAGATCCCATTACAGATGGTTGTGAGCCAACATGTGGTTGCTGGGAATTGAACTCAGGACCTCTGGAAGAGCAGTCAGTGCTCTTAACCACTGAGCCATCTCTCCAGCCCCCAACCTGAAAAGTTTTGATGTTTGCTTGCTTGCTTATTTGTTTGCCTGACTGTAGATGGAATCTCATTGTATGGCCCTGCCTGACTTGAACTAGTCACTGTGAAGACTAGACTGGTTTTGAGTTCCACTTGACTCCACTCCAAGTGCTGCAATTAAAGACACAGGTCACTAAGCCTGACTTTAGCTTATATTTTAAAGGCGAGGCACACTCTGCACTTGCTGTTTTATGTAACAAAAACCCCTCCCTCTTATCCACGTCTGTGTGCTTGTTATATGTTCTGTCTGTTATGGTCCAAGTAAGTACTGTGTACAAGCCACCAAGGACACTGACTTTATAGAAAGCCTGATCTCCTAAGAGTTTGCCATCTCTTCGGGAACAGAAGGGAAAAATCCGTAGCAAATACATTCTGTTGTGTTGTATAACAGAACAGAAGATGACTTCATGGAAGGGTATAAGAAAAACACAGGAAAAACACTTTACCTGAGCCAGGGGCGTCAGGAAACACTTCTTCCTCCGGTGTGTGCTTTGCTGGTGTTTATCCTCAGCAGAAGGAGCTGTCACATGCAGTCTATACTCACAAACTTAATAACTTTTGTTGTTGTTGTTGTTGTTTTTTCGAGACAGGGTTTCTCTGTGTAGCCCTGGCTGTCCTGGAACTCCCTTTGAAGACCAGGCTAGCCTTGAACTCAGAAATTTGCCTGCCTCTGCCTCCCAAGTGCTGGGATTAAAGGTGTGTGCCACCACGCCCGGCACTTAATAACTTTTAAAAATAAATATATACAATGCAGTAGACAGACATCTCACATGGGAGATATCTTCTCTCTTATGCTCTTTAGGAGAAGATTGTATAGAGCTAGCAGTATATCTTCCATAGTGTTTAGAAAATCGCACTATGCCTTTCCTCCCCAACTGTGGTTTTTTGTTTTTTTAAAGAGGTCTCGCTGTACAGCAGAGACCAGCCTCCAACCTGCCTCATCTTCCCAAGTACTGGGACTGCAGGCATGCACACCCAGCTACTATGCACTTTTTATCATAGTGTGTTTAATGAACTCAAGCCTAAAAATAAGAATGGGATTCTTGAAGTATTGGTGTTTTTTTCTTGTTAAATTTCACTGTTTGTATCATTAAAGGTATGTGTCTGTGTCATGTGTGTTTATGTTCCCTGTGTCCAAGTCATACGGATTTATTTTCCCTGTGTCCATGTCATGCATGTTCATGTTCCCCGTGTCCAAGTCATATGGGTTTATGTTCCCTGTGTCCATCTCGTGTGTGTTTATGTTTCATGTGTTTTTATATTCCGAGTCCATGTCATGTGTGTGCTTATGTTCCCTATGTATGTGTCTGTGTCATGTGTGTTCCCTGTGTCCATGTCATATGTGTGTTTATATTCCCAATGTCTGTCATGTGTTTTTATATTACATGTCTATGCCATGTGTGTGTGCTTACGTTCCCTGTGTCCATGTCATGTGTGTGCTTATGTTCCCTGTGTCTAAGTCATGTGTGTGTTTATGTTCTGTGTCCTTTCCACATTTGCAGGGTACTTGGCAGAGTCAGCTCTACTGTACCTAATGTTTGTAACCTGGTTTTGTTTCCTTAGTTTTTCTATTTCCCCTTATTACCTTGGTCAGAAACACATTGTTTTTGTTTTCTCAAATAGTCCTTTTCATTGTTTATTGTTCTTCATTTCACAGCTTTTAGGTCATATTATGTTCTTTCTTGGGTTTACTTTAGGCTCATTTGCACTGCCGTTTCTAGTTTCTTTAGGCAGAAGTGGGTGCTGGATCTTGAGTACAGGTGTATAATGTTAGAGATGCCATGGTCTGCTTCAGCAGCGTTTCCCATTGATATGTCATGCTTTGGATTTTGAGGTAGATAAAATATCTTGAGATTTTTGTTTGTTTGATGCCAGGTTTCATTCTAATGTCTAGATAGGCCTATAATTCAATAAAGAATGGGAACTTGAACTCACAGAGTACCTTCTCCAAGTGCTGGAATTATAAACACGAGTCTCCCACCTGGTGTTGGTTTTGGTTTGTGTGTGCAGGGGGTTTCTTTCTTTCTTTAAGGTGGTCTCCCTATGTAGCCCTGATTTACCCAAAACTGGCTTTGTTGTCTTTTTCCTGAGATGTTTAATTTTCTTTTTCAGGTGGCTATCATCCAGTGAAAATTGGAGATCTCTTCAATGGTCGGTATCATGTCATCAGGAAGCTAGGATGGGGGCACTTTTCTACTGTATGGCTGTGCTGGGATATGCAGTAAGTGCCCTTTGTCATTATGTGCTCTCAAGTTGTGCTTGGCTGTACATCTGCTGTGTTGGGGTTTTACTGCTGTAAAGAGACACCATGATCATGGCAACTTTTATAAAGGATAGCATTTAATTGTGACTGACCTACAGGTTCAAAGATTCACTCTATCTTCATCAGGACAGGAAGCACGGCAGGGTGCAAGCAGGCATGGCACAGGAGAGGGAGCTGAGAGTTCTACAACGTAATCTGAAGGCAGCTAGGAGCAGACCCTCTCTTCCAAACTGGGCAAAGCTTGAGCATAGGCCCACCCCCACAGTGACATATCCTCCAACAGGGCCACACCTACTCTACCATTGCTCCACTCCTAATTGTGCCACTCCCCGGGCCAACCAAGCCTATACAAACTACCAGGTCTGCTTTTAAGATGATATAGCAAGGGTCATGCTGCCTGGTGGCATTCGAGGTGCTGCTTATGCTTAGCACAGGCCCCTGCAGCTAACTGGATTCCTCACCATCACCCTCCTTTTACATGCCTTTGCGTATATTTGTTAAAAATGATAATTGTAGTTTGTTTGCTAGTTTGTTGTTGTTGTTGTTGTTATTTTGTTTTGTTTTGAGACAGGGTTTTTCTGTGTTGCCCTAGCTGTCCTGGAACTCACTCTGTAGACCAGGCTGGCCTCGAACTCAGAAATCCGCCTGCCTCTGCCTCCTGAGTGCTGGGATTAAAGGCGAGCACCACCACCGCCTGGCTGTTTGCTAGTTTTTAAGCTTTTATCAGAGCTGTATTACTTTTATATTACTTAATTCATATCAGAAAAAAATCAAATACAAATTGAAAATGAATAGGTCCTCCAACTTATTATTCTGTAACATTATTTAAAAGCCACATGGACCCAAAGCATGAAATATCATTGTTGTTTCGCACATATATTCATGTGTAGTTGTGTGTGTGTGCATGAACACACATGAACAAATGTACAGGGATACTTTTCCCTTAGTGTCCGTGTTAGCTGACAGTTTTCTTAGCTATTCTATGTTAATTAGAATTGAAACAGCAAACATAAATGACATCATCTAACTCATGAACACTTATTTGTGTTGCTCAAACTTGAGAGATGTGATTTTTAATTAAATGTTATTTCTGCATATATGTGTACATGATGTATGCGTGGGTGTGTAATGGCGCGTTTGTCATAGCATGAAGCCAACTTAGTGTAATGGTGCCATTTTAAGGGAAAGCTTACTGGCAGCTTCAATTTGTTGACTACTACTTGCCTACATCTCACTATAGCAATCATTTCTAATACTGATCAGATAAATAACAATGCTTTCTTTTTTTTATCTAAAGAGGGAAAAGATTTGTTGCAATGAAAGTTGTAAAAAGTGCCCAGCATTATACAGAGACAGCCTTGGATGAAATTAAACTGCTCAAATGCGTAAGTAATCAACAATCAATGGGTGATACAGAAAAGGAAATGACTAAGTAATGCATAGTCTTTACTCTGTGAACTCTGAATTATAACACATTTCTTGCTTTTACTTTTTAAAAAGAGTGTTTTGTCAGGTGCCTGTAAACTTTTAATTACTGCTATATTGCCTCTGTAGAAGGTCTGTAGGGTCATTGTAAAGTTATTTAGTATGGAGAGCTCCTGGTCTGATTGGCTGGACATTTTTTTGGCTGGACGTTTTTTCTGGGTGATACTAAATTAAAGTTCCAATCTAGTTTGTTTTTTTTTAAACTTTTATTGATTCATTGGTGAATTTTATCTAGTGCTCCCCAATCTTACTCTTCCAGCTCCCTCGTATCTGTTCTCTACCCTTACTCCAACCCCCCCTTCAAAAAAAATACTTAAAAAACAAAACAAAGAGAAATCTCTTGGAAGCTGTAGTGTGTCTTATGGTGCACCCTTTCACATCCACATGCTCACTGCAGTGATGGCTGGTCTGGGTGGAGGCCTCTGGCTTCAGCTGAGGTAGCAGTAAGGGATCCTCACTGGGATGCCACTGGGATGTCCTTTTGATGCCCTGTGCCTGGAGATTCTGCAGCTTTGAATCTTGAGGACCAGTCTCTTTACGTGCTTCAGCTTTAGTTCCTAGATGGGGTAGATGCTGGCGTGGGCCAGCACAAAGCCCTGGATCTAAGCCTGGGTGGTAGCTGACTTGGTCAGCCTGCAGGCTCTCTCCTATACACACACCACCAGGGTGAGGTCTGCCCCAGCTAGGTCATCAAGTGTTGCAGCCTGGAAGAGCCAGAGCCAGTGCGGGTGGGGTGGCTCCCGCATACCTTCACCAGCAGGGCCAGCTCCAGTGTGCTGCCCTAGGTGCTCCAGCCAGTGAGGAGCAGCACCAGTTCTCCTGCCAAATCTAAGTCTTTTATTTGAAAAAATCACCTTGTTGATTGATATAATGACAAAAAAAGCTCCATTTTCATTTACTTTTAAGTGTGTGTGTGTGTGTGTGTACGTGTGTGTACATGTACGCTATTGGAGTCAAGAGCCATTGGCTCCTCTAGAGATGTGGTCACAGGCCACTCAGACATATGTGATGGCAATTGAACTCAAGTCCTCTGGGAGAGCAGTACAGTTCTTAACTGCCGAGTAGAGTAACCTCTGTAAACTTGTGTACTGTTTGGACATGGTCATGCACACGTGGAGTCCCAGCACTTGGGGAACTGAAGCACGGGGCTTGCTCAGCTTTGGGCCAGCTTGGGCTGCTACTAACACTTCTTTTGGTTTGGGAAAACCAAAACCGAAAATCAATATGCAAACCTCATTGTTCTTTTATGTATGTTTCTTTGTATAGGTTCGAGAAAGTGACCCCAGTGACCCAAACAAAGACATGGTAGTTCAGCTGACTGATGACTTCAAGATCTCAGGCATGAATGGCATACGTATCCTTTGCTGTGTGATCTCTAAAGTATAATACAGTTATTTGTGTAAGGGGGGCGTCACTTTTTAAAAATATAGTGTTATTTCAGGTGCCAGTAAACTTTTAATTGCTGTAGTCTTCCCTTTGTATAAGGTCTCTAGGGTCACTGTAAAGTTTACTAAACTAGTGCCTCTCCTGGTCCAGCTACATAGGGCTTTAGATTTGTTTGTTTGTTTGTTTTTTTCTTCCCCTTTTCCCTTTTCAAACTCTTGGCTGTATTAGTATCTTAGAAATATAAAAAAAAATGCTGGTTTGATTTGGAATGTAGTAAACTGTTCTTTTTTTGAGGTTAGTAGTTATTAATTATTCAAAATAAGAGATTTTATCTTATTTTCATACATGTATATAATGTACTGAGATTATATTTATTCATCATTATTGTAGTTGTTTTGCAATAGTAGATGGAAAAATATTCTAGCACTATTTCTTTATAGCCTCATGACTCCTGGATGTGAGTGCCTGTGAGTGGCTGATGTATTCTGCTTCACTGGGGGTTTTGTTATGTTTTTTCTTGGAGCAGATCCAACACTTTTTGTCATATTTATTAACCTTAAGCTCCAGAAACCTTAATGTCAAGGTATGAAAATATGATAAAATCTCATATGATAAGTCTCATTTCAGGGCTGGAGAGATGACTCAGGGGTGAAAAGCACTGACTGCTTACTCTCCCAGAGGTCCCCAGTTCAATTCCCAGCAGCTACATGGTGTGGTTCACAACCGTCTGTAATAGGGATCCAAGGTTCTCTTCTGCTATAGTGTACTCATATAAATAACATAGATAAATCTTAAAAGTCTCAGCTTAAGCCTAAGAATGACATTCAGTACCTGCATCTACTCCGTCATGATCCTTTAGAAGAAAACTTTTATTTTTATTTTTCTCATAGAAATTCCCAGCCTACCATGATGTTCATGCCTGTAATCTCTATAACTCCAGATGTTGAGACAGAAGGTGTAAGAGTTCACAGTCAGTTTCACTACATAGCAAGTTTGAGGCTAGCTGGTTACTGCCAGCTTGTCTCAACAAACGAAACCAAAATAAGTCAGCAGCTTAGTCAGCAATACTAAGTCCAAAACCCTGCTGATAGTGTACCAGTGGTTGCTTCAAGATGATTACTGGTGCGGGGCGTGGTGCCCTTTAATCCCAGCACTCGGGAGGCAGAGGCAGGCAGATTTCTGAGTTCGAGGCCAGTCTGATCTACAAAGTAAGTTCTAGGACAGCCAGGGCTATACGAGAAACCCTGTCTCGAAAAAAACCAAACAAACATACCAAAAAAAAAAAAAAAAGATTACTGGTATTTGATAAGTTTGTTCTCCCAAACAGTAGGCAAGCAGCTAGGCAGATAGGCAGTCCCACACTCCATGTACCCATGTGAGCTTTTCTGTGTAGGACAGAGCAGCTATATTCATTGTGTGTTAAACTTGTAGAGCTCTTACACACACACACACTTACATACTTAGTGGCTCTTTTTACTATTCAGCAACATGGTAGGAAGCTATCATGGTCTAGATGTGTCAATACTTTGAGGAGATTTGGGACTCCTTTTGAAAATTCTAGGATTTGGCCCAGTATCTGCTACTAACTTTAGGTTTTAATTTCTGTTTTTTGTAATGAGATTGGGATATAAACCATTGTCTTTGCAGCCTGGAGAATAGAAGGCCATTCACAGAGCAAAAGCATTTACAAATGTTTTCATTAAAATATATTAGCTATCATGGTGATATGATAAATTCAGATATTGTTGTAAAAATTAGTAAGCCAACCCTTTTGTGATACTGACACCAACTGAAGTCTCTAGTCATGAACCAGATGTTTGAAAGAGTTTCAGAACTATTTAGAAATCCCCTGTGACTATCATTAATATGTGGTCTATTTGCTGACTATGTCCAGTGGCTCCCAACTGTCCTAATGCTGTGGCCCTTAATACAGTTCCTCATGCTTTGGTGACTCTGAACCATAACATTATTATGTTGCTACTTCATAACTGTAATTTTGCTATTATTATAAATCATAATATAAATATCTGCTATACAGGACCTGAAAGGGGTCGAAATCCACAGGTATAGAAACACTGACTTAGAGGGTCAGTAATTGGACTAGGGTGGCTGCTCCTCATCATCCTCTTCCTCCTCCTTTTTTTTTTCGAGACAGGGTTTCTATGTGTAGTCCTGGATGTCCTGGAACTTACTCTGTAGACCAGGCTGGCCTCAATTGAAGGTATGCACCAGCACACCTGGCATAGAGCTTCTATTTTTAAAAATCCACTGAGTAGGGCTGGAGATGGCTCAGCAGCTAAGATAACTGACTCTTCCAGAGGACCCAGGCTGGATTTCCAGCACTCATATTGCTGAGCACAACTCTACCTTGTGAGACCCAGTAGATCTGATGCCACCTTCTGGTCTGTGTGGACACCAGGCATACATGTCTCATAGGCACATACATGCAGGCAAAACACTCATACATGTAAAATAGTCAGAAAAATAAAGTGCTAAAGATACCATTAAAACAAAACAAAACAAAACAAAAACAAGAAACAAAAAAACACTGACAGCCCAATTTAATTGAATAAGTGAACTCCAGGGTCAGTGCAGTACCTTGTCTTAAAAAGGTGGCACATGCCTTCAATCCCACAGCACTTGAGGTAGAGGCATGCATCTCTCTTGAGTTTGAGGCCAGCCTAGTCTACATATTCAGGACTTGCCTAACCACAACTAAGTTAATTGATGAATCCACTAGCTACAGAACTGAACCACAAACAGTCTGGCGGTGTTTTTCTGATCGTTACATTCTGCTACGAGAGAAGAAAAACTTGAGCACCACACATTTCTAATAAATTTAGGCCTTCTGTTCTAAAAACCCACTGCTTTTTCCACAGAGTATGCATGTGCCACGTTCTCTCAATCAGTTCATCCAGTGGTAGACCATTTATATATCCTGGCTGCTCATGGCAGTGCCACAGTGAGCCTGGAACCACTGACATATGTTTGAAATCTCGATTTCAGTTCCTTTGGGTACTTGTATGGCCTTGAATGATAGTGATATTCTCATAATTACATTGTGACCCCAACTCTACCAGTTCTATACTATAATATTAATTAATTAATAGATTTTCATTGAGATAGTGTTTCATATAAGCCCAGGTTGGTCTTGAACTCACTGTGTAGCTGAGGATAATCTTAATCTTCTGATTCTCTATCACCTTCCAAGTACTGTGTTACTTGGGTATGCCACCGTGTATACAATACTGATGGAAAAGAAAGATTACTAATATATCTTTAGTATATTTGACAATATTCTATTTTATAATGTATGTAATCAAGTAGACATTTATTCAGGTAATAAAAACTCTTCAAGTTCTTATTTCATCCACCTTGTGGAATAAGCCCCTTCCAGTGAAAGTTCCTTCTTGTCCACTCTCCTTGGGCACAGCTGACAGAAGAGCGTGGCACAGTGTAGGTCTGAATCACAGGTTGGCCTTTGGAAGCTAGGATGCATGCTCGTAGTCTGCTTCAGCAGTGGGTGTAGGTATATATTTCCTAAGGTGGTTTGCTGTACACATTGTATATGATCAATCTTAGTGGAAAAAGTCAGATCTTGTGTATATTTAGATGATAAACAGCAAGTGATCACCTTGAAGGTATTAATATGGTATTTTATTAGGAAAGTAATGTTTTATAAGTAATACAATGAAGATGCTTCTAGTAACTGCCTGACTTCAGGAAATGCATTCTCAGATGTGCCTTAACCACATCCCAGATGTCTGCATGGTCTTTGAAGTACTTGGTCACCATCTCCTCAAATGGATCATCAAATCCAACTATCAAGGCCTCCCAGTACGTTGTGTGAAGAGTATCATTCGACAGGTGAGACTGCAGAAAGGAACCCACCCCCTGGAAGAGCAATCCTATCTCTAGTAGCCAGTCTGGTTGCCTTTCAACTTGTATTCAGTTTATAGTGAAGGAATTAATAAGCAAAAGAAAGCATTTGAACATCTGCCTTACACTTCTTTGGCATATCAGCCTTTTTAAAGATAAGTAATATATATCTATCAGAAATTATTGCATTCAGTAATTTTACTGGAAAACATCCACGTAGTTCTTGGGAACTTAATTAAGGAAGAACAATTTATTACATTGTTTTGTGGAGTTCGTTTGTTTGTTTTGCCGTTTGAAGTACTACAGATAGAATAAGCTGAGGGGTTGCAGGTCCTGAGGACGTGGCTCCAGTGTGGTGACTGTGGCTCCCAACTGCATTATGTCCTCTGAGACCTGATCCTCACCTCCACACAAGGAAGGAGTGTGATTCAATGGTAGACCAGTTAGTGTTTGTGTACCTGTAAAGGAGGATAACAGGTATCAAACAGGAAATATTTTTAGTATGTATTGTCAGTTGTATGTGGGTAATTGTCTTAGTTAGGGTTTTACTGCTGTGAACAGACACCATGACCAAGGCAAGTCTTATAAAAACAATGGCCTGCCTCTGCTTTCTGAGGGATTAAAGGCGTGTGCCACCATGCCTGTCTGTTCTACCTTATTTTCTGAGATAAGATGGCTCTTTCATTAAAGGTGGAACTCAGTGATTCAGCTTGATTAGCTGGCCAGCAGGCTATGGGCTGCCGCTGCCTGCACATCTGTGGCCTCAGCATCATCACAGTGTGCATTGCCTTGCCTGGCCTTTCCCTGGCTGCTGGAGATCTGAACTCAGGCCCTCATGCTTTTACTATCCACACTTTACCCACAGAGCTGCTTTTCACAGCTCTGATTTGCATATTTTGCTCAAAAAATAATTGCCTGCCTTCAGTTCACAGAGGTTCTGTCATTCCCTAAATCTGTGCTTTCAAAGATGTCTATTGCTTCCATAGGTGATTGACAGCATCAGTACCATTCAGGCTCAGTCGTGTAAGAAGGTGGCTTTGCAGCTAAGCTGTTGATGCTTGCATTATATTCTACAGTGGGAGAATGGTATATAGATTGAAAGGTGAAATTCTGAGAGTTTAGTGGAACCTCTGTGTTGTAAATGCTTTGTGTAAATCACTGATTTCAACACTGCCTTCCCCAATGCATTCTTCATAGAGACTGAGACTGAGACTCTGGTGCTGGCAGCGGCTGTGGGGCTTGTTTCTGGTTTTTTGCTTGTTGGCATTTGTTTGTTTGCTTGACTGATTGTTTTTAGATATAATCTTAAGCCACCATTTTATTAGCAAGAAGGTGTGACTAATAATGGTGCTGTCCTCATAAGATAACTATGAAGATGAACATCCTACTGTTAATGTTACTATGACCTAGGCATAGTTCTAAGTACTTGGCACACTTTAATCCTCTAAAACCTTTTTAACAACTCTATAAAATATAGTACTTTTCTTGATTTCATGGAATTGGAAACAAGAATATAGAGCTCAGTAATTTTCCTTACATTGGGAAATAAAAAATAGTGACAGGTGCTGGAGCGACGACTTCAGTGGTTAAGAGTTGCTCCACACTCTTCCAAATTATCCTAGTTCAGATCCTAGCACCCACACTGGGGTGGGGGCTCACAGTTGGCTGTAACTATAGCTCTAGGGTTTCTGGCACCCTCTTTTGACCTCCACTGGGACATGAACACACATGAAATATACTCATACACATAAATGTAATAATAATAATAATTATAATCCTGAACAATCTAGTTTTGGAGCTAAAGATTTACTTTTTTTTCCTAAGTGATAAAATGCTGTTAGAAATGGTGCTCAGCCTTTGTCCAGTAGAAGTTAAATCTCTGTTCTTCTGGGTTTAAAATCTTCTACCTATTTTTTCCTCTCATACACAAAACTTAATACTTAGCACCCCTCCCTTTTAGTTTATTGAATATTTAAAGATGTCCCAAGCAATTATAAACATATGCCCATTTCATGAGATTTTTGTTTACACTCTTCTTATTTCACTTGGTAAGGGGTTGAGAGAGAACTCTTGACAATGGTGCTGTTGCTTCTATGTGTCCTTTGCCTTCTTTTATATCTTGACCTTTGGTCTCCTCTTTTGTCCTAGACTGCTGGAAACTTTATCCATTCTTTTTCTACCACAGCATTCAAGGCTTAACTAGAATTCTCTGTGACAAAGGTCTCTCATGCTATTCTAGGCTGTTCCTTTCCTCTGTGTTATGCCCGCAGCCCACATGTGGTTCTTGAATTGATTACAAGTTTTATAATGCAGGCTAGGTCATCTTAGCTCCAGCACAGTTGATGTTTTGGATTAGATAATTTGTTATTTTTACTTTTCAGAGACGGTCTGCTCTGTTCATCGTGGTATGGTTAACTTCTTCCCTAGCCTTTAGCCCCTAAGAGCTGTTGGACTTGTGTGGTGCCTTCTGGTCCTTGTTTGTCTCCTGGTGGTGCAGAATTCACTCTTACCTAGATTTGTCATCTACTATTGCTAATTCTTGGTTTATAACTCTGTTTTACTCATTTATGAATTTGGAGTCATTTGTAATTTGTGGCTTTACCATGGATGTTAAAATGAGAGATTGTCAATAGAGCATCCATTACAGAAGCAGAACTTTACTGCTTTCCTTGGAGCTGTCAATCATTGTAATCCATGCTACTCTGTATGTCTTCTTTCATATGTTAGGAAGTTCTGAAGTTGGTTCGTATTTCTTTAAATAAGGCAGAAACATGTTTATTGGTGTATTTGTTTTATGGTTTTATTGGGTTTTTATATCTTTTATTTCCCTTCAACCTTTCCACCCTAATCCCTTCCAACCTCCTGGTACTAGGTAGGAGAGAAAGAAGGTTGTAGGGAAAGGGGGCATAGACCTCCTTAGACTGCATCTTGCTGATTAGGGTTGTGTTTCCTGGGGCATGTCCAATCGTCACAGTCAGAGTACCCAGCAGTCCAGCAATTGCAAATGTGGTACCAGGGAGGGCAGCAGCACGAGCCATAGGTCCTCTCCAGAGAGCAGAAGACAGTTGTAGTTAACAGCTGGGCTGTGGACAAACTGAAGCAGCCCTGTATCCCACAGCTGAGATCAAGACAAAAGCATTCACATGCCGTAACTGGGTTTTTAAAGAAACCAAAATTCTCACTCCATATGTTCTTATTCTTTACAAAATGATGGATCTTTATTTGGTTTAAAGGGCTTGTTGGACACAGCTCAGTGGTAGAGAGATTATCTAACATGTAAAAGACCCTGGGTCCAATCCCTCAAACTACAAATAAGTACTTAGATAAATAAAAAGTAGGTATGTTTAAGTAGGATATCCTGAGGCTTTTTGTATGACTTTATGATGTGAATGACTTTCCAGGACTAAGTATGGCTCTGTGGTAGACTGTGTGATTAATGGATTCAGTTCTCAGTACTGGGTGGGGGAGTGGGGTGTAGGTGAAGAGAGAAAATAAGAACATGAACATTTTAGATAACTATCATTTTATTTAGAGAAATTGAATAACTACTTTTGGGTGATTGCAGAGAATCACACCCAGGACATTGTTCATGCTAAACAAGCACCCTGTTCGCAGTCTGCGTGTTCAGCCCGAATCCCATCCTTTAAAATCAGTTCTTTGTAGGCCGGGCCGTCCTGCAAGCCTCTGGCTGTGGCTGTAGGTACTCTGTATATCGATCTCAGACTTTGGCCCAGACAGCTTCTGGCCTCAGTCATGGAGTCTTGTTTGTCTCCTGTTCTTTTGCCTTTTAAACCATAGGTTCTATTCTATGACTAGCTTTATTTACCATATATTTTTCTAAAATTTAAATAAAGGGGACTTGTGTTGGCATCCTGTCTGCTGTGTTAAAGGATGCACCTAAGGTGAAAGCTACTTAAACTCTTTAAAGTAGGTTTCAGTTTCTTACGTAATTCAGGTCGAAGTTGGTGTTTTATGTTTTAAAACTTTGTTTAATTCATTGTACTGTTTAGAAATTTTGTAACAGGGTGTCTACTTGCCAGTCATGAAATATAGCAAAGCTCTAATTTTGGTAAATTTTCTGTAATTCTGTAAAAACAATTATAAGTTGAAGCCCTGGATTTTAAATTTAGCGTTAATTTTATTATCACAATGTAACTAACATTTAGTATGTTGTGTCAGACACTCATTGCTCTCTGTGTTCTGTCTTCTGTCACATGTCCTTGTGTCTACACTAGTAGCCCAATACTCCACAGTTGAAAGAAGCGACCTTTGGGGTTTTGGGAAATAACTTAGTGGATAAAGTGCTTCCTGTGTAAGCATGAGGACCCTAATGTGACTCCAAAGACCCTACATTAAGTCACGCACGAACACACGTACACACATGCACACTCTCAGTGTGTCTCTTCCCTCCCTCTTTACTTCCCTCCCTGCCTCTCTCCTCTGTTAAAACAACCTTCTTAGCCAGAGAACTCCATAGTGCAGGATTATAACTGTAGGGTGGAGTGAAATGCCTATTTAGAGAAAGTTAGTTTTGTTTTTCTAGATGAAGCGGTATGTGCCTATAATCCCAGTGGACACAGGAGGGTCAAGGTTCCAGGCCTGCCAGAGCAGCCGAGTGAGACTGTGGGGAACTACAGAGAGAGAGAGTTCTGTGGTGGAGCTCTTCCGCGGTGGAGAGGTGGGCTCCAGCAGGCAGGCCTGCTTGGCTCAGCACCCTTGACACAGACTCACCCACACTCACTGTGTGACTGCTCTCACTTTACACTTGTGGATTTTGTGATATTCTAATTTTATCCTGTTTGACACAGTGCTGTGATTCTGTGCTTACTTAAATTCTCTTCAGATGTTGGGTTCTCAGCTCGAGACTCCTAGAAGTGTCTTTCTGGTTTCTGGAGGAGTCAGTCTTGTTTCTTTCCCTGCTCTGTACCTTCCTCATGTGGAGCATGGCAGTCTCATTCTCTCTGAGCTGCATAATACTAAGGCAGCCTCCCTCACTGTAACCGGAATTTCCCATACTTCTCCAATGGTGGCCTTTGTAGTCTGTGAGGACCTGTGTTTGATCCCCAGCACCCACATGGAGAGCCAGGCATGGTGATGCCTCACTGTAACTACAGTAACAGGAGAAATGGAGGCTCTGGGGCTTGCTCACCAGCCAGCCTGGCCTCATTGCTGAGCTCCAAGTCCCAGTGAGAGACTAAGTCTCACAATGCACCAGGTGGCTCGATGGCTTCTGAGGATATAGTCCTGAGGTTGACTCTAAGTCTCACACCCATACCCATATACATGTGCATACCTGTGTGCTACTGCACAGGCACACACCCTGTATACCCACCTCCTCTGAAAAATAAAGAAGTAGAAGTTTATGTTAAGCACCTTGTCTGATAACAGTGAGTAAATATTTGAGGAGCCGGTTAAGTCCCAAGGTTGAGTTGTTTTCATTGCCCTGCAGGGTCTCTTTAATGACTGCTGACTCCTTCCTTCCCAGTACACGGGTGGGAACATCAGGGAGGCAACTTACATTGGTTGCCTTTTAAATTTATTCCTTGATAAGTTTATATATGTATACTTTCATAATGCATATTGATAATATTCAACTCTCATTCTCTGCTTATCCACTTCCTGTGCCCTCTAGAACCCTTCCTTCCAACACATCTGCCTTCTATGCTCATGTTTTAAAACAACAACCACAACCACAACCACAACCACCACCACTTACTAAGTTTAATTAGGGTTGCCTGTACGTGCACAGGTGTGGGGGCATTTAATGGGTAATGGGCAACTTACCAGTGGCTTTGCCGCTGAAGAGAAATTACTTCAGCTCCCCCAATAGCCACCCCACTGCGGATGAGACTTTTGTTGTGAGGTCAGAAGTCCAGAGGACAGTGTTACTCCTTTAATCCCAGCACTTGGGAGGCAGAGGCAGGCAGATTTTTGAGTTCGAGGCCAGCCTGGTGTACAGAGTGAGTTCCAGGACAGCCAGGACTATACAGAGAAACCCTGTCTCAAAAAAAAACCCAAAACAAACAAACAGAACAAAACAGAGGACAGTGTAGCACAGCCCTCCCTTCCTTGTATTCCAGCCCAGAGGGACACTCCTTCCATTCTCTTCCTCAATGTGCCCCGAGCCTTGTGAAGGTGGGAGTGCCGATTATGGTTGCCCTCCCTGATTGAAGATAGAACATTTAGCAGTCACTTATTTTCAGCACTTAAACCAGTTACGAGCCTATGTGCTGTCTACTACCTATTGCAAAAAGCAGTTCTCTGAGAGTAGCACTAATCTTTGGAGTGAGTTGTTGGCACAACTGCACTGTTTTGAAAAGCCTTGTCTGTCCTCCTGACTCTAGCAGGTCCCTTTGGTGTGAGGATTATGGGGAGGACAAGTGAGAGCCAGTTGTCCCTGGGTGTGGCTATGTTGTCCGTCCTTCCCTGTTAGCTCCTGCACTCTGGAACTCCAGGGACTTCGGACAAAGACAGCCCCTTGCTGTTTATGCTGGTCTGCCCCAGGCTGCTTGCTTGGCTGCTCTTTGTCTGCTTTTATTTCTAAGTTAATTTGCTTACATTGTCCCAGTGGTGGGGACCTTGTACTCATTCCAGTCATTGTCACCTCATCAAGGTGCAAGCAGGCATCACTTTACGAACGCCTCCCTTGTCTGGGCACATCTTTGCCAGTGGAAACTAATATTAACCCATTTCCATAGTGAATCATACTTGCTCCTTCCTGCAAAGCCTGCCACACAGTGAGCTCTTTTACCTGAAAGGCTACAGTGGAGAGATAACATACACATGAAAAGGTGATCGGAAGAAAATCTAAGAAAGCAAGATACTGATATTTTTGCTTTAGGTGAATATTTGATGGAAATTATGATTATATTATAAATCTTAATGTAATTGTATGACCCCGGTTCAAATATAAAGCTCCTTTTGATTTACACAGTGGAATGGTTGGTGAAATGTCAGTGGATTGGGTGCATAACTGTTGGATAAGTGCAGTTTTTACTCCCTCCTCCTCCTGCCCCGCTCGCTCCGGCCATATTTATTTTATATATGTGGGTACACTGTCGGTGTCTTCAGACACAGCAGAAGATGGCAATGAGATCCCCATTACAGATACTTGTGAGATACCATGTGTTTCTGGGAATTAAACTCAGGACCTCTGGAAGAGCAGTCTCTCTAACCCCCCCCCCCCCTTTTTTTTTTTTTTTTGGTTTTTTGAGACAGGGTTTTTCTTTATAGCCCTGGCTGTCCTGGAACTCACTTTGTAGACCAGGCTGACCTCGAACTCAGAAATCCGCCTGCCTCTGCCTCCCGAGTGCTGGGATCAAAGGCATGCGCCGCCACACCCGGAAGTTTTTACTCTTTATGAAAATAGATAATGCTGTCTTTGTCACTATGGCTTCAGTAGTATTTTATCCATGGTTTAAGTGTGTTGGGTCCCTTTTCCATCCTTCACATATGTGTGTAGGATGCATAGGTGTATGTATGAAGTGTGTGTGTGTGCTTACACACTTGCATGTGCTCAAACATAGGTTCATAAGCATATGGAGGCCTGAAGTAGGTATCAGAAATCACCTTGTCATTCTTTCACCATATTCATTGAGTTGAAATTCCTCCGAAAAACCTAGAACTCTCCAAGATGGCAAATTTCTGTAGTCAGCCTGCTCTGGGGAATTCATGGTCTGCCCTTTTGAACTAGAGTTAGAGGAGGGGCTGTTCCGCCTGTCTGACAGGTACATGGGTTCCTAGGGATCCAGGTTGTGGTCCTCAGGCTTGTGAACCAAGCCATCTCCTCAGCCCAGTCTAAGTTTACTTTAATTGGGGATTCTTTAATTATTTTTTAAAATCATGGCTTTCAGGGGTTTTTTTTTGTTTGTGTGTTTGTTTGTTTGCTTTTTTGTGTGTGTGTGGTACCAGGCATTTACCAGGGTCTTAGACACTAGGTCAGTCAGTGCTTTACCACGGCTACATCCAACCCAAGCTAGCATATTGAACAGTAAACATTTTTACTTTTAAAAAAGTCAAGGATTTTTTGGTGTAATTTTCCTTTTGTTCATTTACGGTTGCTAACAACTCAGCATTAGCTTATCAAATCACACTTACTGCTCCTGGAATTTATGTTGGCAATTTTTTTTTAAGTTTTTCAAGACAGGGTTTCTCTGTATAGCCCTTGGCTGTCCTGGAACTCACTTTGTAGACCAGGCTGGCCTCCAACTCAGAAATCCGCCTGCCTCTGCCTCCCGAGTGCTGGGATTAAAGGCGTGCGCCACCACGCCCGGCTATGTTGGGAATTTTTTGAACATTCTCTCTTACCCCCAGCTACTGCATGAATTGGGTCAACTCTGTGAGTACTGAGTGCACCCTGAAGACAGAGAGCTTTGTTCATTCTTGTGTATCAGACATCTCAAATAGTGCCTAGCCTGGGGTTAGTGCGCAGCTAAAACTCCATAAAACAACTTCGACGTCACTGTGGGACTGCATTGCTTCTTTTGTACCAGGTTAAGAGGTAATCATAACCACCTCTGCTTAGATTTTCCAGCTAAGACTTTTGCCCCTTTCACTCTGTAGTACTGTTGTACTGTCTCTCAGAACTATTTTGCTAGGTATTTAAGATAGAGAGAAACATTGCTTTTGCAACCATTTCCCAGTGTTATAATTAAAAAAATAAGATTTGTTCTCATTTGCTTTGTTTGGGTTTATTCTATTTATTTTATGTGTATGTGTGTACAGTGCCCATAGAGGACACAAAAGAACACTAGACCCCCAGACGTGTTCTTAAGTAGGTGACTGGGTTGTGTGTTTGGCACTGACCCTACGTCTGCTTTCAGAGTAAGGCACGCATGAATGCATGCTCTTAACTGCTGAGCTCTGTCTTCAGCTGGACATTACACTAATTATCTCTTGTAAACAAGGAGCCTGAATAGTGGTGGGACTAGTTATCGAGAGTTTCTGATTCTTGGAAACATTTTCAAACTAGATTTTGATTTTTGGAAATTATTTTAAGGATTCTTCTTCAATGGGGATAATCCCAGAAAATATGGGCTTTTCCTTCATGTCAGCTGGCACTAGATAAGCTATGGTTTGTCCTAAATATTTTTATTCCGATTTTCCTTTAAAAGTTGGTGTTTTATGAAGCCCAGGGTAGCTGTGGACTCACTAAGTAGCTGAGGATGCTGAATTCCGGGGTTCCTGCTGAATTCCGGGGTTCCTGCTGAATTCCGGGGTTCCTGCCTCTAACTCCTGAGAGTGTCAGTCCAGGAGAACAGAACCACACCCAGCTGAGCTTTTTAAATATTGTAGTGTTGATGAGAAACTAAGGGTATTTTTTATTTAAATAAAATCTTCCCTTTTCTTTAGCATTGAAAATAAACATAAGGTTCAAGGTTTACTTGCACTCAAAAGTTGAAGCCTAGCCTGGGCCTGCCTCAGAAACACAAAAACAAGCAAACCAAAACAAATCTGAAAAGCAGCCAAACCCAACAGTAATGAAATACAGCTTCAAACCCAGTAGAGAAAATTAAAAAAAAAAAGTTTTGGATGAGCATGAAGGAAATGTACAGTACAAACATAGTACTACCAGTGTGCTAAGCAATATGGCATTTCCTTATAAGGCTAGTTGTAGTTGCCAGATAGCCCAGCATCTCTCCCCTAAGATTGTAACCATGAAAAGCAAGAAGGGAATGACCACATAAAGGCTTGCAGACGTAGCCAAGGAGTATAAACAAGGAGTTGAGACTGCCATTGAGCAAATGAATAGAGACAGTGCCATTTGGAGGCCAGGGCTCAGTGTCAGGAGCGCTACTGCTTTTGTAAAGAACCTGAGTTTGTTCCCAGCAACTACATGCTGTCTAATGACCATTTTTTAACTCCGGTCACATAAGTGGTACCACATTCATACATGTAGGCAAGACACACACATACTAAAATAAGAATAAATAAATCTTTAAAGAGTGCCATGTGTCTGTACAGGGGATATTTTTTAGCAATAAGGGAAGTAAATAACTGTTGTGTGCTACCCAACATGAGCCTCAGTCATGATGCTAGTTAGAAACAGCATTGGAGCTAGGATGGCCTTTTATACATTAGGCCGCTGGCACTTGCAACTCTGGGCCCTTAGATACAAAAAGCCAGTGTGCTGATGTGTGTCTATAATTCCAGCACTGGTAAGGCAAACACAGGAAGTTCCCTGAGGCTTGCTGGGCAGTCATTCTAACCAAATTGGTGAATTCCAGGTTCAGTAAGAAAAACCAGTTTGTTTGTTTTTTTAAAGTGGGGAGGATGGTGGGAGCTATTGAGGAGTCCACCTGCTGTTGACATCTGTTCCACTCACATGCATGGAAATGCATGTACATTGGACATGTTTACCCAAACACACAGAGACCACGCTATAGGAGTCAGGCACAGAGCTTAATGGTTAGGACTGTCAGGAGTTGGAGGAAGAGGGGAAGCCACTCCTCATGCCTGTGGGATTCTTATGGAGTGATGCAAATGTTCTGAATTACATCATAGTTCTGTAATATATCAACAAACATGATAATGTAGAGTTGATATTTTAAAAGATGCATTCATTTTTATTTTCTATGTATAAATGTTTGCCTGTGTGGGGTATATGCACTGTGTGTGCCTTGTGCCTGCAGAGGGGAGAAAGTGACACTGGACCTACTGGAACTGAGCTTAGCGACAGTTGTAAGATACATGTGAACCTAAGTCATCTCTAAGAGCTCTCAAGCCCTGGATTTATTTTCATATAAAATTCTTATCAAAGGCATTACATCTGTAAGCATAACTGAATTCTAAAGTAATGCACATTGGTTGCCTGTGAAGAGATTTCATTTCTTAAAGTAAATGTTTATCTGTGCCTATAAAATTGTATTACATTTTACATATGGAAAGATTACATTTTTTGTGAGTAAATAAATTACAAAATAAAGTACCAATAGGTCCTTTCTTTGATTTATTTTACTCTGACCAGGTCCTTCAAGGGTTAGATTATCTACACAGTAAGTGCAAGATAATTCACACCGACATAAAGCCGGAAAACATCTTGATGTGTGTGGATGACGCTTACGTGAGAAGAATGGCAGCCGAAGCCACTGAGTGGCAGAAAGCAGGCGCTCCTCCTCCGTCTGGGTCTGCAGGTGAGGGATCTGAGCCCGCAGTGCTTCAGTCTGCTTGGGGGCTGTGAGCTTTGAAAGCTGGGCAGTGAAGGCGTGAATTAGGAACTTTCTCTCAAGAGTTTGGATGTTGAAAACGACTTTTGCTTAAGATGATGTTTGAGTTAATCTTTTTAACTCTTTGTTGTTGCCCTGTCTGAATTCTTAGCTGTTGCTTCATTAAATAGGAGCATGCTCTTGGGTGGTCCAAGTCTCTGTGGAGAATGTATGACAGGTTTCTTGTAGCCTACCTTTAGTCTTCTGATTTTTTTTTTCTGATTTAGGTTTCATAACAATATTTTCTTTTCTTAAACTAAAGTAGATACCTCCACCTCAGTTTAACGAATATATTTGGTATCAGCTGTGGAAGCTCTAGGGTGGGGAGCGGGAAAGGGGAGCAGCAGGGACTTGAGCGTTAGCTAAGTTTGTCTTGTGACAGGAGTCATTGGGGAGACGTGAATGTTGGCTGTGCTTCCCTCTGTCTGACTGACAGGGCTCCAGAGAGGTGCTGTCACCTCACCTGGAGTGTCATTGTGATGTTATCATATCAGTTCATGCAACCAAATTCATGGGGCTTTTGATGCTTGCCCTGCTGAATTCTAGAGCCATTGCACAATGTGCTGTACTATGTGATTTCATCTCCTTGTGTGGTGCTTTCCCAGTAGTTTTCAAACATGACTGTGCATCTTCTCATCTAACATGGTCATTGCCTCGTTGGTAGAACATGTTTGGTTCTCTGACTGATGAGTAAACTCTTGCATTTCCTTTTCTTTTTCCGTTGTGTTCAATTTGCCAGTGCTCTGAGAGAAGCTGTTTGCAGAAAAAGTGGCTCAAGTGCTTAGCTTCTTGTGGCCTGGAATTGCACAGTCTGTTTGAATTGCATAAACTTTTCCTAGGTTCCTATCTTTAACAATCTCTGAGGTTCAAGTTTTTCAAAGTTGGGTAGTTATTAAAAGACAGTATTATTTTATTTTGCAAATCAAATTACCCAAAGGTGCCTGTTTTCCTCTGAATACCCATTCTGTTTTATTTTGTTTTAGTGAGTACGGCTCCACAGCAAAAACCTGTAAGTATCCACATGTCTATTCAGCATGTCCAAAGGACCTGCTCGCTCTTGAGCTTCACAAATTATGTAGAAAATATTATAACTTTCATTAATTTAGAAGTGGGCATGTTTGTAAATGCTCTGTGTATTCAGAAAACACTCATGACTTCCTGTCGTGGATGGGAATAGTCAAAGCTGCTGCAAATCCAGGCTCCTCCTGGGCTCTTGTGGCTGCTATTGGCCAAGTCGGTGAATTGCAAGGTTTTAGTTCAAGTTTAGAATATAATTGTTCCATACTCTTTTTTTTTTTTAAGATTTATTTTATTTATTATATGTAAGTACACTGTAGCTGTCTTCAGACACTCCAGAAGAGGGCGCCAGATCTCGTTATGGATGGTTGTGAGCCACCATGTGGTTGCTGGGATTTGAACTTATCACCTTCGGAAGAGCAGTCGGGTGCTCTTACCCTTTGAGCCATCTCAACAGCCCCTCCATACTCTTTTTTTAAATGACTTCTGCTTGGCCTCCAAGTATCCTGTTTTGCCAAAACCCATTTTAATTTTTTATAGCTAGCTGTTTAAGTGAGAATGAGCATCATCTATTCTGTGATCCTGTCGAGTCACTGAGCAGTTAGTTGGCTGGGAGGAGAAGTTCCAAGTGTGATAAATTGTCACTTGCATAGCTCTCCCCTGGACTTTGGGGTTGGGTTATGGTCTCTGAAGCTTGGCAGGCACTTGTTGCCTGGCTTTCTGAGACTTATGGCAGACAAAACTGTGGCTTTTCCTTTTTTGATTTTGATATTTTTTCATATGTTATCTGCTTATTTCTGAAAGTTTATGGTATATTGGCTGTTGTTCACAGCTTGGTATCAGAGCCAAACTCAGACACAGTGCTGTTGGCACCTGTCTTAGCAGGTGTTTGTTTTTATTGTTAAGGAGTGAAAATGACTCTGGATACAGTCAGCAGCAAGGAATGCTTGCAAGAGATTCTCGCTCAGAGCCAGGGGTTCCACCATGCTCATCTCCTAGACTTTTCTCATAAAAGTTAGGGAGAAGACTTAACAGTATGAGCACAGTCCTCCCCTAAGGTGGCTCCTCTGGCGGGGTTAGTGAGGATAACTGTGTATGTTGTAGGAAAGTACGGTTGGATTCACCATGTTACCAACACTTGAACTCCTGAATAGTGTTTTAAAGAGTACTTTTCTGACCCATGGCATCACACTTCCACCTGACCCACACTTTCTTACCATGTTGTAGATAGGAAAAATATCTAAAAACAAAAAGAAAAAGCTGAAAAAGAAACAGAAGAGACAGGCTGAGTTATTGGAGAAACGCCTACAGGAGATTGAGGAATTGGAGCGAGAAGCCGAAAGGAAAATCCTAGAGGAGAACATCACCTCTGCAGAGGCTTCTGGGGAGCAGGATGGAGAATACCAGCCGGAGGTGAAACTAAAAGCAGCCGACTTAGAGGACACAACTGAGGAAGAAACAGCAAAGGATAATGGTCAGTACAGATCGGAGCAGGAGGGAGGGCTGCTGGGTGTGGGGGAGCTGCACACAGGGGTTATCTCTGAGCCACAGAGTGTCTAAGAACATCTGTGCTGTCGCCGCCATAGGCACTAAGGACGCTTTCTCCAGCTTCTCGGTGGAGGTGTGGGCAGCAAAATATCTGCCAGGTGGATGCCAACATCTCAAAGGAGGTTTTGAGAGGGGGAGGAGGACGTCTGAGAAACGTGTTAATGCTGTGATGACCCTTCCTTTATTTGGTGATTAACCTTTTCCCTAACTTTAATGCAGCACAGCTCTTAATCTAAAATGGCAGAAGAAAGGGGTTAATGGCTGGCAAATGGATCAGTAGTCTTGCCGAGGAAACAAGCTTGGTTCCCAGTACCACAAGTGTCAGGTTGTCCACAGCCACGTATAACTCCAGCTGTAAGGGGGTTCACACACTAAAGATCAGGTACAGCAAGAAGGGATTGAAGAGAAAGTCCAGTTTTACTTGTAATCCCCCCCCCCCCCCCCGAGCTAACTTGTTCCTGATGAGAGGGCTCATTATTAAATAAGCAGAAACAAGATTTAGAAAGCTACCTTGCCTTGGCAAACAGAAGACATGTTCTGAGGTCCATTAGAAGTGGCTCTTAGTCAGGTGTGGTGGTACATGTGCAAGCCTTTGATCCCGGCACTTAGGAGGCAGAGACCGGCAGATCTCTGAGTTTGAGGCCAGCTTGACTCCTGGAGGGCAGCCAGAGCTACACAGAAAAACCCTGTCTCAAAAAAAAAAAAAAACAACTAGAAAAGTATAAAAAACCAGATCTCTTGGTGTGAGGCCTAACTAGGACTACTGTGCAAGGAGGTCCACGACTCCTGATCTTAATCTCCTCTTCTTTAAGGTGAAGTTGAAGACCAGGAAGAGAAAGAAGATGCAGAGAAGGAAAACGCTGAGAAGGATGAAGATGATGTTGAACAGGAACTTGCAAACATAGACCCTACCTGGATGGAGTCCCCAAAGGCCAATGGCCATATTGAAAATGGCCCGTTTTCACTGGAACAGCAGCTGGAGGATGAAGAGGACGATGAAGATGACTGTGCAAATCCCGAGGAGTATAACCTGGACGAGCCAAATGCAGAGAGTGATTACACGTATAGCAGCTCCTATGAACAATTCAATGGTGAATTGCCAAATGGACAACATAAGAGTTCAGAGTTTCCCACACCGTTGTTTTCTGGGCCCTTAGAACCTGTGGCCTGTGGCTCTGTGATTTCAGAGGGATCGCCACTTACCGAGCAGGAGGAAAGCAGTCCTTCCCATGACAGAAGCAGGACAGTTTCAGCCTCTAGTACTGGAGATTTGCCAAAAAGTAAGTGCCCTTTTGCATATTTGTCTGCTTGCTCTGCATAGGGTCCCACCTGTGGCAGATGCTGTGAAGGGAGCGAGAGGCCAATGTTTGCATATTCAAGAGCAAATACAATGCTTTAGACTCTATCTGTCCTCAAGGCTTGTTCTTACTCTCTGAAATCCTATCCCTGGGCTTTATTTATTTATTGTATATTTATTGAATGACATCAGATAGTTAAAATGCCTTCCACCATTACCAAACTCATAACTTTCTAAACACCAACCCTCTTCTAGCTTTCTGTTTGAGGGAACACCTGTCTGCTTTCAGCAATACCAAGAGATAACTTGCATTTTATTTGATAGTTGACCTTGTTTATACAATCCTGCTTGCTTGCTTTCTTTCTTTCTTTCTTTCTTTCTTTCTTTCTTTCTTTCTTTCTTTCTTTCATATTTATTTATTATATATGTAAGTACACTGTAGCTATCTTCAGACACTCCAGAAGAGGGAGTCAGATCTTATTAAGAATGGTGGTGAGCCACCATGTGGTTGCTGGGAATTGAACTCAGGACCTTCAGAAGAGTAGTTAGTGCCCTTAACCTCTGAGCCATCTCTCCAGCCCCAAATCCTGCTTTCTTTTTGTTTGTTTGTTTGGTTTGTTTTTTTGTTTGTTTTTTGAGACAGGGTTTCTCTGTGTAGCCCTGACTGTCCTGGAGCTCACTCTGTAGATCATGCTGGCCTCAAATTCAGATCTGCCTGCCTCGACTTCCCAAATGCTGTGATTAAAGGTATGTTTCACCACTGCCTAGCTGTATAACCCGCTTTAGATAAAGCATAATAACAGATTAGAGATTGGCTTTTACATTCTTATCTACCTGAGGCCCTATCTTCAAACCCATATTTTTGGTCTAAGTGCCTATGGCTAACTGCAGAATAACTTAAGGAAAATTGAATATCGCAGTTGATTTTTATTCTGGCCCTTAGCGAAAAAGTTCAGTAACCTTCCTATGCCCCATAGCACATGGCAAATAATTGAGGCAGCCTGATGGCTAGCCAGGAGATGGCCTAGCTTCTTTCCTTGCTGCCTGTCAGCGCCTGTTTCTCCTGGCCGTGGTGAACTCTCAGCCTTGGAGCTGCTCACGTGGCAGTGATGGCATATGCCTCACCCTTGGTCTGCCCAGAAGAAAATAACATCTCATTTCTGGGCAAAGGTGGCAGAGACTTGTATCTTCTCAGCATTTATTGTTTCTGCTGCAGCTGATTTTCACATACAAAGCAATTTAGAAATTTAGAAATTTACCATAGCTTTTCATTATTTTTTATGTGATAATTTAGGGCAGAAGATTTAAATACAGAAAACTGAATTCCAACTTAAAATTAATAACCATGGGACTTCAGTGTCTTAATCTCATTTCCTTTTTCTATTAAAGGGAAGTAACGGTCACATCTAGTCATATTGCCACTGAAGCAAATGCTATGTACTAAACTATGTGTGAGAAAGTCTCAGTACTTGTACCTTGGCTGTTCCGCGTCTACCAACAGCTCTCCTTGTTATTGCTGTGACTCAGTGGCAGTGTCTGAGCCTGGGCTCAGTAGGCAGCCCAGCAGTAGTGTTGCTAAGCATCAAGAAAGAGGCTTGGTCCTTTGAGTCAGTCTACCTCCCACAGCATTGTTCATGCATTCTGGGGAGCCATGGTAGGTAGATGCGGTTAAAGCCTGAAAAGAAAGAAATTCTTAGCAGGGCGTGGTGGCACACACCTTTAATCCCAGCACTCGAGGGGGGTGGGGGCAGAGGCAGGCGGATTTCTGAGTTCAAGGACAGCCAGGGCTACACAGAGAAACCCTGTCTCTAAAAACAAACAAACAAACAAAAAAGAAAGAAAAGAATAAAATTCTTTTTAAAAAAATTTATGTACATCAGTGTTTTGCCTTGCATGTGTGTCTGTGAGGGCATCAGATGCCCTGGAACTGGAGTTCTGACAGTTGGAGCTGCCATGTGGGTCCTGGGAATTGAACCCAGGACCTCTACAAGAACAGCAGATGCTCTCAACACTGAGCCACCTCTCCAGTCCTCAGAAAGAAATCCTCATTGAGAGAGAGAGAGAGAGAGAGAGAGAGAGAGAGAGAGAGAATGAATTAATTTATAATTGTAATGAGTGAGTGAGGAAGTGCTCTCTAACTTAGGCAATCTAAAATTCTAGCAGAGAGATTAGAGAACTCATCATTTTCATGTAAAGAATGTTTGGGCACTGAGAGGTGAACTTATCTGTTGATCGGCAGGATGCTGTGTTAGCTGCCTTGCCTGCTTTATCTTGGCAGAAGTAAGTGGTCAATAACTCATACTTGGGCCCTACTATCTCCCCCAAGAGCCCTGGGCTTTCTTTTGCTGTTCATGCTTGCTCTGCTGCTCCTTTGGGGAGTTACACATCTTCCGTGTGTGTTACCCTGGTTTCTGTTCTTACCTTATTCTTGGCATGCTGAACTCTTCCTGTGACTCATCTGCGTCTGCCCATGATTGCCATTGGCTTCCCTGGCATTGCTGGTTCAGTCCCTGTGTGATCTAACTACTGAGTCCCAGCAACAAGTGAGTCCTGAGCAGAAAGTGGAGTGAGCTGTGGTATGAGTTGCTGTGGGTGAAGCAGCAGTGTGCAGGGCCTCTCTGGGTCTTAGCTTCAACCCTGCTGTCGTGAGTTGATTGTCATCGGTACTCTTGTTCTTTTCTATCACAGGCCCTGAGTTGTAGTTTTTGTCAGCTTGACAAGCCTGGCAAGTAGGAGCCTTAGTTGAGGAATTGCTTCCATCAAGTAGGCCTGTAGGCATGGCTGTGGACATGCTCTTAATGACTGATATAAGATGGCTCACCTCACTGTGGGTGCTACCACCCCTGGGCAGGTGGTTCTGGGCTGTATAAGAAAGGAAGTCAGGTAAACCATAGGGAAGAATTCAGTAAGAAGCATTACTCTGTGGTCTTTGCTTCAGTTTCTGCCTCTGGGTTCCTGCTTGAGTCCCTGCCCTGATGTCCTTCAGTTGTGGTATATGATGTGGAAGTATTAGCCAAGTAACCCCTTTCCTCTTCCAAGTTGGTTTGGTCAGTGTTTTATTACAGCAATAGAAAGCAATGTAGGGTACCCTTGCCAGCCCTTTCTCAAAACAGGCCCTCTTTGCTCTGGCCCTGAGGCACAGGCCTTGCTTGGCTCTGTTGCTTCAGAAGCTTGTTAGTTCTATATTGTTCCTAGCTGCCTTCCTGACTTCTTGCAAATCACTCTTCCAGCTTGCTGCTAGAGTTTTAAATCACACTAATTAGATAAATTCCCTTGTTCCTAATTCTTCACAGCTCTTCTTGGGGCCCAGCAGTCCTCTCTACAGTGGTACATGTGCTTATGGGCAACAGAACAGTCAACTGAGGTACATAAATGAATTATTAGGAAACCTCTGTGTTTTAAAATAGATATTTTGAAAGTCTAGCTCAATAAGTACCTATATATCCTCCTTTTATATTTAGTATTAACATTTTAACATGGTATATATTTTATATAGAAACTGCATGCCATAGATAATAGGATACTTAATTTTAAGTTATTTTAAAGTAAATATTTAAATAAATATTTAAGCATGTATCATCAGAGGAGTGAACTAAGGATGATTTTGTTACTCAACCCAGTCCTTACTCAGCTTTCTTCTTTAGTTTGAAAATTGTCTTTTATTTTCCTTGATCCAGGGTATGATAGAGCAGTGTACCACCCCTCTGGGAAGCAAGCTTTGGTGTGCGTTTGTGTTGTGTTTGCTATTATAGAGAACAGTAGCCAGGGGTGAATTACGTTGTTTGAAGAACTTAGATGCCAGGTGACAAGATGTAGACTCTGTTTGGTGGCCCGTGAAGGATGAGATGGGATTTGTCTTAGGTCATTGGCTGCTAGAGCAGCTAGCAGAAGTTTCTTGTCTCATGACATTAGAAGATGTTCCAGAGCAGAATGGTCTTGTTAGTGTGCCCGCTTGGCCCATGTGGAGCCCTCACTTTCCAGGCTTCTCAGTCAGTCCTGGTTAGGCTACCATGGTATGGACCTTGTGTTTTAGGTCTTGATCCTTACATATGTATCCTTTCAAATACATACCTATCATCTTCTCCCTGCTCCCCAGATGATGGAACTAGCTTCTGTGTCCCACATAGCATATAAGAGTCTGAGCATCCCTCCATGGATGCTGAGCTCTCCAGCCTGCTTCCTGACAGCACGAGATGCCCTGTACCCCACAGGCTGCTGGGCTCTTTCAAGTGTTGCAGGTGTATTCTTGACTGTAGATAGCGTTCTATGTAGCACCTAGCTCCTGCCTGGAACTTCTCCTCGTGCTTCCTTCTAGTGACACCTTCCCAGGCATTTTTCTCACCTGATGACCTGATTCAGTCCCCAGATCACTCAGATTTGTGTGACCTCCATGCAAGTGCCTCCCTCCACAGCACATAAATGTGAAAAGAAAAAGCAGATTTTCAACATTCATTCATAGCCATCTCTCTTCTTAGTTCTGTTTTTCTTTGAGGTGTATCTAGTTTTCTGACATTACATGAATTGCTTGTGTGCTTACAGTATTGTTTGTGTTTTCTCCCTCCCTCCCTCTCCTCCCTCTCCTCCCTCCCCTCCCTCCCTTTTAGTTTTTCAAGATAGGGTTTCTCTGTGTGTTTCTGGATGGTCTAGAATTTAGAGCTCTGCCTGCTTCTGCCTCCCTCGTGCTGGGATTAAAGGTGTGCACATCCACACCTAGCTCTTAGTGCCTGTATTGCCAACCAGGGTATGACTTGAGTTTCCTAATTTGAGTGTGTCTTTTTCTTGATATATGTCACCAAAGTGGCATATTGAAGGTGTTTGGGAAGTGTTTATCCAAGGAATGGGTGAGGTGCTATCCTTAACTGTTCTAGCTCTGCCCCTCATCTGGATAGAGAGGCTGTTGGTGCCTGTGGTTTAGGGTGTTCAAGTGCTTCCTAAAATAAACCCTGTCACTTTTATTCATGCTCTAGTGGAAGCAGAGAAAAGTTACTGGCTTGTCATTCTGGAAGGGAAAGATGGGCAGTAGGTCATTTGTTGCTATGACAGGTCACCATGGGGGTGACTTAATCTAGGGAGGCAGTCTGGTTTCAGGCACACTTGGAATGATGTGCAGCAGGCTTGAGTTCACATGGGTTTTTTGAGTGTTTCTGTAGTCACGCCCCTCCTCTCACGCTGATCCTGGCAGCACACATTGAGAAAGGAAATCACTGCACAGGCAGATTCTGTTTCACCTCTGTCTGCACCTGTCTGCAGGCCCAAGTTGATCCCTAAGCTGAGGTCAGACATGAACTGACCAGGCTTGAGACTTCAGAGCCACGCCAGGGTTCCTTAGCTGGTTCAGGCCCGTGGCCCTCCTGCAGTCCGCACTGCTGTTAGCAAAGCTTGCCTTACTTCCTGTGCTTTCTCACTTTCAGTATACCCTGAAGGAGGCTTAGTGTCCACAGGCAGCAACGTGGCATGAACAAAAAGATCCCCAACAAGGGCATTAATGTAGTACATTGAGCTGGATTTTCTGTTTAATCTGTAAATTCCATTTCAATATGACCCAAACTGTAAGTGTGTAGGATTGTGTAGTTAAGAGTAGTTACGGCTTAACTGAGAACTTTCCTAAAGCTGGAAACCCCAGGCCAGGATCTGCTGTAGAGACTCCCTCAGGGTCTTCTACAGATGAGCCACCTGAGCTAATGAATTACCTTAAAGCCCGCCTTTAGGGCCCACGTCAACCCAAGAGAATACTAGCTTGACATCTCCCTTGTTCAAAACTAAGTCATAAGAGGTTTTAGCCTCTGCCTATAGTTGAGTTTGCTGTTAGGTTGTCATGTGACACTTGATGTCTGAGTGCTTGCTTAGCTGAGGAAGCTGGAATAGGGTTGCTGTCAGCCTCAAGTTGCTGCTCAGATGGCATTGAACGAACTGCTTAGAAGTGATTGGTCACCTGTTCTTATCTTTCTGTGGCTTCCAGTGAGCTGGATACAACCCGTGAGGAATGGTCCCAGGTGCAGGACTCTATTCTGTCCAATCATTCTACCCGGCAAGCATTGTGCTCACACATCATGGCCCCAGTGCTGACTCTCTTGTTGTTTGCTCATGGCAGCAAAAACCCGGGCGGCTGACCTGTTGGTGAACCCTCTGGATCCACGGAATGCAGATAAAATTAGAGTAAAAATTGCTGACCTGGGAAATGCTTGCTGGGTGGTAAGTAGTGAATTCTTTTTACATTTTAATTGTGATTTTGTGTGAGAAGATGCTTTTGCTTTTTTAAATATTTATCACATCTATTCCTTTCCAGCACAAACATTTCACAGAGGATATCCAGACACGTCAGTACAGGTCCATAGAGGTCTTGATAGGAGCGGGCTACAGCACTCCTGCGGACATTTGGAGCACAGCGTGCATGGTAAGAACGGCCTTGGCCTCCCTCTTCTCTAGAAATGGCTTCTCCTTAGTGCTCTCAGTGAGGTGCTGTTCTGTTAGAGATCATCCTTCACTTTCAAATGGGTGAGAGGAGGAAAATGTGCCTGGGTGTTTAAGCATTGGGAGAATGTATGTCTTATGAGACATGGTCTCTTCTTCAGGCCCTGTGCAGACCGTTGTCCCGAGAGTGAGATCCATCAGAGGTATTACCTTTCGTCTCTGGAAACTTGTGGGTGTTTCAGGCTCCTTGTCACACCAGGGGGTAAAATCAGATGCCTTCTCCCAGGAGAGGGTGATGGCACTTGTCACTTTGCAGCACTGGCATGTGGCCTTTACACGTGCAGGCTCTCTGTTCTCCTTCCTACTTAGAAGGCATTTCTCCATCTGCCCGTGCACAGCTGCCTCCATCTAGCACAGTCGCTGTGTGCTGGCTGCTTTTGCGGCATGTGCCAACACTCCAGAGACAGTGGGGACACAAGCTTCCTGGAGTTGAGTCTGTTTTTCTAGGATCATTAGTGGTGCTTTCCTGAAAGACAGCAGGAGGAGGAACATCCCTTTGTATCTTTCTAGATTCACCACACATCTAGTGCACATGGGTGTGCAGGCACATGTGCACATATGCACATGGACAGAGAGGACAGAGCTCACCCGTGGGTGTTTTAGGTGTTCTAGGCTGTGAGTGAGCTGCAGGACTTGTTTGTCATTGCTGCCTTTCCAGTGCTGACTCTGCAAGCATGTGCTGCAGTCTGTCCCTACCTTCTTATATGAGTTCTGCAGATCAGAGTCACGGGCTTCCATGGCAGACACTGCCCTGAGCCATCTTTCAGCCCATTGTCTTTTTATTTGTTTCTTTTTTGAAATGTAGCCCAACCTGGTCTTGAAACTCGGTCTCCTGAGTGCTGAGATTATAGGCATGGCCACTATACCAGGCTTAGTGTATCTTCTTGTCATCTACTCTAAACTGTGAATTGGTAAGCTTGAGTAGCCTCGCACTCCAGAGCCAGTACCAGCGTGTCTTCATTGTGAGCACGTTCTTCTCAGTGGGCTTTTGTTGTTCTTTGATGGAAAGGGTGGCATGTGTGTGCGTGTAGCTTCTGCTGATGCATAGTTATTCGACTTGGTCTTTATTTATTTTAGTGTAGTTGTAGGGCAGAACCCAGAGGTTCACCAGGCAAGTGTTTTTCCAATTGAGTCATCTTCAGTTCTTGTATTAATTTGTATACAATTTTTCTTTGGATATCTAAAATGAAAAGGCTCCTGTTCAAGGACTCCCCTCCCTCTCTTCCTCCTTTCCTCCCTTCCTCTCTCCTCTCTTCTCTTCTCTTCTCTTCTCTTCTCTTCTCTTCTCTTCTCTTCTCTTCTCTTCTCTTCTCTTCTCTTCTCTTCTCTTCTCTTTCAAGATTTATTCATTTTATGTGAGTACACTGTCACTGTCTTCAGACACACCAAAAGAGGGCATCAGATACCATTGCAGATGGTTGTGAGCCACCATGAGGTTGCTGGGAATTGAACTCAGGATCTCTGGAAGAGCAGCCAGTGAGTGATTTAACTGCTGAGCCATCTCTCCAGCCCATTTTATTCTTTTTTTTTACAAATAGTTTTATTGATAGCCTTCTTTAAACACTACATTGGAAACCTAAGTGCTGTTCAATATCATTATCTTTGAAAGAGCACATATCTGATGATTTCACTGTAGAACAATGAGAAGTAGCTGTCATGAGAAGGATGAACACAAGACTAAAGAGGGGCGAGCACACAGCCAGGCTATCCTTGGAACCGAGCCCCTGTTGCTTCCAACTTCTCTTTCATCCTATCAGGGATTCCAGATATGCCTCGTGGCTTGCAGATTATTTACAAACACAAAACATTTTCATCTACTTAGAATTTGAGCCAAATTTGTCTTTCCATTATCAGAGATTGGTCCAGCTTCTACGATTATGTGTTAATTGGGTATTAAATGTTACTTGGGTGGCTAGTAGAGAGTCCCAACCTGGGGTGTTGCAGCTACAGTGCTGGGCAGTCAGGCTGTCTTCTGCTGAGATGCTGTGCTCTGTCAGACCCCAGTCTGCTTCAAGACAGGGGCCCTGAGCTTAAACTCATCACATAGGATCACAGTTTTGCTGTGTTGTTTTTCTCCTCTGCATGTAAGCACCCATCATATCTTTAGAAATAAAGGATATGGCTGCCCTGTTAGTTAAAGATAGCTGCTTCCCAGTAGACGCATCTCAAGGCATGTTCTCACACTCTGGCCTTGCCGTTAAGAGGAAGAGATGACGTAATGCCGCGGCTGCGCTCAGTGATGCCTCTTTTCAGCAGGAGTGGGAAACCTTCCCACAGGAAGGAGGAGAGGGTTGGCATGGCCGCCTATTCACAAGTAACAACAAGCAGGGAGAGCTTACCACAGCAGCATTAAGTACGGGGGAAACTAGGAATAGGAGTTAACCTTTAAAAGACAAACTGGTCATCAGCACGAGAGCGACTCCAAAATGGGGTGCTGAGCAAAGGCAGTTTCAGGAGTGAAACTGAGTGGGCTTCTCTCCACACTCAAGTACCGGGTGGGATGGGCATGGGTGGCAGCGCGCGCGTGTGTGTGTGTGTGTGTGTGTGTGTGTGTGTGTGTGTGTGTGTGTGTGTGTGCGTGTGGTGCTCCCTGCTGTCTAAGGAGGGCCTGTGGTGTGCTTTTCTGTATGTGGTAGAAGTGAGGGGCCTCTTGTTTCTAGGTGTTCCTCTGCTCGAGTCAGAGATGAATAAAATGATGACGAACTATGTGGTGAGCGGCATGCAGGACCTTGATCCTCGGTGTATGGGGAGAGCACCACAGCACTTGCTCTAAGGGCCTCGGGTGCACATGGGCCTGCCTGAGTCCTAACCCTAAACCTAATGCACTCTGGGTAGATGCTGCAGTGTGCAGACAACAGAGCTGCTGCTGGGAGCTTGGCTCTACTTTCTGTAGTGCAAAGAGAGCCATTGTTCCCCTCTCCCATTAGAAAATACCCCTGCAGCTTTTATGGACTTTTCTGGAAGAAAAGAAAACTAGGGATTGAACCTTCCTGGGATGCACTTTGGTCTGCCTTGTAGTTCTTTGCATAGCTGGGCTTCCTCTTGAGCCATCTCTGAGGTGCTCAGCATGTCACCTGTTGTGTCCTAGGCATTTGAGCTCGCCACAGGGGACTATTTGTTCGAACCGCATTCTGGGGAAGACTATTCCAGAGATGAAGGTGAGTGCTTGTTGCCTGCTGAGTCCCTTGATGTGGATCTGCTCCTCCAGAACTTCTAGAGAGTTCTATTTGTATTGTTTACTGAAAGAGCCATGCTTTGGTTTTCAAACACCAAATTCAGATGCTTTTCCTTTGAGTTTGAAGCGCCCTCAGTGCCAGTGACTGGGCAGTACCCACTGAGACAGTTTTGCTGGCCTCCTGCTTGGAGGGACCCAGCTGGTGGGTGAGGACCGACTCCTGAGGCCCCAGGGCCTCTGTGGTTACTTTGTCCACAGCTCTGCTGCCCATTTTGCTGTCCTGTTTGGGAGCTCAGTTGAAAACCAGGGAATTCAGGCTTGGATTCCTTCTGTAAACCTGACCATCTCCATGCTTCCTTGCTTGCATAGCTGGGGTGGCCTGGGGTGCGCTGGTATCAGCCACAGTTGGTGCCTGAGGCCCGCCAGTCCCACAGACCTCTGCATGGATGGGCTGCAGACATTGTTGATTTGAATTGATTTCTGAGTTTTACTAATTTCCCTTTCCTTCTTCTCCCTCCCTCCTTCCCTGTGCCCTCCCCATTCCCATGTCCCTTTTGTCCTGTGCCCTCCCCATTCCCATGTCCCTTTTGCTCTCTCCTCATAGACCACATAGCCCACATCATAGAGCTGCTAGGCAGTATCCCAAGGCACTTTGCTCTGTCTGGAAAATATTCTCGGGAATTCTTCAATCGCAGAGGTAGTACCTCTTCTCTTTGAAATGTGCCACGACGCAGACAGAAATGGAATAGCTGCAGAAGCAGCAGTGTTAATGTGACCAAAGCAGTTCTTCTAAATTCCAAACCAGCCGAGCAGAATGTCTGTGCTGGATAAATGCTGACCGACCGAAGACAGAGTCTGGGCTGTGATGTTGTCACTCTGTACACTGGGCCCTTCTTGGTGCCCAGGGACAGCTGGGTGCCCTTAGCCCTGAGTTCTGAATCAGCTGGACAAAGGCCATTCTGGTCGTGCTCCGTTTCTGTCTGTGCGGGCAGTAACCATGTCTGCATGCAGGGTACTGATTAAACTGTCGTGTGTTTCTGTTTTGCTGGCAATGTTTCCCAATGCAGATCACATAGCATTGATCATTGAACTGCTGGGGAAAGTCCCTCGAAAATACGCTATGTTGGGGAAATATTCCAAGGAGTTTTTCACCAGAAAAGGTAACGGTACTTCCGCAGCACGCATTTTTCAGCACGATCTTCTCCCAAAAGGAGAAATTGTGCATTCCTATTTGAGCCGTGGAAAAGATCAAGACTTTTCAACTGGGGAATTCTGCTGAAGAAGGTACTCACAGAATAATCTGGAACCATCTGGTATCTATAGAGTGAAACCTTTATAAATGAGTAGGCTTCCAGCAATCCTTTCTCAAACAGCTACCTCATAACTCCACTCCAAGCACCAGTGTATGTATTCACAGATTTTTAGAAAGGACTTCAAGCGGGTTTTGGGAGAGAACCAGATTCAGCTGGGTGTGATGACTCACCCCTGTGATCCCAGTACTCGGATCCCAAGCCCGGGGAATCGAGTCCAAGGCCAGTCTAGATCACACACTCACCAAGCTGGACTTCTCTTCCTGATCCTAGGGTTTAGTGAGACAGCCTGCACATGGGTGTCATAAAGGCCATGGACATTTTCTTGGGTGTGTCTCAGCTCTTTGGCATTGTGTGGGCCTGTGAAATCAGGGGACATGTACTTTGGGTTATGTAGACAGTCCCATGGGTTTTAATGTCATTGTGTAGTTTTCAGGTAGTACCAGTCCTTAAACATACCTTCAAGCAGTGTGTCTCTCTCTTCACCCTAAGAAGTGGATCCTCAGAGAAGGCTGGGAGCAGGAGGGCGGGGAGCTCAGGTCATCCTCAGCTACACTGGCCATCACAGGTTACCATGGGCCGTGTGATCCTGCCAAGGACAGCAAAACCCTTCTCAGGTGCTCTTGGCTTGGGAGCCTGTGTTTACCAGCTTAGCTTCAGTTGTGTTTACATCCTCCGTCAAAGTTTGCTTAAGGAGCTGGGAGAGTTGGTAAAGTGGTTGCCATATGCCCTTGAAGGGCTGAGCTCAGTCCCAGTGCTTACAGAGACAAGGCAGGCGGCCGTATTGGTGCATGTGCTTGTGATCCTGGTGCTGTTGACACCAAACACACACACACACACACACACACACACACACACACACACACACACACACATGCTTGCGTGCATGCATACCTTGAGTAGGCATTTTACCTCCCCTTCCTTTCTTCCTCTATTCATCTTTTTAAATTACATTTATTACTTACCAGGGAGGTCATAGGTGATATATGTAGACACCAAAGGACACATTTTCAGGAGTTGTCTCTCTCTTCATACCATGTGGTTCCTGGGGGACCAAATTCATGTCATTAGGCTTTGTGGCAAGCCTTTTTATTTGCTAAGCCATCTCACTGCAATCTCCCTCCCTCTCCCCACCTCAGTATTTTATGTGTGGAAGTGTTTTGCCTGCGCTCGTACATGTGTATGTGTGGTGGTGCAGAAGAGGGCATTGATTACCTTGGGATTGAAGGTACAGATGGTTTTGAGCTACCACATGGGTATTAGAAACTGAACCTGGATCTTTTGGAAGAGCAGCCAGTGCTCTTCCATGCCTGCTGTTGAGTCATCTCTCCAGCCCATTCTTTCTTTTTGAGGCAGGGTCTTGATCTCCTGATCCTCCAGCCTCAGCCTTCTAAGTGCTGGAGTCACAGGCACAAGACACCATGTCCAGCAGTGCTCTTAGGCTCCCTATGGTTTTCAGCTGGCAAGGAGCTGTAAGCCATTATGTTGATTTCTGTTAAATGCCATCCCAGAACCAACAGCAGCATTGGCACTCTTACCCAGTTGGAAGAATCTACCTTGAAAGACAGTTGGCAAATGAGGTGCTCCGATGGTTTGGGGGAGATGTAGTTGTCCTGCAGTGCTCTGACTGTGGCCACATGGGGGCTCTTCTCCTTGGACATTTGTGGTGTGTATTTATAACCATCTTTAGCCAGGAACGGCCTCCCAGGTGCTGGGGTCACAGGCCTGTATGCTGTGCAGTGTACTGGACGTTCTTTGTAGTGGGAGATTGAGATCATTCTGGTTTGGTGTTTCTGTAGTAACTAGAGTACTTCCCCTTCTTTTGGACATAGAGGCCAGAGATCCTGAAAGTGGACTCCTAGCTTGGCTATGTAGCCCCTTTTCTGGTGGTTGTTTGCATTTAATGCCTGTGATAGTCAGAGGAGATGGGAAATTTGACAGAATCTACAGTAAGTAGGATGAGGGAAGACTTATCGTGAATGTATGTTGTCTGTAAGAATGAGGAGATAGATATGGCTCTTTGTTTTTGTATTTAAACAGTGGGCAGTGTGGCCCAGACTGGCCTCCCTGTCTCCTGAGTGCAGGGAGTGAAGGCATGCACCACGCCCAGTGCACAGTTGTTCTCCATTCCAGGTTTGTAACATGCCCCATCTGAGGAAGACAGAAGCACAGTATAAAGCTGCTCTTTTGCTTTTTGTCATGCTTGCAACAGGCAAAAAATCATTTGCGAGGAGTCCATTTCTGTTCTTTGTCATTTGCAGTGAGGACGTTTCTACCCCCACTGCTGGTCTGAGGAGGAGAATGAGGTTCCTTCTGAAAGGCATAGCCAGTGCTAGTTCGTGTCGCTCCTTGGCCAGAAATTAAAAATCTAAACTCGATTTTGGAGCAAGCAGTGTAGTTACTGCTGTTTTCCAATAAATGTTAATTTGCTGGTTATTTCTTGGGTGTGAACATTATCCACAAAAACCCGTTAAGAAATCATAGTGTGCTGTGTGGGGCAAATAGGAGTGGAGTTGGAGACTCCCATGGAGTTGAAGGCCAGCGGGAGCCACAGTGTCAGACCTATCTCAAGATGAGGACAGACGGAGACCCGGGTGTTAGGATGGGGGCTTTGTTCCCTGTGAACTGAGCGACAACTCCTCGCAGCTTGGCAGGTAAATCAGTGGCCCTTCCTGGGCTGTGTGCATTGCACCATATGTCGCCATTTTTTACTGAAGTTATTAGATCAAAAATTGATGCCTGAGAGGGATACGTTACCTAAACTTGTTCCCACATGGGACATCAAGTTCACTAGGATATAGCTGGCTGTGTGCACAGATGTAAGTCTGACTTTGAAGTGACAGTTTTAGAATTTTGATTTCTTTTTTTATTTTGTTTTGTTTTTTCGAGACAGGGTTTCTCTGTGTTGCTCTGGCTATCCTGGAATTCACTTTGTAGACCAGGCTGGCCTCGAACTCAGAAATCTGCCTGCCTCTGCCTCCCAAGTGCTGGGATTAAAGGCATACGCCACCATACCCGGCCTGGTTTCTTTAAAAATAGAAATATTATAAATCTGTGCTTTCATTTCATCCAAGAGGCAGGGCTGGGAGCCGCTTTGGGCCCTCCACAGGATTTGTGAGAAGGGGTGTACTTTTTCCAGCTCCAGAGAGCTTCTTCGATTGTTTGACATTTGGAATTGTGAGAAATTTTCAGAGGCTACTACATAAATGCTAGGGCCCTGAGAGGTGGTGGTTGGTCATTCAGAGGAGATGGCTGCCCTGCTGTTTGTGCTCAAAGAAGAAACAAAAGGAAAGAAATTAGATTCAAGAATCAATCAAAGCCAGGGCCTGGTGGCACACGCCTTTAATCCCAGCACTCGGGAGGCAGAGGCAGGCGGATTTCCGAGTTCGAGGCCAGCCTGGTCTGCAAAGTGAGTTCCAGGATAGCCAGAGCTACACAGAGAAACCCTGTCTCCAAAAAAAAAAAAAAAAAAAAAAAAAAAAGAATCAATAAAACTCTCCCCACTCCCTGCATCACCCCCCCTTCTCCTCTCCCCTCTGTTCTCTCTCTTATATCTAGTGACTGGGGGTAAAACTGGGGGCCGGGGCCAGTGAAGGGTAGAAAAGAGAAGAACCCACAAAGCAGAAGAGACCAGCTACACAGCTTAGCCCCTAAGACTTCATTAATCCAGGCCTCCCTGTTTTTCAGCAGGGAAAACATGCCGCAGAGCCCCATGACCTGAGTTTAACTCCCAGGAACCAGGTAGAAGGAGACGCTCACAGTTTCCTGACTTCCGTGTGCATGGTACACATGTTTCTACACAAACAAAACAGACATGTACAGATATCTTTATTCAGATGCTGGAAGGGAGCTGGGCGTGGTGGCCCTGTTCTGCTCAATATATGGGTTTCACATTTTAAAAGACTCAAGATTTTCACATCATTTCAGTTTTACAACTGCACAGACTGGGTATGACAGAGCTTTAGGAACATAAACAGGAGAACCCTCTGAGGGTGTACTGTCTTTGGAATCTCTTGGAAGGGTAGGCATGGTCCTCCCTTGAAGCTCTGAGTGTAGGTTGACTCTGAAACAATGAAAGAGGAAACAAAGAAAAGAACCCGGAGCAGTTTGAGCATGCCTACTTGAGCACCCTTGAGAGGCCGGCAGTACCAGAGCAGTGTGCTGGCGGAGACCAGAGCGCTGCTGCAGAAAACAGCGGTCACCGTAGGCTGTGTCCATGCTGTTGCTGGCTTTAGGATTTATGTGCCTGATGCTTGCAGACATCAAAAAAGGGAATCCAGATCTCCTGAGATTGGAGTTGCAGATGGTTGTTAATCACCAGGTGGATATTGGGGACTGAGCCAGGATCCTGTAAGAGCAAGGAGTGCTCTTAACTGCTAAAGCTTTCTAGCTCTGTAAGTTTTAAGGAGTTTGGTACTCAGTTATTATAAATTTGAAGTAATTTTCATTATAACAAGTAGAATATCCCTTGTCCAAAATTCTTGAGATGGCAAGTTTCCAACTTTCTGATTTCCTCAGATTTTGGAATATTTACATTGACATGACAAACTATCTTGAAGATTGGACATGAAAGTCCTTTCTGTTTCAAGGACATGTAAACACGTGTGGGCTGGAGGTGATCTCAGCACAGCTCGCTTTGAGTGTCACTCATCATAGGAGGCCCATTGTGTAATGTCCTTTTCTATCATGCTTGTCCCCAGGGTTTAGTTTCTAGACTTGGGATGTGCAGTTCCTGGCGCTATCTCCACTGTGTACTTTCCACAAAAGGTGACGTGGTGAATCTTCTAGTTTCTCTTGCTCCACATCTAAGATTTTAGTCAGCATCAGACCACAGATGCATTTATAAAAACTTGTACTATTTTCTTTGTCCCAGTCCCCAACAGTAGAACATAACTGTTTCTGAGGTGCTCTCTTTGTGTCCTATGTGTAGGTGGAGACCTGTAGTCCCAGCTTATAGTCTACTTGGAAGCAAGTACATTGTGAATTCCAGGCTAGTCTAGGCTACATAGTGGGAACTTGGTCTTTAAAAAAAAAAAAGGAAAGAAAGAAAAGGGAAAACAGTATGGCAGTGTGGGTGTGTGGTGTGTGCACTATGCACAGGTTATATACAAATTCTGTGCTAGTTTATTTTGAATATTGACTCTCTTTGGATTGTTGAAGGTTCAGTCCTGGAACCAGTTTCTATGTGTTTAAAGGGTCAAATGGACTTAGTTTGGTGTTCATTGAAGCACCTTAGCCAGAAAAGCTGGTAGGCTCGCCCAGTGTGCCCTCCTGCTCTCGAACACAGTGCTTGCCAGCCGTTGTATTCATTTGCAAGCTTGTCTATGCCAAGAATAATTAAATGTCAAGGAAGTTCCTGCTTTTACCAGATAATAATGTCATGTGTGAATGGCAGTCTGTCAAGGTTGAGGTCAGCAGTCCCTCTCTGTAGCGTGGTTAATCTACTGGAAAGGTACCCAGGAGACGTTTGCTGCCTGCAGAGCTGGGTTTTGATGCACCTGCTTTCTATGTTTCTAAGTATTTTCAAGTCAATCTTTGACTATCTGTAAAACATAGCTTTGAGACTTTTACTACATAACATTGTCCCATATGATTCTTGTAAGTGCTTGGCTTTTTAGCTACCACCCTAAATATTGACCTCATTTCGGCACTGGGAGGGAAGCAATAGTTCATATTCTGACATATTCTGACTTTGACTATCCCCAGAGCTAGACTGCTGGGGTTTGAGGGATAGATCTTCAGTGATTGCTCAAATGTGTTTTAAATTGCTATTATTTTGCTCTTTATGTATGGTGTGTTTGGTAGGGTTTCATGTTGCACAATGCATGTGTGAAGGTCAGGGAACAGCTTTGTGGAGTCAATTTTTTTCCTTTCATCTCTATATGACCAGACTCAGATTGTCAGGTTCACATTGTTGAGTGGCAAGTCCTGTTTACTCATACCAACAGCCTTTGGACCTGAGTTTTACAAACTGTTGAAATTGCTGGTCTGTTTGTTCACTAGACCTAGAGATCTGATCTCAGTCTCAAGGCAGTGCTTTACTGTTACCCCACCTCCTTCAACCAGGAACCATTCCAAAAGTTTTTTTTTTTTTTAAAGATTTATTTTATTTATTATATGTAAGTACACTGTAGCTGTCTTCAGACACTCCAGAAGAGGGCACCAGATCTCGTTACAGATGGTTGTGAGCCACCATGTGGATGCTGGGATTTGAACTTATCACCTTCTGAAGAGCAGTCGGGTGCTCTTACCCGCTGAGCCATCTCACCAGCCCCCCAACAGTTTCTTTATGGAATCCTGTGTATAGCATGGTGGTAATTCTCTGGACAGACAGGAAGGGCCACTGCAGAGTATATTGGAAAGGAAAGGACTGCAGGGCAGGGAGGGGCATGCTGAGATTCCTTTGTTTGTTTGTTTGTTTGTTTTCCTTTTTACTTTTGTAAGTAATATTGGGGGAAGGGGTTCTAAATTGGTTTGCATAGGTGACTGACATAGTCCTGCCTCGAATGCAGGTCATCCAGTACTTTATAGATTCTACTGCAGCATGTAAAAGAGAAGAGACACCAGTGTAGTGCCAGGGCTTGATTGCGGGACTCCACTCAAGGGGCCGTGTGCCACTTCAGGTCCGGTAAGGAGCTGTCAGTCAGGTAGTGCCGTTTCTGGACAGGTGGGAGATTCACAGAGGTCTACTGAGGGTTGCCCAAGACGGCCACTTTATAGGCAGCTGTAGATAGTCTGTGAACATTTTCCAACACACAGAAATGAAAGTTATCCTCACCTAGCTATTTGACTTGAAAATAACTTCCTGTTTTAAAAGACATTTAAAAAAAAGACTACCTACTGTTATTTTTTTTTCTGCTATGTTAGAGCTTCCTAGCCTTGGGTAGTTATATTGTTATATACAGTTGACACATTAGAACTTTTTTTTTTTTTTTCAAGACAAGGTTTCTCTCTATAGCCCTGGCTGTCCTGGAACTCACTCTGTAGACCAGGCTGGCCTCGAACTCAGAAATCCGCCTGCCTCTGCCTCCCAAGTTCTGGGATTAAAGGCGTGAGCCACCACTGCCCTGCCCCTCCCTTTCCCCCCACATTAGAACATTTTAACTTAAGATTTTATAAGAAACTATCCTTGAGGTCATATTTTACAATAAATGAGTAGAGATAAAAATTAGTTGTTGCCGGGCGTGGTGGCGCACACCTTTAATCCCAGCACTCAGGAGGCAGAGGCAGGCGGATTTCTGAGTTCGAGGCCAGCCTGGTCTACAGAGTGAGTTCCAGGACAGCCAAGGCTATGCAGAGAAACCCTGTCTCGAAAAACAAAAACAAAAAAAAAAAAAAAAAAAAAATTAGTTGTTTTGGGTTGCTAGTAGCTGCTTGAGGCTGTTTCTGTAAATTTAGACAAAGTAGAGTTCCTATGCTCTGTAGGTGTACTAGCGTGTGCTTGTTAGCCCTGTGGAGCCAGTGGACAGCACAGTTCAAAAGGACATGTGCACCATCAGAAAAAGTTAGGTTTGCATTGAGGTAGAAGCCCAGACTTCTCTTTCTTCCCATGTGAAAACACATAACACAACTTCAAATAGTCTGCATCGTCCAGGTATCCTAAGCCAGCTTACAGACAGCGGCACCACCACCACCACCAAAGCTGGAGTGTGAGCGCCTCTCAAGTGGGAAGCAGACATTCTCAGTGCTTTTGCATCTCAAGAAGCACAGAGCTGATTTATTTGTTCAGACTTAATCCATTTACATCCACCTAGCGTGCTTCAACTTGATCCTTAGCTCTTCAATGAGACTTGGTTAAGGGAGAAAAGCTAGCGTTCTTTGTTGTAGCCATAGGTTTTGAGAGGTAAATTGTCTGCTGCAGTGAGAACCAGCCTGTCTGGCTCAGGTCATCCTGAGATGTGCACTTGTGGAGTATCTCTGATGCTATGCTTCTCTCTCTCCAGGAGAACTGCGGCATATCACCAAGCTGAAGCCCTGGAGCCTCTTTGATGTACTTGTGGAAAAGTATGGCTGGCCCCATGAAGATGCTGCACAATTTACAGATTTCCTGATCCCAATGTTAGAGATGGTTCCAGAAAAACGAGCCTCAGCTGGTGAATGCCTTCGACATCCTTGGTTGAATTCTTAGCAGATTCTACAAATATAGCATTCTGAGCTAGCAAATCTCTCCCAGTACATTGGACCTACACAGTGGCTCTCATTCTTTAACAGGATTCCCAGTGAGCTGCCTCCACCCTCAGACCTTTGTTGTGCTTTGAGGTACTGTTGTTTGACACTTTGCTTCCTGTGCACCCACGGTCCTGGGGAAGGCTGGTCTTTGTCTTCAGCTAAGTAGTTTACTGGCCATTTTCTTCTGGAAACAATAACATGTTTCTAAGCATTGTTTCTTGTGTTGTGTGACATTCAAATGTCATTTTTTTTTGAACGCAAAATACTTTCACCTTTGTGTTTTGGCAGGTTCTGTAACTATTTATGAAGACATATTTTAGCTGAGTATTATATAATTTACAATCTTAAGAAATTATCAGTTGGAACCAAGAAAGAGCAAGGAAATGTACAATTTTATCTTCTGGCAAAGGGAAATCATTCCTGTATTATAATAGTGTATGTAACTATTACTTTGCATAAATAGGGGATGAGGATTCACATTCAGAAAAGCTACCCAGTCCTGAGCGCTTTTTGGCCTACATTGCATGTTGCAGATTTCCACTGCTTCAAGAAGTTGCACAAACTTTTCATTCCATAACAACCCAAGTGCTTCTGGATTAAGTGCCATGCCCTCTGTGGCACTTTAAAGAGAGAAAAACTTTAAAAATTTGACACTATAATCTAGCAGTTCCATTTGTATTTTGCATATTTTTAAGCTATGTTTAAAGTATCAGTCATTTCCACTTAAAATGTGATGGCCCAATCCCCGTAGTGTCACGTCTCACCAGCACTATAAGTTAAATACGTAGATTAAATTGGACAAGAGAATTATGTTCAGTGTGTGGAATGAAAAAAATATTTTTGGAAAAGCATGATCGTGTTTGTTTAAAACACAAGGTGTGGCTTATACAGTTTGCAACGCAGTGGACAGAACACTCCTCACAGCTTACAGGTAACAGCGACCATGTCCATGCCATAGGCAGCTTCCCCTGCTATATAGCCTCTTCCCTTGCCTCTTCCTTCCCCTCCATGAATGAGAAGGTCATTTCCCCTTTGCAGACTGCATACAGTTTTAGTTTATGCATTTCCTTAAAATTAACTGTAGAATCCAGGATACAAACCATTAGTAGGCAATACTATTTTAGAATGTAACATAGGAGGTGTATTTAGCCTCTTTTAGAATTCAGTGGGTTGAATGTCTTTTTTTTTTTTAATTTTTATTCATTAAGGTGCCTCGTTTTTCTTGACTTTGTCCATTAACATTTATTCATATGCCTTTGCAATAATTAGATTGTGAAAAGCTAACAAGTGTTGTAACTATAATCCTTTGTTTGGGGTGCTTGCACTTGTCTTAAAAATTAAAGTGTTTTGGGGTGTTTTTCCAGACATTGCCTTGCTTATTGCCCTGTATTTGAAGAGACAGAATCAACATACCTTTGGTCTCAGTAGAGTGTCAACAAAGCTAAAGGAGGTGCAGATGGTCACAGAACATACATTAAGGCAGAATGGATTTATGAACGAGGCTTTAGTTATAGCTTCATTATCTATAATGTGGGTGTTCCCTTTTTTAAATCAGTGTTTCATTGTAAGTGCAATGGTTTCCTCTCCTGTCCCCGCCAATCTTTCCCTGTGTGAACAAGACACATATCCTCCTTAGGGTTTAACATTTTATATCATACACTGTAGTGAGATGGAAGATACCACTCATTCACAAACTATGCATGCTGGGGTTTTCCAATGAGGCTGTCCGTTTCCATATAGAGCCTATGACAGATGGTGGCTGTTAAGTCATGATTTCTATAGAAACATTCCTATAAGAACCACAGAGTGTGTTTGTTTTCCCTACCTCTGAAAGAACTTTTACCATTTGAATGGAATTTGTCTAATGAGGTTAAAAATGTCAAGTTGGAAAAGGAAGCTAGAATATTCATCTTAAGGTGGTTCTTCTCTTAATACCCTAGCGAGTTTATGATATACCAAGAAGTTCTAGCATACACTTTTGTGATTGGGTACCATATGGTTATATCTGATTCTTGGTAGCATGATGATAAAGAATAAATGTAAAGGTTGGGTGTGGTGGTGCACTCCTTTAATATCAGCACTTGGGAGGCAGAGGCAGATCTCAGAGGCCAGCCTGGTCTGCATAAGCTCCAGGCCACCCAAGGTTATATATATAGTTAGATTCTGTATGGAAAACCTAGGAAGAAAGAAAAGAATAAAACTTAAAGTGAACCATTGGTTATTTGGAACATTATAGCCAACTCAGTCTTTTTAGTGAAAAGACCCGATGAAATCTTCATGAAAAATTACAAGCAGTGGGTCTCACATGTGACTTTAGCAGATTCAGAAATAGCTAATCTAAAAAATGGCAGAACTGTCCAGAGAAAATGTATTAGGGAGTGTAAAAGAAGTCTACTTTTTCAGCGAGATCTGCTTGTTTTTCCATATTCCCTGCACCATGCATAACTTAACAGATATGAGAAAAAAAAACTTCCATTGGAATAGAAAACACGTTCGGATTATTTTTCTTATTTTGTGAGGCAAGGACTCAGAGATCTGCCTACCTAGGGATGCCAACCCCCCAAAACACACACACACACACACACACACACACACACACACACACAAATCTCTCTCTCTGAATTAAAAGTTTGTAGAGTGTGTCCATTAAAGACTATATTTAGTTGAAGTCTTTCAGTTTGCAGAAGAGCTTTCATTATGAATTACTTACATAGCTGGCTACTTTAAGTCTGTGGACAAGTGATTTTAAGGATGAACATTGCCATTTCTTTGGTCTGTCTCAAATTGTCATGGAGCGACACAATGTGAACCAGTTTTCAGACTCAGGTTTCTTTGGTAAGCATCCTAAGGAGAACATGGCCAAGGTGACTGGTGTTCTTCAGAAACTTGCGGTCACTGGTTTTAAGCCCTAAATGAGCTGTATTCTCGAATATCATCAGAGTTAATTTTCAAATGGGAATTAAATGATAAAACATGATTTAAGTCACTACCAAATCTAATTTCTTGAGTTTGCCGTTTTTCCTGATGCACAAGATTAATATACTGGGCCCAATTGTGTCACATGTTTGGAAGGTGGTAAATAGGGCCACTCCTGAGAGGTAGACAGCAGAAGCTGGTAATTAAAAAAACAAACAAACAAAAAAAAACCCCACAACTGGTGTATCTTCTTTCAGTAATAAAATATTCACTGAAACCCTCTTCATTCTATTTGACGTATTTCAGAATAACGCCTTTCGCCCTTGGTTTTGTTTAAAGAGATCTATTTTCTACAGCTTAAAAAAAAAAGCCCTAAAGCTAGTATTAAACATTTTCATATCAGTTTTGATTAGTGGAGGTATTTCAGTCATATTCTAAACTGTACAAATTAAATCTCCCTGTTTTAAGTAAATTACTCCTTTTCAAACTGCGTTAAACTGCAGTGTGCAGCTCTTCAGCATGGAGTGCATCAATACTGTGGTTAATGTTGTGTTAGATGTTAGAGTCTTAGACTGTTAGCTAAGTCACATAGAGTGGCTAATTTCCTGTGACTCGTGCTTCTAAAGGAAAGGCAAGCAGTAGAGGACCGTGAGACTCACCCAGATCGGCTACTGGTAGCCTGCAGTGCAGCTGAGGTAGCAGCTACCAAAGAAAATGAATGATTCTTTACTTACAAATGATTTTACAAAAGTTAAGATTTTCAAATATAATCATTAAGCAGACCTCAATTTCAGAAGTTATACAGAACAATTTAGTAAAACTGACATAATTGTGGTTTATTAACATGAATTAAAATGCCCAACCAGTGCTTCAATGTGACAGCGTATTGAAATAAAAAGGAAAGGTCATGTGCTGTACCACGTTCACAGAGCTCACACGTTTGCAGCAGACTTGCCATATGTACAGTGCTATATTCCAAATGAAAAGGGCGGGAGCAATTATCTACGCAAAGGAAATCCAGTATTTACAGTCTGTCAGGAGACACTAAAAATTATCTATACATTAAATTACATTTTGCTTGCAAAAAACGGATAAAACAATATGAGCCATGTCCACACCAAATGATAAAAACCTGTATTGCATTTTCAGACCTAAGATGCACTCAAAGAACTGACCATTTAAGAAAAAAGGAAATCCTAGTGCTTGCTTTAGCTGTATACGTAATGCATATGTATAAAATAATACAGAAAGTATTCACTAAATGAATTTAAGTGCAACAATGAAATTTAAAGGTCATGTATCATCAGATCTATGGTCAGAAAAACAGTTGGAATGTTCAGTTACAAAATAAAAATACCTACAGCTGGCTTAAGAGCACATTTCGTAAGGAAGTGTAAAGCAAAAATGGGAAAGATACAATGAAAGCACTGGTGTTTGCTTTTGTTGTTTGTTTTGTTTTTTTATACAAAGTTTCATGTACAAGCTTTAAAAAGTACCTTAACAGGTACATATGAAATATACAGTTTATCTTACAGAACATTTTAAAAAATGTTATTGGAGTCCATTTTAATGCCACCCTGAACCGTGGTAATTGTTTTGAAATGTTGGTGGCACCTGTGCTCTGTGAATTGGAATCTGTGCAGGCACTGGTGAAGCCTGCTGAGGTCCTTGCACCCCATGTGGCAGGGCCACAGAGCCAGGATGAGGATGAGGACAGAACCCTGAAGCAGTAGGTGTTGGAATACTGTTTGGTCCTTGGGGCTGGAGATGAGGACCTGCAACTGGTAATGGACAATGTGGCCCTGTTCCGGAAGGCTGGTGTTGGGGTCCCGGTCCCAAAGTGGTGTGATGTGTGGCTTGTGAGGGATACGGTGGTACAGCTGGATGAGCACTTGCAGGAAAAAGTGGAGGTCCTTGATGAGGTGGGTGGTGTAAGGCTTGACCTGATGCTGAATGATGTCCAGAAACCAGAACACTGGCTGGAGGAGGGGGTGGGGGTGGAGGTGGGGGTGGGGGTGCCGAGTTTACTACATGCTGGTGTTGTGCTTGTAGACTTTGCAGTCCCGTGGTAGGATGGGGCGGTGGATGGTGATGTGGGGCAGGACCAGGAGGTGGAGGGGGTGGTGGCAAATGGTGTCCTGCAGTTTGAGAATGAATGTGTGACCCAGGGGTAACAGCATGAACTGGCCCAACTCCATGTGCTACAGAGTGCTGGGGATGAGAGCTTGGCTGCTGTAGGAGGTGTGGTCCTGGAGCAGGTGGGGGCGGAGGTGGGGGCGGGACCACAGCTGCAGCAGGTTGATGGTGAATGGTGGGGTTCTGAGATGGCAGAAAATGCCCTGGAGTAACGTGATGTCCAGGAACTGATTGCTGGCTTGTGGTGCCAGGAAGTGCTTGATTTGGTCCAGATGTAAACACAGTTTGTTGGGAAAGACTACCTTTTAGCTGAGTATAATTCTGAAAGTTTGCAGAGGGCTGCTGGTTTTGATAGTATGAGGAAGGAGGGGGAGGGGGGGGAGGGGGAGGTGCCGTGCTGCTGAGACTCTGTTGGTTGAACTGACTATATGTTGCTGAAGATTGTCCTGAGGGTGTCTGGGTAAATAACGCTCCAGAAGTTGCCTGCTGAGGATTAGCTTGAAGGTTCTGTGCCGCTGGATAAAAATTTCTCTGAGTCTCTCGTTGAGGAGTTCCAACTTGAGGTGATTGTGAATGGTGAGGCCTGAAGGGAGATCCTAAGTGCTGTGAAGGAGGCTTTGGCGAGAGGTAACCATGCTGCACGGGGGTGTGAGGTGTGGAGGACTTGGGAGGGTTTTCTGTGTGAGGTGACGGAGGACAGTGCAACTTCGTCGGTGCAGAAGGCAGCTTTTGCGGAAGTTGATCATTCACACTCGGAGCATGGGCCTGAGGAGCATGGTTCTGAGAAAGTGCTGGGGTGTTACTTGATAGCTGTCTGTGCTGAGGCTCTGGGTTTAGGTGAACACTGTTCTCAGCTTCTGATACAGTGGCAGTTGCCTCCCAGTGGCAATCTGGTTTTGTGAGTATTTTCCCATGTGACTGAGCAGGATTGATTGGCCCTGGTGAACCAGGCTACGAAGGAAAAAAAAAAAAAAAAGAAATGAGAGAATGTCACTGGAATTTAATGTTATTTAATAAGAGGGTAGGAAGCAGTATGAGGATGACCATAGTGAGTTTTCTCAGTACATTTGTGTAAGGTTTTCCATTTGCGTAAGCTTAAGTACATTCTCTAGCTCTTGATGAAAATAACCCGAGGGAATTGATGGGCTCTATTTTCTGGGCTTTCTTTCTTTCTTTCTCTCTCTCTCTCTCTCTCTCTCTCTTTCTTTCTTTCTTTCTTTTTTATTTTTTGGTTTTTCAATTCAGGGTTTCTCTTCTCTGTGTAGCCCTGGCTGTCCTCGAACTCAGAAATCCGCCTGCCTCTGCCTCCCGAGTGCTGGGATTAAAGGTGTGTGCCACCACACCTGGCAGATGGTCTCTATTTTCCATTTCCTTCAAACAACTTTCAGCCTCTGACAACCTTAAAACTTAAAGATAAACTGCTTTGAATAAACAAAAATTGTTCATTAAACCATTTAGCCTTAAAATACTTTTTTACTTCCAAGGGTGGCCCCAGTGTGGCCCTCAATTTTACAGTGGTCTCCAGGCCCACGGAGCCATCAAGCTCCTCCCAGACCAGGATAGACAGCACTGTCTCTCCTGGATAAACGTCACCTGAGTTTTGACATACAGAGTGCTGCTTGGCTGGTCCTTAAGAGTATCCCATGAAGATAGGAATAAACTTGAGTGAGAAATGTTGACTACTAGAAAACTGCAAGGTTAAATCAGGATTGTCTGTACACACAGCTCAACACGAGAGTGAGGAAACAGGAAGAGTACAGAGATGACAAACTGACACTTGATGTGGCAGGGAAGTCAGTCTGATGTTCCCATGAGCCTTCATGAGGGACCGACTGACCTGAAAGGTGAGTGCCGTTACCTTGCTTGTTTTAGAAGGGCTCTGAGAAGTGTCAGGAGATGCACAGTCACTTGTACTTGTGGCTTCTGTACCTTCAGGATCAGGGTCTGTAAGGCAGAAGAAACCTACAGTAAATAAGATTACAAGACATACTGCCTCTTGTAGACACACAGAGTGCTCACTGTACACAGTTCTTTCTCTTACTAGAAAGCACTTTAACATAATCGCCATGATAGGTCGGTCATCTGCTTACTGACCTGCCATGAGTTCACTCAAAGAAGCAGCTAGGCTCTGAGCGTGCACCTGGGGAATGTGATTTGAATGAGATGAAGGTGAAGACTGAACATGACTCGGTGAGCATGAGACACATGGTGACTCTCCCCCTATGGATGAAGCAGAGCAGACCCAGAGAGACCATTAGCGTGCGCTCACAGGGAGCAGAGCACAGGCAGGCAGAAGCACTTGGGAGAGCAGAAGCAGGCGCACTCACCGCTGTCTTTGTCTTTGCGGTGGTCACTGAGCAGTAATGCTCTCTGGTAACTTCTCTCTCTCACCTGCTCCACTGAAGTGGATGCAGTCCTTGAAAAGAAAACACAGCCTGTGCTCAGAGAGGCTTTCACCAGCTACGTTAACTCTTCTGTCTCCCCATGAGCAAAATGTCCTTCAGATGAAGGAGTTTGCTATAATGGGACAAAACTTTGGGGTTAAGCTTTGAAAATAGCCTCTTACATTGCTAACCATGCTCCAAACTGAGATTTGATTACAGTTTACTCAAAGAAATCAGACTAACATTTGTCTTTGGCAATTTCTTGGTGAAAAGAAGGGTAAGTTGGAAATACTGTGTTAATATTTTTAAGGTCATGTAAGGTTGCCAAAGGGAGCAAAATCCCTTCAACAGAATCCAAGTGCCTTGTGTCAGAGTGGTAAGTGTGCACTGGGGACTGAGCGGTCTTTCACATGGCTGCCAAGACCCATCTTAAATGCAGCTGCTGCAGTCTTATTGAAATAGTAAAACTGCTTCTTCAGACAACGTTAACTGGTAGGGGAGGTAAAGAAACTATCTAGGACACTGCCTGGAGTGACAAGTTCTGCAGGAAGGAATATTTACACAGTTCACAGCCACAGCTTCTGAGGTGATCACCATCAACCACTGTCTATTTTACCATTCCAAAACAGCAAACAGGAAGAAGGATTCTCTAACAGTTTTTTCTCCTTGCACAGTGGCACATTGTGGAAGGGGCTTACCACTGAACTTCTGGGTCTTTCTTCTCACTGGAATTGGCGTCTTTAACAGGACAGTTACTGCTGCCTTCTTCAGAAGAGGCATTGTAAGTGGCGGCAGCGGGCGGTGGTAAAGGCAAGCTAGTCTGGTTTTCTGCCTGCTCCCCGCTGTCACTGCTGTGGACACCCCCGTCGCCACTGCTGCTCAGGCTCCCACTCGGGTGAGGTGACACACTAATGAAAGCAAAGTTCTCTGCCTTAGAGCCACTCTTCCTAGCTTCACGCTGTCTCTTACGGTATTCTAATAGAGAAACCTTAAAACAAGAAAGAAAAAGTAAATCTTTTATTCTTGTTTGGGTATCAGAATCAATTTATTCTTTTTTAAAAAATGATACTGCAGCATTTATATTAGAAAAATTATAAAAATAATTGAATTTTCCATAAATAATTAACAATTATTAAATGCCTACTATATGTCAGGCATTGTATTTTAGATGATTTATATACATTATCTCATTTAATCCTCACAACAACCCTAAGAAATATGTTATATTATCATCCCCATTTTACAGATGAGGAAATTGAGTAACTCACTCACTCCAGGTCACACAGCTGGTGAGTGTTGGAGCCGGGATTCGAACCTAGGTCTTATTTGAAAGCCCGTGCTCTTTCCACTATACTACATTGCTTCCCACAAAGTTGCCAACTGGACTCTGTTATAAAAATTAAAAGCACATATCACTAAAATGCTTTGACTTATATGCAGTTAAGCCTATTAAACAAATAAGTGCTGTTTTTCCCAATCTTGAAAAATAAGGCATTCTGTGTCAAGATAAGATAGAATCTGATGAAGCAGTATCATACTTTGAAAATACTCTTACATCCATGGCCTAAATACTGTAAGTATTATGATGGTGAAGAGGCATTTCTTCTCTCGAAGGCTGCCTGCTCAATGTAAAATAAGAGAAATAAGAATAAGTATTATCTACCTATTGCTTTGGTGGAGGTGTTTATTTTTAAAAGTTACTTGCTTCATAAAAAAAATCATCTTGAGGCTTTTATCTCAGACTACATTTCTTAGAAGTTTTCATATCACCATAATTTTTACTTTCTTAGGAACATCAAATTATTTACAAAAAAATTAAAAATATACATATGAAAACTTTAATTTACATAACTAAGTTACAAAATGCCTCACGTAACACATGCTGTAACTACCAATAACCCTTAAGAGTAAAGTAAAAAGCCCACTATTATAAAGACTATAAATTGTTAAGTTATAACCTTTTTCTTTTGTGGTGGATTCTGGGGCGTGCAACTCCCGTCGATCAAACTGTCATTAACAGTCCGTCCAAAGCCAGAGGCGAGCCCGTCCTCAGAAGTACAAAAGACAGCCGCTCCCATAAACATGCCTCTAGTGTCATCCTGCTGCATCAGGCACTTGGACTCACTCACTCGGAAGCCGCCTCCAGTCTCCAGCTGATGAGAGGGTGTTAAGTCCCTCAAGTTGGAGTTTACTGAGAAGTTAACTCCTGTTCTGTCAGGACTCTTTACCCAGGATGAATACATTGTGCCCCGTCCAGAGTGGGTGGAATCCAGTTGGTTGCTGGGCTCCGGCCTGTCATGGGCTGGTGTCTCCATGGATTTCTGTAAGGCAGCTGGCTCGACTGCATCGAGTCCCAGCTGAAGGTCTGATACAGACTCCTTCTCCCCTTGGCAAGGCCTGTTAACCTCAGACCTGCTCCTGGGGCTGCTATAACCAATAGTCTTGATTTCTTGCAGGCCCAGCTCAGTTAAATTGGAATTTCTAAAAGGCCCCAACGTTAACATGTTTGAAGGTCGGTCATATCCCTGTGGTGGTAGTAGGGAGGGGAATTACACAATGCCAATTAGGGACAAATTACTATCTAGCAGTAATTTAAGCAAAATAATAATAGAAAACAATCCGCAAGTGCATCTTTTTGGTGATTCCTTACCTCTTGGTTGTAAGTGCCTCTCTTTATTTCTGGAGAACTTTCTGGGGAAGAAATATTCTACATAAAAGTAATAAAATTAGGAATTAAAATACAACAAACTATAGTTTGTAGACATGAATTAAAATGAAAAAAAACTGATGACAGATTTAAGCCTTTTGAAGACACCTGCTTTAGGGCTCTATACATAGTACAAAAAAATGTTCACTGTAGCAAATGCTAAATTTATGTAATTGTAGACTCCCAATTTTCTCTCAGAGTTTCTCATCACACTAGTTGATAGGGCGGGGAGGGGTTCTACAAAGAGTTTGATAAACACTCCATCCCGGGGATGGACAGTTTCTCACCTCAAAGTGCATGGTGTTTCCTGGTGTGCCAGGGGTCACGGGGGTCACTGGTGAGTATATGGGTTTATAACCATTTCTATAAGTTTCATCATCTGATTTGATCCGTGGGGGAGTGGCAAATGCTGGGTCCGTAGGAGTGATGTCTGTGTGAGTTGGTGTAGCATATGGTGAAGGGGTAGGAGTGGAGCTTTCTGAATAAGCAGTATCTAACAATTGGTAAAGTCTTCGTTTTTTTAGTGGTGTGGTTAAATCTGTTGATGAAATAACAGTCTATAAGAAATCATAATGCTGATATTTGCTATGATACAGAAACAGTAATTAATACTTCTTCCACCTCATAACTAAACTTATATTTTCTTAATGTTACTAACGTGAAATCTCCCTTACCCCCAAAAGTTTCAGTGCTAGCAAATATATTGTTTGAAACCTAGAAATCATAAAGTCTTATTACAAACACTGATGTCTAAGCAGCTAGCCCCACACTAAATCCCAACATAAACAGTATTTCCAACTATGGTTTTACAACTTTCTTCATGCAAAAAGTGTGCTGAGCAGAAAGAGAAAGCCTGTAGCTGTGGGCTTCTCTTCGCCAAGCTGCCCCTGCCTGCCTGCCTGCCTGCCAGCCAGCCACACTTCCTCCCACTCTCCCACTACTGAACAGCTACAGTACCTGGGAGGGAGCAGCTGTCGCTTAGCAGCAGTGGACTTTTGTTTTCACCATTAACTGTAGGACTCCTGGATCTTTCCTGACAAGGTGAATGGTATCTATGTAAAATTGTTGAATTTTCTTCCTCCAGGGCTTGCTTCAACCATCGCTGAATAAAACAAAATAAATGAATAAGGATCAGTTTGCAGTGTTTATATAGCCTATAAATGCAAAGCTGATCACAAAAACATCTCATTGTGAGGAGCTGTAGTAAGGACTGAGATTTGCATTTGGCTTCTCCTAGATTTTTATATCCAAAGAAAAGTTTACCTTTTTGCATGAGCCAGAAATGTTTTCAGTAGTTTCTTTTCTTCTCTTTTTTTCCGAAAGGAATGGTGATGTAAATCTAATATAATGCTTAGGAGTAGAGTATACATGGGGGCTGTAAGTGAGACCTGGCAAAGAATTGAGCTGTGTAGCTAACACCTCTGGATCTGTAGTTATGCGCAGAGGCCTTTCTGAAAGGCTGTCTGAAGGTTTTCCTGTCTTCTCATTCTTCTCACTTAACCATTCATTGACCAAGTGCTAGAGAACAGAAACATTTGGATCACTATATAGTAATTGCACATATTCCACTACAGAATATTCTAATATCAAATTAGATATTGGCACATCGTCTAAGACGATAGATAAGTTAAGTTGGGTAATTTAGATTATTCACATTATAGGGCTGGAGAGATGGCTCAGAGGTTAAGAGCATGTATTGCTCTTGGAGAGAGGACCCAAGTTCGGTTCCCAGCACCCATGTCAGGTGGCTCACAACCGCCTGTAACTCCAGCACCAGTGGATCTACATAGGTACCTGCACGCATGTGCATACATACTCACAGACAGACACACACGCATAATTAGTAGTAATAAATCTTTAACAAAAAGTAACTCATGTGGTGAAAAAGAAACCCCATAGTATATTCATTTTCTTACTGTTATTCTAAGGATTATTATATGATATTTTATAGGGATAAAGTACATGAATATATGTAAAAAAATGTATTGCAAAACCCCACGTTATGGTGGTACACTGCCTATAATCTAAGGTTGAGTCAGGAGGACTGACACAAGTTGAGGCCAGCCTGGGCTACATAGTAAGTACCTCACCAATAGCACTACATAGCCAGACTGTTTCAAGGGGAAAAAAGAAAAAGGACAAAAAAAAATTTTTTTTTGATATAGTAAAATCTAGGAGATACCAACAAGTACCACAAACAATGTAGATATATTGTTTAGTATTTTACATGAAACTGTTTGGTTAGCAAAGTCTGATATTCTTAAGCAGTGCTTTTTTAGCCAAGGTGCCCATTACAGATGCCTAGAGATGAGGTCAGCAAATAGATCCACACTGACAATTCCTGAGGTTTGAAATACCTCTTAAAGATTCTAGCCTTCTGAAAGTTTCTTATCCACCGTTTGTTTATAAAGTGCAGCCTTTGTTGCTGTTCTTTTGGAAATGCTTAGGATTGTATCCAGGGCTTTGCACATGCTAGGCAAGTGCTGTTGTTCTGAGCCACACCCCAGACCTCATAATCTAGTTTCTCCTGGCTACCTGAATACACCTGGCCCGCACCTTTAAAAAAAACTAGGTACTTAGGAACATTATTTTTTGCAGTTGGGGTTTTTCATTTCTCAGCTTAAATGTGAGTTCTTGAACAAGTATTGAATGTGTGTACTCATATACATACAACCATATTTCTTAATTTCAAAGCATTTTTGCACCCCTCTCCCTTTTCCTATATGTATAATTTCTTCTATGTACCTTTGTAGGACAAAGCTATTCTATGTATTATTAAAAAGAATGGCATCTTTAGGAATTCATGTTATTTTAGTACTAAATGATAAAATGCTGTAAATAATTCAATTTGTTTTTAACAAATATTTATATTTTAACAACTATTTACATTTCATACTTAACAATTATAAAAATGTGATATTAGTGATTGAGAAAAGAATTTAAAAACTCAAGTACTTTCCATTTTAAAAAGAAACTTAATTTTTTTGCCTCCCAAATGTGGGTAAGCAATATGTTTATTACTATCAAAGGCAATATCCACTTTATTTAAGGCAATATAGTGCACAGTCTTTGAATGAAACATTATAGTGATATTTCAAATAAAACCTGTAATTCTCTGGCAAGGAAATTTAAGAGTCTGCCACTGACTTATATAATCCTGAGCTTACAGAATTCTTTAAGCATACTTTTCATTGTTTAGCAGCCTGCCTACAGAACTGTATGAAATTAGGTAAGAAAAAAAAAAAAGGGTTAGGCCCTAAGTCACTTGTTTCTATGTGTTGTCATTTACTTGGGCAAAAACATCAGCCTCTAAGGCTATGCTATTACTTTTAAGCTGAAAAGCTCAAGTTGTTCAAATTCATATGCGGTTTCCTGTAAATTGTCTCATTAACAGTGACAGTAATAGAATCTGATGTAACACTGATCTTCCTCTTAAATACAAGGAGCTACAGTGAAATAAATGGCTTAATGTAGAAGGGTGATTTGATCTCCCTGGAACCCACGTAGTGTAACAGGAAACTGACTCCTACAACCCCAATGTGTGTGCTCTGTGAAAACATTCTTAAATCTATATTCTTAGTACATTCTAATGAAATAATAATTTTTTTCATATTTAATTCTTATAATCTACCTAAAGTAGGTGTAAAATGTATAAACAATGAAGAAGAACTGGGGTGTGGCTCTGGGGTAGAGGGCTTGCCTGTCATTCACAAGGCCCTGGATTAGATCCCTAGGCATGGGAAAGAGGAAGTATGTTAAACCAGTTTCAGAGAAATGAATATTTTATATATAGGTAGACAACCTTAGAGAAATCATGAACTACAATACTAAAGGTGTTCATATATTTAATCTTCATAATACAAACTATGAATTTTCTTGACAATTTGGTACTTCTCAGTCTTAGTCAAATATCTGCAACTGTAAACATGACACTTCTTAGATCATCATAGGTGTAGGTTGAGTTTTTAAAACAATCATTCAGCTAGGAGACACTTGTTGCAAACAGTGCTTACTGTCGTTAGGACGCATACCTTCTTTGTTTTGGGGTACTTTGTGGGACACTTATTAAGTGCTGGAACTTCCGCTTCAGTAATTATTTCTGCTACTGAAGTTTCAGTTTCTGGTTCTATAGCAAGTACAGTATTTTCAATCTCATTTTGTTGTGACATAACTTCGATGTCAGGAGAAGATGGCTGTATGTCTGAACACATGCTGACAGTTCTGTGTCTCCGACGCTGCTGTCCAATGTGAGTCCTACTACGAGAAAAGCTTTTTCTCTGCTTAGTTCTATTCACTTTGGCAGCGGTTGGCTTGATAGCAGTTTCTTCTTTTACTTGTTCCTAGTTCAAAATACAACAGTGGAACTTCTGATGTTTATAGATAAATTTATGCTGAAATATAGCATTATCTACTTTAAAAACTAGCTTTCCAGAATCTATGTATTTTAGGCTGGGTAATGGTGGTGCACTCCTTTGAACCCAATACTTGGGAGGCAGAGGCAGTCAGATCTCTGAATTTGAAGACAGTTTGGTGTCTAGAGTAAGTTCCAGGAAAGCCAGGGCTACACAGAGGAAACCCCATCTCAGAAGAAACAAAAAACAACCAAAAGCATTGAGAGGCCAGAGGCTAGCCTGTGGGAGCTGGTTTTCTCCTTCAGCCACATAGCTGCTGGAGACTGAGTTATAGTCAGTAGGCATGCAGCAGTGTTCCTGAATTACCCAAATTCTGGTAACAAAACAATTCCAACACTTTATATTGGAAGTCAAATATAATCTCGTTTCAATTTTAAACTCCCCACAGGGTTTGAAAATACTTTAAAAGACTAGTAATTAGGTATTATTTAATATTCTTGGGCTAGTGAGATGGTTTCACTTGCACACAAGACCAGTTCGAGGCCCAGAACCCATGGGACTGAGGAGGGAGAAAAGTGACTCACACACAGAATTGTGCCCTGCCCTCTATGTGCATGCACACAATAGCATTGAGCACACAGCCATCACTTTTATCCATGGAACTCTACTGTGTAGTGACTTTAAGGCACTAAACTTGGACAGTCAGGGTGACCCTGAGGGATAATACCTGCACCACTTCAGCATCGGTGATGACCTGCGACTCTTTACATTCAGGCTTAACTTCGGTCTTAGCTGTGCTGATCCTTTCCAAAGCTTGTTCTCGTCTTTTCTCTCTTTTCTCAAGTCTGGCAAAAGCTTGCAAAATTGCTTCCATTTTTCTTTCTTCTCTTGTCTATGGAATTTAAATTTGAAGTAAATGTCTTATTCCAAACAAAAATTCTAAATGTCAAATGTTCATGACAGATTTTAAAAACTTCTGTGATACTATTAGCATGACAAGTCTTTTGTTGGTAGGTATGGGAACAGATTACAGCCACTCAGCATGTGTGAATCCCACTTCATCGCAGGGAGCCGCTCTTAGTGGACGCCAAGAAAGGACAGTACATCAAGACAAAACAGCCAGAAAAAAAGAAGAGGGGGAAAAAAAAAAAGGAAAACTTATTTTCTTTTTCTTTGTTTTTTTTTTTTCTTCAAGACAGGGTTTCTCTGTATAGCCCTGGCTGTCCTGGAACTCACTCTGTAGACCAGGCTGTCCTCGAACTCAGAAATCCGCCTGCCTCCGCCTCCCGAGTGCTGGGATTAAAGGCGTGTGCCACCAAGCCCAGCTAAAACTTACTTTCTTTTACAAAACCAAAAAGATTTCAATACACAAATTTACCTTTTTTAAAAACAAAGACTGAGCCGGGCGTGGTGGTGCACGCCTTTGATCCCAACACTCGGGAGGCAGAGGCAGAGGCAGGCGGATTTCTGAGTTCGAGGACAGCCTGGTCTACAGAGTGAGTTCCAGGACAGCCAGGGCTACACAGAGAAACCCTGTCTCGAAAAAAAAAAAAAAAAAAGTCAGGTTCAAACCATGATCCTACCAGTAATTTTTAGTAAACAGCTCTGTCACCCTTTTTAGGAGTGTAAAAGCATACAATACTTAAACACTTAAAGACTGTTAACTGAGTTCAAATAGAGAACATGAGGCTTTTTAAAAGTACTTGGAAAAAATGGCAGGCATTCCAAAAACAAAAACAGTAGCTGTCAGTTCTTTCACCCTTTTGCCCTCCATTACAATTCTCTTAAGGCATTCCGCTACCTTCTGCTCTTCCTTCCTTACACTGACACTCTTGGGTAAAGAATATTAAGAACAAGACCCAGAGCCTTGAGCAGAGGCCTGGCAATGCTTCAGCTCTCAACCAGAACCAGGAAGCAGGTCCATCAACTGTCCAGTTCTCCAAATCAAAGAACCAGGTCCTGAGGCTCAGATTTATTTGTCTTTCCTCCTTCATTGTCATCGATGTGGGGAAGAAAGAAAGATCAGAAACTCAAGATCCAGCTGCCACACTTCCAAACACGGGAGTGTCAAGATCTGGCCGCCATACACTTCCAAAGCCCGGCGCGTCAGCTTTAGTGGCAGTAAGCACTGGCCGAGAGCTAAGCATTGATAGATACGTACGTGTTCTTAGTCTTGACTGTGTTTGTAGTAAACACAGTCGTAAGGAACAAAAGATGTTAATGCAGTGCAGCAGGGATTGCTTTGTAAGGGGTTTCTAATTTTCACCCTTCTGATTTTACACACAGGAAACTCAGGTCCACAGAGGTAAGATTACTTGTTCATACATTCTGTGTTCTTAAAATCTAGAATGGGTAATTCAAAACATTAAAGTTTTATTTGTTCATACCAGAACTGGAATTTTTTAAAAAAGATTTATTTTATGTATATGAGTGCTCTATCTGCCTATACGCCTGCATGCCAGAAGAGAGCATCAGCTCATTATAGAGGGTTGTGAGCCGCTTCGTGGTTGCTGAGAGACCTCTGGAAGAGCAGCTCCCAGAAGTGGAAATTATAAAGCCAAATTCTCAATTTTTTTGTTTCTACTTTTACCTTACTTAATCCCTTTAAAACATGACCTACATAAAAACCTGTCTTTGTATATTAAATTTTTCTAAAATGCACCATTTAGAAATCTAGATTTCATAAAAATAATTCTTTCTTTTGTAGGCTAAACTCTCTTGAAAACAGTGTAATAACTACATGTTGATTAAACCAAACACTCCTTCATAATCTTTAGCTAGTACTCCCCCCCCATCAAAAAATGGCACATTGCCTTCTGTTGATGGAACAAAAAAATGTACATGTGTATAGGTGACTCAAAGTTAGGTCCTTTGCATAAATTATGAGTTTCCTGACTGCTAATTTATTCATCTTTCCAATTAACTGCTGATAACAAAGCACAAATTTTACATTTCTGCATGTGTTTATCATATAGCAATAAAGTTGAAAGCACCAAACTCCTAATAACTTTAGCCGAGATTCATCTTAAAGTATGGAGATGTTTGAAGATGATTGCTTACTCAGATTTTAAAAATTAGCAGTTTTTTTTGTTTTGTTTTTGTTTTTGTTTTTAAAGACATGTAGTCTATGTAGACCTGGCTATCCTGGAACTCACCATGTAGACCTAATCTGGCCATAAACTCTGAAATCAGTATCCTTCTACCTCCTGAGTATTTGTGCCACCATGCCTAGGTTTTATTTACTTTTAATTATGTTTAATGTATGCGTGCTCTGATGCACATACATCTGACCCAGAAGAAGGCATCATATCCCTTGTAGATAGCTGCTGGGAATTGAACTCAGGACCTCTGAAGAGCAGCCAGTGTTCTTAACCACTGAATCATCTTACCACCACCACCACCACCACCCTTCCTCCCCCAAGTTTTCTAGTCATCACTTATCTAATGCACTCTTTGATACATGGTCATGTGTAAAGAAGCAACCATTTTACCAATCTATCTGAAAAATATGTTAACTTGAGTTTATAGGGAACTGGGGCTGTTGATGAGATAAGAGATACTGGGTATTGTAATTAACCCCTCAGAAGACTACTTATAGCTTGTAATGACTGTAGTTTAGAACTGTGATACAAGCCATGGTTTTATCCTGAGCCCAAAGCTACATTACCTGTGGGCTGGGAAACTGACAGATTCCAATTCAGAGCTGGATTTGATAACTGTTATGCTGATGTTTTAGGTATTAACCAGAGTATGTGGAAGTATCCCATGTGACCTCCCTGGCTCACTATTCTTGTGATATATCTTAGTACATTATTTCGTAGTATTATAATTTCATGTAAGCAGAAGGAAAAAAATCTGCTTTGGACCTCTCCCCATTTGAGATGTGCTTTTGATAATTTAAAATGTTTAATGTGTGTGTGTGTGCATATATGTGTGTCTGTGGGAAGGAGTGGTATGCATTTCAAAGTGCTGTATGAAGGACAACTTGGAGTCAGCTCTTGCCTTCCATGCAGGTCCTAGAGATCTTACTCAGAGTCATCAGGCTTGGCAGCATATGCCTTCACCCACTAAGTCGTCTTGCGGTGGGAAATAACCTGTACTCATTAGGCTATCACTCATCTGTAGCTTTCCAGGTGAGCTTGGTGTCAGAAGCAGCATATGTTTCTCCTACTTTGCTTTTCTACCTTATTATCTATCACGTGCCTTTCCTTAAAATGATCCCTGGATCTCAAAAGCAGTCGACCTGGCCTGGAGTAGCCAGAGTGCAAGATGAAGAGTGGCTAGGGAAACTGTTTCTATCTCTGCAGCCTTCCTCAGCCCGAGGGCTGCAAATATTCCAACAATAAAATATCCCCATTTTAAAACTGAGAAACACAAAACTGCATGTAAAATAAAGGAGATGAAACCGAAGAGTATCTACTGAAAACAAGACTTCTTATTTTAAAAATCCAGTCTCCACCAAACCCCTTTCAAACAGCAATCTGATAAATGAGCCGGGCAGTGGTGTACACACCTTTAATCCCAGCGCCCAGGGTGGGGGGGTGAAAAGTAGGGATGGGGTCCTGGAGGGGGGGGCCCTCTTATGAGTTTGAGGGCAGCCTGGCCTATAAAGGGAGTTCCAGGTCAACTAGGATTGTTACATAGAGAAACCCTGTCTTGAAAAAACAAACAAAAAAACCCAAAAAACAAAACTGGTAACTTTAAAGATATCTTAGACTACTAATAATGAAAATCATTCCACAGTAATAAGCCTTGCTTACATGTATTCCCATCTCCTCTATCACATGAGAGTCCAGTGCCCCCGTCACAGTCCTGTTCGTTGACACTCATGTTTCGCTATGACCACTTTCTATGAGAGCAGATCTGCCTTCTCTATTCACCCAATACTTATACAGTAAACCCTACCCACATAGCAAACACTCAGGTTTCTGTTAAATGAGAATTATGTTCTGTATAAAGCATATACGTAGAGGTGTAGTGGGAAGCACTGAAGGTTTTGGATATATATTAAAAGGTAACTAGAGCATAACCATCTCATTTGGTTTGGACAGTCTATAAAAAATAAACTTGTTCCATTCTGCCATGCATTTGAACAAAATGGTTCCTCAAGGATAAGAAACTGAGAAAGGTTCTTAGCATCAATTCTTCGCACCGTGCAATAAGGAGAAATGTGAGCGAATGAGATCCATCCTAAGTCTATCATCAGATGACTTTCCTGACAACAAATTTGCTCTCATACTTTAATATTAAAACCTGGCACATTATAAACAGGCTTGCTAAGTTCACTCACTTTTAAATGTATAAGTAACAGTGCAGATTCTGAATAATAGTGTTGTACCAGGGTGCTTCTTCCACAAAATAAGAACCAGGAATGTCAGAAGGGTCATCATGGACCCCAAAAGTTGCAAGGTATTCCAGTGCAGATAAGATGAATCAATAGGATTAACCTAGCTAACTATAACCTAGCTAACTATAACCTAGTTTTTCACAGACATCAAATTAGATATCTATGGAATACTGTGTGATGTGGAGGAAGGCTGTGGAAATTGTGAGAATTGAGTATAATCTAGGTAAAGGCTACAGATATTAGCTGATGCTTCATTTAGCTCATAGCTTACCTAGTCTAATTGGGCATTGTCCATTTAGTCTGCTCATTATTAAGCTGCTATTCTAAAAACCATGTAATTTTTCTCCCCTTAGCAATGGGGTTATGACATGAGTTCTCATAAGGAGTTTATATTAGTACATGAAAGCTATCTGGCTTAGACATCTGTCACCTCACTGATCACCAGGATTGATTAATCTGGATGCTTAGTCTAATGTCCCCTTTCTTCCAAGCCACTCCAGCTCCATGTGTGTGCTTCAAACTGCACACTCAGTTAAAAAGGTAGATTTCATCAGATAAAGACTTTGACAAGGGTAGGTGAGTAGTGCTCCCGTGTCAACAGTTTATGCAACAAGGGTAACAACTCTGGACATTCCTGGCTGTCTGGCGAGAGACCTACCTCATAACTTCTTGACTATCCTTTCTTTTGATTCTCAAATTTCTGTAATAAATGTGAATACCATCGTGATTCAACTTCCATGGGCTCCAGTTTGAGTGATGTGACTGTAATAGGCCATGAAAGCATCAGGAGGCAGAGGCAAATGGTTGTCAAGAAGAGTTCCAAACAGTTTCAGCTACATAGACACAACATACACTATACCCTCACATCTAGAAACAAAAGACAGGCTGGAGCAATGCTTCAGTGGTTAGGAGCTCTGGGTGCTCTTCCAGAGGACTTGGGCTCAATTTCCAGCACCCATGTGGCAGCTCACACTTCTTTACATGGTAATTTTTCGGTTGGTGGGTGCAGCAGATCAACCCAGGCCCTTACAAGCTATGTGAGTGCTCTTATCTCCAAGCTGCCCTGGGACCTCTAGTTTACTTCTCTCCTCTCCTCATCTCATGGCAATCCTATGGCTTCAGCCCTGCAGATCCTGAGGTACAGGGATGAGTTAGTAGACTGCTGCTGGAACTGACTTACAACCTCTTTTCTGGCATTTATACTGAAGAAACCTTTACAGATAAATCATGAGGGGCACAGTGCTGTTGTTCTAGTAACAGCATGAGCACAAACATGGAGGCCACTAGGTCATGGTGGATTGTCAAGTTTGATACATAACTGACTTTGGTATGTACCCTACCTGACTTAATAGTAATGCAAATAGTTCTGTTTCTCTGTTAAATCATGAAAAGAAACGATATATTCAGCTAATGAAAACACATACTGAACAATAATTGTGGCATTAAATTTATTAACAATTCTTAGCCTCAAAAATGTTATTTCTTAAAGGTGGTATACATTCTTAAATGCCTAATGAAAATCAGTAAAAATATAAAAACAAAACAAAACAGGAAAACCAGGTAAGTGTATTGAAAAAGTAATGGGATAGCCAGGTAAAACTGTTCAATGTCCTATATTCCACATGTGCTACCTTGCATGACAGATGCCCACATGAAGGTGGTTCCTTGGTGGAGGAGCAGCTGCCCAGGGTACCATAAGCAACTACAAGATTCCCAACTTACCATCTTCCTTTTCCTTTCTGCAATCTGTTCCTCAGATTCCATTTCTACTTCATTGCTAATAGGAGTTTTTTCTTCCATGTCATCAATAAAATCTGGTTCCTGAAAAATGGAAATTATTACCTCATCTATAAACTGGGAACTATGCTGTGCCTTTTGACTAAAACTGTGAAATAAGCTCACCAAATTCTGAATTTCTAAACCAAGTTTCCAAATTCATACTAGTGAATAATTTTGTTTTCTGGAGCTCCTGTCAAATATATTAATTAGTGTGGCCAAAACAAATTTTCACCAAAACCTGCTGATATGAAATCTCCAATGTTTCTTTAAGTTAATACTTAAGATGGATAGACACAAGACATAGTGGCACACACCTTTAATCATGTACTCTGGAGGCAGACATAGACAGATCTGAATTCAGGGCTAGCCTGGTCAGTAAAAAGGAATTCCAAGCCACTCAGTGAGACACTGTACCAAATCAACTATAAAATACAATCTAGAATGTTGTTAATGACCCAGTCTTAGGAAAATGTCCAATTCTGTAAAGATCTTTCAACATGACTGCTTCCTAATAATTTGGCATAGATTGTAGGAAGACATGTATGTCTGTGTGTAAGCAGAATAGGTCTAGAGATGGAGCACTAGCAGAGAACTTGCCAAGGGTATGTTAGCCCCTGTTGCAAACCCTGCACTGGGAAAAAATAAACTGTTAATAACTGTATGCTTTTAAAAGGTTAAAATATAGTATTTCCCTCTCTCAAATGCTTCTGTGAGAAGCAGCATGTCGGTACCTGGTTGTTGGACACTGACAGCCTCAACGGAGAAAGCTTTCTCTGTTTTGTTTCTGGACTCCTGATTTTGTTGTTTGTTCCTTCACAGTCCAAAGTAATATTCTGATTTTGTATGTCTTTTTCTTTTGAAGTATCTTTCTCTTTTTTTCCTTTTTTTCTTCTGGTCTCATAACCACTATTGATGTTTTCTGTGGATTCCAAGCTTCGCTTGAGAACAGGGCACTCTGGATTTTCCTTGAGGCATGCACAGTCCACCTTGTATTTACTGAAATGATAACCAGGTAAATAATATGTAAAACTATGACTGAGACGTTCATAATCTCTTTTAGGCTGTAACACCATGAATTTTATAAGCCTTAACACCTTAATAATTTGAATTTCTGGTATCACAAAACAAATATTTTCTCATAAAAACAAAATATTAGAGACTGGTTTTGTTGTTCCATTGTTTTATGCTACTGGGGATTGAACCCAAAGACCAGCACTTCAGATATGCTCGACAAGTGCTTTCCTGAGTTGTAGTTCCATCCTTGAGAGGTTGATGTTTTGAACAGCCTTTTAAAGTAAAATGATTCTATAGCTTATACAAGATAACATATTAAGGCAAAAACCCATCCTTACTGGGTCTGAAAGTGTTATGCTGACTAGAAATTTGACTTCAATTAAAAAATGCTAGCTATGATAAATACGAGATCTTACCTAGTTCACATTACCCTTCAAGAATGATTTTAATAATCAGTTTTCTCTAAAATATACCTTGAAGAAAACTTAATTATGAGTCTTCTCTCTTTTAAACTACACTATTCCTCATCTTCTCCACAACTATTAGTATTCTCAATTTTTCAGATGACCTTAAAGTTAGCTAACACGATTCTAGAGGCTTTCTTTTAGGATTACGCTTAACTGCAAATATAATTATGTATTAATAATCAAGTGATCAAGCAAGTTATTTAACAAGCTGAAGTTTCCCACCACAGTTCCTCCATGCTAGGAACTGCTATAAACATTACATATGTTAACTCCCAGAAGTTCAAACTATTATGTGAGTAGTATTATCAGTCTTGAGCTAAGGAATTACAGAGAGATGCAGAAACAGGTGTAATGTTACATCATGAGTAATCAAGCCAGATATCAAGTCATACAGGTCAACTTCTATGGGATAACAATCTCCTAAAGCAGTGAGCATAAACCATTATGTTAAATTCCCCCTTTCTGAAGCGTTAAAAAGTCATTTAAAACAGCAAGAAGGGATAAGACAGCAGGTAAGCATTTTAAGAAGAGGCACCACACATTAAACATATGCGTTCTTTCTTACTAATACACTCTCAAAAGAAATAGCCCGAGGCTGGAGAGGTTAGATCACTCCCTGCTGTTGTAGAAAACATGAGTCTGCATCCCTACAGAAGGGGCACCTCACAATATTGCTCCACCTCCATGAGATGCAATGTCTCTGGCAGCTGCAGGAACCAGTACATGTGTGTCATACATGCACATAGAAACATATATAAATAAAAGGAAAGGCCAAGTTGATATGATAAATCTGAATCATAGAGATGCATACTGAAGGTAAAGGAACTGTACTCTAACTGATACGATAATACACACTTAAAAGATTAATTTTAGAAAGAATGTCTGTCACATGAAATGTATAGTATGTAAGAGAGATGGCTTAGAGGTTAAGAGCAATTGTTCATTCAGAGAACCCAAATTTGGTTTCTAGCACCCATAGTTGGATGGCTTCCAACCCAGCTCCAGCTGCAACATTCTCTTCTAGCCTCCAACATCCATACACATGTGGTATAAAAATCTCAAAAAAAAAAAAAAAAGTAAAAGAAGTAAAAATTAAATATAGGAGGCAGTTAATTAAAATGTTTATAACCCAAAAGACTACAAAATACATAAGGAGTTCAAGGAGAGTAAAAGTCTATGCATACGGTACACATCTGTAATTTCATCATTCAAGAGGCAAAGGCTGAAAGGACAGAGTTCTAGGACATCATAGGGAGTTGAGGCTAGCCTAAATCCTCCTCTTTACCCTTAAAAAAACCAGAATTACAGGCCTGTATCATCTTGCCTGACTTTTTCCTCAGTCCTGGAGATAATCTAGGGCTCTACAAACACCAGACACTCTAACCACTGAGCCACATCTCCTGCTTTATTTCATAATTTGGAAAGTAAGTACATGGATATTTGTGTTACATGTATTTCATATTATAGTCTGAAAAATATACTTTTTACTGTATGATCTCCAACAATCCATTTCTACTATATTACAAAGAAAATTTGGTGCAGTGTCTTTTGTAGCTAAGAAAAAAAATTATGTATTAATAATCAAGTGACATAGCGAGTTGCTTAACAAGTTGAAGTAACTAACAACTTGAAAGAGTAGAGAGACAAAAGGGAGAAAATCCTCATGTAATAAAGTCAGTTTTGAAGACCTGTGTTTGAGCTACTAATTGGAAGACATGAACACTCACGTGAAGTTTGGAAATAAGGGACAAGGGTGAAGACCTTGTAACAGCACACTTAACCCCTGTACTGGCTAGGTTTGTGTCAACTTGACACAGCTGGGTTATCACAGAGAAGGAGCTTCAGTTGGGGAAATGCCTCCATGAGATCTAGCTGTGAGGCATTTTCTCAATTAGTGATCAAGGGGGAAGGGCCCCTTGTGGGTGGTGCCATCTCTGGGTTCTTGGGTTCTATAAGAGAGCAGGCTGAGCAAGCCAGGGGA
>LR749852.1:1257572-1286755 GCA_902729485.2 Mus minutoides
AACACATACTTATTTAAAAAAAAAAAAAAAAAAAAGAAAGCAACACTCCACCTGACAAAGGATTACTTCCTTGTTCCTAAAGAATAAATCCATTTTCTCACTTCAGTCATTCACTGGAAAGATACACTGAAATGTAAACTAAATGCTTTTCTCACACACACATAATTCATAAAGGATGCCTGATGACACACTTGCTGGTCTGGGGAAATGGGTACACATGATTAATGCAATTCAAATGTTCTAGGGTCATACCTATAAAAATTATATATTCACTTAAAAGTTGACCTTTCATTCCATAGCACAAAAGCAAATTTATGCACTATTGTTTAATCAAAGAAAATTTTCACAACTACAAAACAAAACCACTGGAAAGAAACCAGTGTCCATCAAAGAGCACAGCTGAATAAAACAATGATTATTCACAACTGGTTGTACAGGTCCTAACCTAAAATTAAAAGGTGGACAGCTGGGGCATAGTGGCATTTACTTTTAACCCCAGCACTTGGGAAGCAAATGAATTGCACATGCGAGTACACCATTCATCCCAACACTCAAAGGCAGAAGCAGGAGGATCTTTGAATTCAGGGCCAACCTGATCTACAGAACAGAGTTCCAGACCAGCTAGAACTACAAAGAAAAATTCTGTCTCCAAAAAAGTAAGACAAAACCAAAAAAACCCCCAACACCCATTACCCTGGCAGACAGAGAGAGAAGGGGCAGGGAGGGAAGAAGGGAAGGAGGGAGGGAATGAATGAGGGAGGAAGGAGAGAGAGGGGGGGGGGAGGGAGAGGGAGAATATGAATATATCACATGGTATAAGACAAGCGTGCATTGTGCACTACATAACCTATCAGACCAGCCTAGGCAAGGGAGCTCAGGCCAGACCAACACAGGCTACATAGAAGACCCTATCTAAAAAAGCAAAAACAAATTTTAAAAAAGCCCCATATATATAAATTGCAGCATATACAAAATTCAAAAAATAGTATCCTAAAAATTTAAAAAAATATATCTTACATGGTAAATTAATGGATCATTATTCCAACCAACATACTTTACTTTAAAGATTATCTACTACATGTGAGTACAAAAAGTGATTTTAGCTTTTTATTTACTTTGTTCTAGTTATTGTTTCTTAAAATATGAACATGTATATTCTATAATCAAAGATCTATACCTGAGATTATAATGAAGATATACAGTCAAAATGCATTAACAAGGCATTGGGGGCTGGAGAGAGCTCTGAGGTTAAGAGTACTAGCTGCTCTTCCAGAGGACTGGGGTTCAATTCACAGCACATGTATGGGGCTCATAACTGTCTATAACTTCAGTTTTAGGGCATCCAATGCACCTTTTTCTGATTTCTGTGGGTACCAGGCACACATGCTACACAGACATACATGTAGGCAAATCACTCATGCACACACAAAATTTTTCTTTTAATTTTTTAAAATTAAAAAAAAAAAGTGTTTTTATATCAAATTAAAAATATCCAGACCACTTCCTAAATCACAGTAATTTGAATTTAGAACAGGTCTTTTTTTTACATACCTGACATATTTTCTCTTTTCCGGCGTTGCAGTAGCACTGCCCTCTCTTTATCCAAACTCCTATATGAAAACATTAACAAGTTACTCATCAAATTTCCATAAGCTTAGCTATTAGAAAGATGAATTCTAATTTTTGATGAATTTCATAATTTTTCTTATGTTCTTAGTGAAATTATATGCAGCATCCCTTGCCTGACAGATTATATATGATCATACACACACACACACACACACACACACACACACATACTGTAACAGTAGATAACAGTTAAGTTAATCCATTTCTTTCTTGTAAGAAATGTTTACCTAGGAAGTGAGCACATTTTTCAAATTTGAATTTATATCAAAAAATATTAAAATAAATCCACGTTAGCAACTATAATTAAAGAACACAAATTGTTCTAAGTAAATGTATGATAGTAAGTTAGTATGCCTTAAATTATTTCCATGATTTATTTATTTATACTATTAATTTTTAGATGTGGTCTCACTAAGTAACCCAAATTGCTTCAGCTGCTCTGTTCTGGGATTACAGTCATAAGCCACCACCCGAATTTCCACTCTTAATAAATAAGTACTTACTTATTTTCTGAGAGTGGATTCTAACTGAGAGATCTGCCTGCCTCTGCCTCCTGAAATTAAAGGTGTACTATTGTGTGCGCTCTTGCTTCCCAAGTGCTGGTATTAAAAGCAGGTGGCATTATGCCATAGCTTACCACATTTTTTTTTTTGAATTAAGATCAGTATAACCAGTTTTAAATAATTCCTTCTAAATGACTTCCACTCTTAATAAGGACTGTCACCCATGGTGGGAGGCAGAGCTAGGAGGATCTCTGTGAGTTTTGAGGCCAGCCTGGTCTATATAAGGAAGTTCCAGACCAGCCAAGCCACACAGTGAGACCATATGTCAAGGAGGGGAGGGGAAGGAAGGAATGGGAAGAAGAAATAAAGGAAGAAATTAACAAAGGAAGGAAAGAAGAGAAAGAAAAAGAAAGAATGAATGAAAGAAGAAAAGAAAGAAGCTAATTTTATATTGTGTAGAGAAACTGGATACACTAGATTATCCTTATCCTTATAGGAACTAGTGGGGCTCTAGACTACAGTGTTTATAAAGTCAGCAAAAGATGTGCATTAATATGCACTAGGACCTGTGGATAGGCGATTAGCATAGCTTGCAGTAAGATGCTCTCAGCTGACTACCCTTTTAATTCATGGCTTATTAGTTTTAACTAATTCTTCTAGAATTCATCAACAGACACTGCTCCATCAAAATCTCCTTGTCCAGGTCGACAAGGTTGAACACAGGTGTAATCCCAGCCCTTGGGAACTCAGCAGAAAGATTCTGAGTTTCAAGTAGTCTTGGGCTACTGTAAGGAACTCAGGGCTGACCTGTATATGCTGCTGATACCCCACCTCAGAAAAACAAAAAAATAATTAGGTAAAACTGTCTATCAGAAGACTAACAGTTACCATAAAGTCAAAAACTTTATTCACGATAAGATATTTCAAGTAAAACCATGGTGAGTTAGTATTTAAGTTAGTATTTAAATACTAATTAAATTGACTAACTCCGAGTCTGTCAATTCTCTATTGAGAAGACTGAGAAAATAGGCTTATTTATCCACTGTTGATTGCATTCAAATCTACACCACTCATTCTGGAGGGGGATTTAGCAATATTTGGCAAGCTTTTAGATGAACATTATCATAAAAGACCAGAAACAAATGGTCACCAAAAATGACTAGAAGAATAAATCTTGGTACATAAAAAAGTCATTGAAGAGAGAAAGGAATTTCCATCCTACTATGAAGTGCTCTTCAGCATGTTCAAGATTAGAACTGAAATGTGGCGAGTACTCTGCATCTAATACTTCTGCTTCCCTCAGTAAGAAGAGAACGTACACAGGCCTGTATCTGTATGTAAGAAAAGAAGCAATGGAAGGAAAACTCAAGTCTGAAAGGGTCTGCAGTAGAAAGGATAAGGCAGAATTTACAGTTACTTGAATACTCCTTGTTATATATTTGACTTTAGTATGACAATTATTTCTTACAATGAGCTATGTAACCGCAAAAGTTAAATTTTTAAAAAGCAATTCTTTTTTTTTTTTTTTTTTTGGTTTTTCGAGATAGGGTTTCTCTGTCTAGCCCTGGCTGTCCTGGAACTCACTCTGTAGACCAGGCTGGTCTCGAACTCAGAAATTCACCTGCCTCTGCCTCCCAAGTGCTGGGCTTAAAGGCATGTGCCATCACTGCCCCTAAAAAGCAATTCTTAACATTTACAACTAACTGGAACCATGGGTAATAGTGTATCTCTATAATTCTAGTACTTGTGTGGTAGAAACAGCCTATCCTATAAAAGACTCTCAAGAAATCAACCTAACCTAGTTGGATTATTCACACATTCTTAGTTTAAATATAAAACAGCATTAACCATTTCAGAAAACAGTTTTTTCCTTCCTTCTTTCCTTCCTTCCTTCCTTCATTTATTCATCATTCACTTATTTTGTTCTGGGAATCCAGGGCACTGCACATACTAAATAAGCACTCTATCCACAACCAGTCCTTATAATTTCTTCTATTTTTAAGAAATTTTTGTTGTTTGAGATAGTATCTCACCACATAACTCTTCAAACTCAGAGATCCATCTGTCTCTACTTCCCAAATGTTGGAATTGAAGGCAAACCCCAACACAAAACATTCTAAAGTTGCACTAAACATGCAACATTCACACAATTGAGTTATCCGTGTTTTGTAATGGAAAAAATTCTAAGTTTGCACTAAAATTCCCCCCAAAGGGGAAGCAACACAAATATACTCCCATAGTGGTTTGTCAATAGACCATGATACATACCGCAAAATATACCAGCAATGAAAAAGAATGTAATGAAACATGTAGCAAATTAAATGGTTCTCAGAGAATTTCAATGAGTGCAAAAGCACACAGAATGTCTTGAAATAACAAGATATCAAAAGTATCACTTAGTGGGTGCTAAAGGTTAGGAATGAGAAGATGAAAAGTCCTTGCAATAATGGACTATTCTACTTCATGATATCCAAATGTGAATATCTAATGATAATATTTGTATAAACAGTACACAAGGTGTTCTTAGTATGAAAAAGTAGGTAAGGATACATAAGTTATCTGCGCTATTTTATGTAAATCTGCAATTAATTTAAAAAGTTTAACTCAGAAATGCAAAATAAGATTAACAGTGCAAATGAAACTAATAATCTAAGCAAGCTAAGTGTGTATTTAATTGGTATCATAACTACAGTGACATTCTTTTCAAGAGACTTTAAATACAATAAATAGATTTTTCTCAACATAGCATTTTATTATTTGAGAATTTCACACAAAGCATCCTAATTGCACAGGCTTTCCACTCCTCCCAGGCTTCCCACTCCTCCCAGGCTTTCCACTCCTCCCAGGCTTTCCTCTCCTCCCAGGCTTTCCTCTCCTCCCAGGCTTTCCTCTCCTCCCAGGCTTTCCACTCCTCCCAGGTTTCCCTTCCCACCCTGTGCCCTCACATCCAAAGGGAGAAAAAATACAAATCAAAGTTGTTTTGCCCACTGGTGCATGGTTCTCCTTGCCTGGCTTCATAATAATGACTTTAAAAACAAAACAGGCAATGGCCTATTTGGTTGGTGCTCCCTCTCATCCTTGAGAGTGCCTCAATTAATTATGAAATAAGTTGTCCGTTTTCTATACTACACTTAATCATTTTATCTGAATTCATTTGACAGAAAACATGAGAGTAGGAAACCAAGCGCAGAACAAGATCCCAGGAACATCTGGTTTTCTGCCCTGTTACAATCTTTTATATTCGCCATGGTAAAGCTGCACTCTCCTCCCTTGAGTTGAGACCATGGAATCCCCTTCAATTTCTTTTCTTCCTACAACTTTTCTTCATGTGTGCACTACTGGATCCGAGAAATCTATTTTTTGGACTTCAGACCACTCGCTCTTGCTCCACATACACTTCTGTCTCTTGCTTCATTCATTTTAACCTAACTCAGATTCTTTTATTTTTTAATATAGTATGTGGAGAGCTATCTATCCTATTTTCTGCCATGTAATAGAGTCTTTGCTGTGACTATAAGCTTTAATACACTGTGGCAAGGATGAGTGGCTTTCTCCTTGTAATTTCTACTGATCTAAGAAGCAAATTTGTATGTGAAAGAAACACTGTACCTTTAATATGTATTTTCAAAAAATGTACACACACCCCACATACATATATGGGGGAAAGGGGTTGTTGAATGTACATACTGCAACAAACCCACCAAATTTTGCAAGTAACTAAGTGGGTATATACAGTAATAATTCATACTGGGGGGGGGATAGAAGAAAAACACTGGGGATTAAATTCAGCACCTCTCATAGGTTAGTCAAACATTCTATCACCATAAAGTTATATTCGCCAACCCCCTTTTCTAGAGAACTCAGGTTTAAATTCAGTGCCTTGAGTATGGATACTATACAAGTACTTTACCACATTCCTCCAGGCCATCTTTTTTTTTTTTTTTTTTCTGCTTTTATTTTGAGGAAGGGTCTAAGTTACCTTGACTAGACTGGAACTTACTCTGTTTTACCAAACCTTGAGCTTTTCAATACTCCTGCCTCAGCAGCTCAAGTGGCTTGTATTACAAGCCTGCACAATCATACCAAATTCTAATGATGTTGCCAGAAAATGCCAAATGCTTAGAAGAAGAAAAAAGTTTTAGTGAACTAACTGAAAGTTTTTTCAGGTATAATAACTTACCTGGGCTGACAACGTTCACATAGGTATGTATCAGGAATATGCTGCCTGTCAATCCCCATGCAGTCAATATGTTGCCAAACACTTAAAAAGAAAAAAACAAAATATAACAAAAAGAGCAGAAAGCACTGAAACCATTAACTATGACTTAATATCCTATTGAATTATCATTTAAGGAATACCTACTTCAAGCTTAGTACACACTAGATGTGTCCTTAGGTAGAAAAATGCTGAGATGCAAAAATAGGGCAACTACAAAGTGCATAAACTAAATTCCTAAAGCAAATGCAATTTAATACACAAAAGGTAAGTAAGGGTTTAAAATATTATTAAAAACCTGAAGATGTCCATAGTAAAGCCCTTACATCCTAATCAGCCTGACAACAGTCTGGGAAAGCAGGAAGAAAGTGTACCCTTGAACAGCTAGGAAAAGACCAGCAAAGGGTGCTCAATACACACAGAGAAAACTGTTCCTTCTGTGAATCAGGTGAAAGGAGTAACGAATTATATCTTCTGTTAACATTTAATAATTTTAGTGGCATACAGTGTTAAGAGAATGCTAAGGAAACAAAAAGAGTAACAAAAAAATTTTTCATATTTAAAAATAGAAGTATAGCAATTCCAAATACATCAAAGAATCAAAAAGGCATTCCACTGGAAAGGAATTCAATTTAACTACTTTGAATAAAATATATGGACAAGCCTGAGGTAAACTTCTTTGTATGATGTTACTGACAAAAGTTCAAGTGGCTGATACTGAATTTGAAAATTTTAACTTCAAAACTGAAATCTTGAAAAGAAAAAGGAAGGTGCCGGGCGTGGTGGCGGATGCCTTTAATCCCAGCACTTGGGAGGCAGAGGCAGGCGGATTTCTGAGTTCGAGGCCAGCCTGGTCTACAAAGTGAGTTCCAGGACAGCCAGGGCTATACAGAGAAACCCTGTCTCAAAAAAACCAAAAAAACCAAAAAAAAAAAAAAAAAAAAAAAAAAAAAAAAAAAAAAAAAAAAAAAAAAAAAAAAAAAAAAAAAAAAAAAAAAAAAAAAAAAAAAAGGAAAGAAAAGAAAAGAAAAAAAGGAAGGCGGGAGAGATGGCTCAGTGGTTAAGAGCACTGACTCCTCTTCCAGAGGTCCTGAATTCAATTCCCAGCAACCACACAGTGGCTCACAACCATCTGTAATGGGATCAGATGCCCTCCTCTGGTGTGTCTGAAGAAAGCAATAGTATACACACATACATGAAATAAATAAATCTTTAAAAAAAAAAAAAAAAAGAAAGAAAAGAAAAAGGAATAGTACTTCTGATTTCTTACACATAATCACCTACTTTTTAAAAAAATTACATTTGTGTATTATGAGTGTCTGTGTATGCACGTGCCAAGTGTGGAAGTCAGAGAGCACTTTCTGAAGTTGGTTCTCTCTCTCTACATCTGAGGTCCTAGAGAACAAACTCAGCTTGTCAGTCTGGGAAGCTACTGAGTCATCTCCCAGCTCTATATGTCACTTTTAATATAAATGTACTAAACTGGGCTGGAGAGATGGCTCAGCAGTTAAGAGGTCCTGAGTTCAAATCCCACTAACATGTGGAGGTTCACAAGCATCTGTGATCCAATGCACAATTTACAAACAAAAAATTTACAGTTGGCTCTTAGTTGCAGCTTAACTCACTTTCAAATATGAATTTATAAAGCCATCAAATCAGATACTGAAGCTATGCCCTAAGGAAGCCCTGTGAAGATGTGAAGCGTCCTTGCCTTCCACAGTGGTGTCCCTGTCCTATGCAGGGATGGGATGCATTTATTAACTTTAAAGCTGCAATCCTATTGTTCTGTCTGCATCCTCACAAAGTCTCTCCCACAAAGAGTGTGTGTGTGTGTGTGTGTGTGTGTGTGTGTGTGAAGGGGGTGGGGGGTGGGGAGAAGGAAGCCAGAAGAGGATTACATCTTTAATTAGATCTCCTAGAGCTGGAACTGTACATGGTTTTGAGCTGCCCCATGTGGGTGCTAGGAATTGAACTTGAATCCTTTCCAAGATTAGTTTATTACTGCTGAGACATTTCTCTAGCTCTAAAATAGCTTCTTTTAAATAAGGGTTTTTTTCTAAGAAAAATAAGTTGCAAATGATAGAGGTAGACATCCTACTTAAAAAAGAAATTAATTCCTTCAAAAGTGACCTAACTAGCATTTCCAAATTAAGAACTAATGGTGTGAAATATTTACCTGCATTTGTCACAACAGATCATGTATCCATCATCATGTGTAAAACCACATATGCACCTGGTTACATCAGTACCATAACTTCCATCTTCAGATGTGCTGATTGTAGTAGCACTGGAAGTTTCATCAAAATTAGGAGTGGTAAATATGCCTACTTCGTTTTTGCTAATGAGACCTGATGGAGGAGGGGACGCTGGAGGTGTTGGAGGAGGACGAGCACCATAATTATGGTCCTAAATAATACAACAAAAACAGCACAAAATACACATTTCAATGACATAAACTAGGCAAGTTAAATAAAATTTGAATACTTAATAAAATAAAATCAGTCCATTTCCTCCTTAATACTGTTAAAAATAATGACATTAAGACAAATAATTAAATCACAGTGGTAATAAGTTAATGTCACTGTCTAGTAGATGAAAGTCACCTTCACATCATATGACACCCCCCCTCTACACACACACAGCGGAAACTACATTACCAGTCCTGTGTTCACAGTTTCACTTTCAAGAATAGAGCAAGTCTATGTTGTGAGAATAAGGGTAAAAAAACAAAACAAAACAAAAAACCAAATTCCCCAGGAATAGAAAAGCTAAATAGCAAAAACTGGCTAGAGATGGTTCAGCAGGCAAAGGTGCATGCCATAAAGCCTACCTAGCAACCTGAGTTCAATACTTGGACTCATGTGATAGAAGGAGAGAACCCAGAGGAACCACAGTACACTCCCTATTCTCCCAGACAAATGTAGTTAAATAGCAAAAAAAAAAAAAAAATACTATAAAATATATAATGTAAAAAATTACTGTCAAATAAAAATATAGCCGGGCGCACGCCTTTAATCCTAGCACTCGGGAGGCAGAGGCAGGTGGATTTCTGAGTTCGAGGCCAGCCTGGTCTACAAAGTGAGTTCCAGGACAGCCAGGGCTATACAGAGAAACCCTGTCTCGAAAAAAAACAAAAACAAAAACAATATATATGGGATTTTACATTTCTGGTAATTTTTATTCTCATCTAAATAATCTCTCATAACTGTTCTTTCTTAGTAATCACAGATATATCCACCAGTTCTGGAACTCTTTGAATCAAAACATAGAGAACCCTCAATTAGAAACAAGCTAAGGGAGTGAGTTTTTATCCTCTCAGCTGTAAAACAGGTGTGAAAAGGTCCTTACAGAGTCTGTTTTAAGGATTAAATGAGCTATTATATATATATATATATATATATATATATATATATATATATATATATACACACACACACACACACACACACACACACACATATATATGTGTGTGTGTGTATGTATATACGTATACATATACACATACATGTATATATCATACATATGTATATATGTTAAATATATATATTCAACATAAAGAGATATATAACAATAATCTGGACCCAAAGAGACATCTCAACAGTTAGGAAGGAGCACACGCTGCTCTTCCAGAGGACTCAACTTATGTTCTTGCCTCCTTAAGCATTTATACTCTACATAACCACATGCAGACACACTCCATAATTAAAAATGCTAAAAACAGAGCCGGGCGTTGCCTTTAATCCCAGCACTCGGGAGGCAGAGGCAGGCGGATTTCTGAGTTCGAGGCCAGCCTGGTCTACAAAGTGAGTTCCAGGACAGCCAGGACTATACAGAGAAACCCTGTATCGAAAAACCAAAAAAAAAAAAAAAAAAAAAAAAAAAAAAAAAAAAAAAAAAAAAAAAAAAAAAAAAAAAAAAAAAAAAAAAAAAAAAAAAAAAAAAAAAAAAAAAAAAAAAAAAAAAAAAAAAAAGATAAAAACAGCCAGGTGTGTGCCTCTCCCAGCACTGGGGAAGCAAAGGTAGACAGATCTCTTGAGTTTGAGGTTATCCTTGTCTACACAGCTAGTTCCTCAGCTATACAAAGACCTTATCACAAAAAACAAAACAAACAAGTAAAAAAAGATAAAAATAAACCTTTAGAAAAAATAACTACATAATTTACTAATTACTATATAACTTAGAATTAATAGTAAATAATACAATGTAACTTTATCCAGTCTTTTCATTGAGGTTAAAAAACACCAACATAAATACAACAATTGCATTGTAATACAGCATTGTTAGGTTAAAGTATAAACTATATAGTTAATTACACAGAAAATAGAAACCAACGATGCTTTGTAAGTACTAAGCACAATACCACACACATCTACTTTCAACTTCCAGCTTTACCGAAGCCCTTGTGAGCAAACATTTGATACTTACCGCATAGGGCAAACCAATGTAACTGTGTGAGTGGTGGGAGCTGCTGGTGTATAACTGGTGGGGATAACTGTTGGATTTCTCAACTACCACAGGGCTAGCTTCTACGGATTCTGGTCTAGGGGAAAGAAGTTCCATCAATTAGAATTCCATTCAGTTTTCTGTTTTCATCTATTAAAATTATTTATGTAATTACTTAATCTATTAAAATTGATCAGGTGCTTATATTAAAATATTGTCAAAACAAATACAATGTCTATTTATAGTATGTGCACAGCTTGTGAGTCGATTCATCCTATGTAGACTGTATCTTAACCAAAGTTTTACTTAATAAAATAAATATCCTACTGCCAAGTTCAATTCCAGTTCCCTATCATTAGAAAGTGCCCAGTGCTGGGGATGATGGTGCATATGCTGGAATCATAGCACTGTGGGAAGCTGAGGCAGGGGAATCAAGAGTTCAGTACCAGCATGGGCTACAAGTAAAATATGGCCAAAAAAACAAAAAACAAAAAACCCCAAAACCCCAAAAACCCAAAACCTCAAACATGCAAAGGGGTAGCCAGAGAGACAGAACGGTTTTAAGTAAGACTAAAGAGAGAGTCTATACAGATGCTGGCTTGAATGTTAAGTGTGCATTTCAATGGTCAAAATAATATGTGTTGAATGTGCTAGGCAGAACAGACTCTCGGAAATGTCAGTAAGTTAAAGAAAAGGGAACCTACATTGAACCAGATTTATACCTGAAAAATACAAGCAGCTGTGTGTACTGAGTAGCATTTAGGTCTGGCCTACCGAGAGTTAAGTGTAGGTAATGAACCAACTGCTAATAGTGCTGAGAGTAGCAACCCCCAAACTTTGCAGCTTTGAAAGCTCCTTGCCCTTGCATTTTACCTATACCATTTTCCCAAATTCTTTATTCATACCAACACCTCCCCAACCCAGCCCAATTTTATCTAATGGCTATTGATCAGTGTAGAGGTAGATTAACAGCCAAGGTCAATTCTCTCCTTTTCAAATCCAGAAGACAATTTGTTTCTGTGCCTTTATTTCAATCTTTATCCTACTTCCTAATTCCCTAAATTGGTCCCGAGACCAGCAGGATAGGATAAAAACAACTTTTACAGTTACTACTTTCTTAGCCGACCTTCACATAAGCTCAAGTTAGTGCCAAATGGATGATGTCATAAGACCCAGTGTGCTACCATGAGTAGAAAGAAGCACAAAATGAGATTGCTGAGTCATCCTGCAAATTACAGTCTCCAATAGGTTCAGGGTAGTTTGAAAACTAGTCTCTGTTAAATTTGTTTCATAGTTTCAAAATTAGAATATGTTCATGTATGAAATTTAAATACAAAAGTACTTATAAATGCAAAACATTAAATCTTCCTCCATTACTATGTCAACAATTACTCCATGTATCCCTTTCTAATTTTATGTTATAAATACATCTATACATTTTAAAAACTAAGAATATATTATATTTACTTACATATATACCTTACTCTTATAATGATTACTTATTTGCCTCAGGTTTCTTTTCAATGATTTATTTTTATTTTATGTACATTGATGTTTTGTTTGCATGTAGGTCAGTGTGAGGGTGTTGGATAGATTGCCTGGAACTGGAGTTACTGAGAGTTGTGAGCTACCATGTGGATACTGGGACTTGAACCCAGGTCCTCTGGAAGAACCCAGTGCTCTTAACCACTGAGCCTCTTGCCTCAGGTTTCAGATTGTTAAGATGACAGGAATGACCTACCATGCTGGCCTCCTTTCATGAGGGTGGGTAATGATCCCATGCAGTGCAAGCTAGAACTCACTATGTAGCTAAGCCTAGCCTTGAACTCCTAAATCTTCCCACCTCTGCTTCCTAAATACTGAGATTACAGGCATACACCACCATGCCTGCCTAACTTGGAAAAAAAAAAGTTGAATTACAGCAATGATCTATAATACCATCATTAAAGCTATGTGAAGGAAGTGTGGCAAAAGTGGAAGACTCACTCTTAGGTGTGTAATCAAATTACACTGTTACTGAAGAATGTGGGCCAAAAACGGTAATGGGGAGTAGGTAAGGAAATGAAATCAAGTTTTCAGGTAAATGTAGATGAGTTCAAGTATGTGAAAGAGCAAAATACTTCTTAGAATATCACGATTCAAATATGGCTGCAATAGTGACAAGAAAGAAAGGCCATGTAAGAAAGCAGAAAGTTTTAAGATCTCTGTGTTGAATATTTGTACTTACAAGTAGTTTTTAAAATAACTCTAAATTTATTTATTTACTGTGTGTATGTGTGTACATTTGCTAACATGGTGCCCACACGGAAATCAGAGAACACCTTTTGGGAGTCAGCTCTCTCCTTCCATCATGTGGATTCTAAGAATCCAACTAAGGCCATCATGCTTGGTGAGAGCACTATTACATACATGTCATCTTGATGGTACACTGAAAGCAATTTTTAAAACAAGGAAACATGTTATAAAAATATTGAATGACATTTATTACTTTAAAATGTTTATTACTGTTGTGTGTGTGATATGTATGTGTGCTATACAGGTTGTGCAAGTGTCACAGCACATATGAAGATCAGACTTTTATTTTCTTCTTCCTCTGTGGGAGTCAGAGGATAGAACTCAGGCCATTGGGCTTAAACAGAAAGTGCTTTTTTACTCCTGGTTGACATTTTTAATGATTGTCCTTAACTATAATACAGCATTTAATTAAAATAAAAAGATCAGCACTCATGAGGCTAAGGCAAGAGGATTTCCAAGTTTAACAACATCATTCAACTCAGTAGCACCAGTTTGAGGGATTTATCCTAATGAAGCAACTTCCTTAGGATAGAATACTTCCTTACACAGACCACTGATTTAACATGTGTTATATCAATATTCATTCATGAAACTAGAAATCTTTTCAATGTTCAATCAGAAAATTATAAAATCTAAGAAGGCTTACTAAATTTGCATATGAATAATAGTTGAGTAAAAACTAATAGTAACAAACTGCTATAACCATTTCCTTCTAAAATCTCTTAAAACATTACAAAGCTTTCATATCAGCAGGGCTAAGAAAATAACAAAAAAAATTTGTGTCTATAGTAGCTACTGTTTTGTATAGCTAATTTACATACCTACATAAATGCCTAGACAATACATAGGCATAATGTGTCATCAATAAATTGCATTAGGATTAGTGAGATGGCTCTGTGAATAGAAACTTGTCAAGATTCACAACATGAGTACAATTCCACAAGTAGAGCATGGTGGCATTGGAGTCCAGACACATACATAAGCAAACAAAAAAGTAAATGTACTAAAAAGATTATTTAAACAAACTAACAACAGGGCTAGTAAAGTCATAGATCTTGGAGAGGAACGTATAACCACCACTTTACTAATCCAGCATAACCCCTAACTACATTCTAAATATTTGTCCTCATCCCACAGATAAGTGTAGTCCTCACCCTCCACCCCCATCAAAGAAACTTCCCTTTGCAATAGACAGAGATCATTACAGAAAAACACAAGCAATCACATGCAGAGCTGTGGAGCCCAGTTGCAATGGACACATCTACAAAACCTCCCCCAGGTAAGGCTGGGGGACACCAAGAGAGAGTACATGGAAAAACTTAAGAGCCAGGGGGTCACAGTTTGCTAAGACAGCATTTCCAAGTAATATCAGAAGCTACACCCATGAAGTCTCACCAAGCTTAATACTTAAACATGAGCTCAATGAGACAACAACATGCCAAAGCTGATAGAGGAAAGACCAAAGGGCTTCAACCCCACACAAACAACTACAGGCAACTAAGGAATGCTGAGAGCAGCTGAAATAGTCTTCCCTATTCAATACCAAAAGATCAGCCCTGAAAATATATATACAAGTACCATTATATACATTGAGTAGGTTCTATTTATATACTTAACACACACACACACACACACACACACACGAAGAACTATTAACAAACAAAAGGAGGACATAAATTCAAGAGAGCAAGAGATAAGGGTATGTGGGAGGGCATAGAGAGAGGAAATGGAAAGGATAAGTGATTTATTTTATAATCTCAAAAAATTAAAAAGAATTTTTTTAAAGTATTCAATTTATCCAGCTTAAAGAGGGGGGAAAAGAGTGTTTACTTCCAGGAGAATAGAGTTTGGTTCCCAACACCCACATCAGTTCACTTAAAAGCCCCAGTAACTCTGGTTCCAGAGGGACCTGATACCCTCCTCTGTCTTCTGCAGGGCAGCTGCACTCCTGAGTACATAACCGTGCACACATGGCTTTTAAAATTCACACTAGTAAAATAAGGCAGGCACAAAACTATAAACATTTTACGATTCCGCATATAAGAGGGACCTAGAATGGGCAGAGACAGAAATACAAATGTGCAAGGTGCTGGGAATAAATTATTATTTAATGAAGTTTTTGTTTAGAGTGAGGAAAACATTTAGAAATTGGTGACAGCTCCTTGATAGCCTGTATGCACGTAATGACATTTGAAACTATACACCTAAAGGTAGATTTTAAAAATATATACTTATTTTTATGATAATAGAAAATAAATCTTTTCTATTTAGAAAATAAAGACAAAGGTAGAGAATTCTGCCACATGACCAGGCCATATAGGGCTGGGGTTGATAGTCAGTGACAAATGACATGCTTAGCCTAAGTGAGGCCTTAGAGTCAACCCACAGCATTCCCTACCTCCTTCCCTGAAATGAGAAGTCTAGGCAGTAGATTTAATGTGACAGTGGCATTGTTAAAAGAAAAAGCCCAATTGTATGTGTCAAGAAAGCGAATACAAAGGAAAGTATGCAAGGTTCCAAGAATCTGTATAGACCGACATTTGCAGAAGTGACCAAGGAACTATAGAAGTGAGAGATAAATAAAGTGACATGAAGTCAAGGGTTAACACAGTTGAGCCTACAGGCTTTAGTTGAGCCTACAGGCTTACCTCTGACTTGGGACTAAGGCCTGGAGAAGATGCACTGCTAGAGTCAAACTTTGGGAAGCAAAGTAAGTCTAACAGTGTGTGGGAAGGCCAGTTTGAACCTGGCCCTACACGAGTTTCAGGGTGCAGTTCCCTTTCTCTTAGATGACTTGGAGACTGAAAGTAAAGTAGCACTACTGTCTTGGTCTAGAACTGGTGGCAATGGACTCCTGTTAGAATGTTATCACAAGGCTATCATGAAGATCAGGTACTGAGTCCTGGTGGTATGGACTGAGTATAGTGAGACAAGACCAGCCAGGAAAACAGTCTCTTTGTTCTTAAGTATTGTTCAGTTGCTACCTAGGACTGAAGGGGTCAGGCAAAGGATTTGATGCTTGGCACCATGAAGAGAGCATGAGAGGTTATTGGTGACGCCTAGTTGGAGTGGAACACCCCAGTGTATTGGAGATGTCAGTACCATGGGATGATCACCAAGAACAGCAGCCATAGTGGAATGGATTAACCTGAGCTTAGAGTGCTATAGAGGGCAGAGCTGGAGAAGTGATGTCAGCCCTTAGGAGGAGTCCAAAAGATCAAGTAGAATCCCAGACACTGAAACAAGAAGCTGAAACATTGAAATTGCCTTGGAGACTCAAAGATGTTAAAGATGCCAGAGCCATGGGATACATGCTGAGGAAAGCTGCTAACAGGGAGTGGAACCAGCCCAGGAGAAAGCAGTAAAAGCCTAACTAAGACCAAAGTCCCATCTCAGGTCTTTACTCATCTGTTCTAAGTGATATAAACTCTCAAGTTCTAATCCTTCTACTACAAGTACTAGGTATCATATAACAACTCTGGGTCTTGATTTTCACATGTATAAAATGATGTCCTAAAAACATGGAAGGTTTTGTTGTTGTTTTAAATGTGTATGGATACTTTAATTCCATGTATGTCTGTGCACCATGAGCATGCCTGGCACCTGAGGCCAGAAGAGATCCCCTGGAACTAGAGTTATTTATAGTTGTGAGATGAGAAATGGGTGAAGGTACTCAAGGTTAGGTACTCTGAAAGAACAGCCAGTGCTCTTAATTACTAAGCTATCTTCCAGCTCCAACATGATATTTAATAATGAAAAATACAAAAGCTTAGATCTCTTAAACTGGTCTAGAATTCTTTGCATTAATCTACACTGTTCCCACCATTTCTATAAAATATTCCTATAAAAGCATGTTAATTATACCTAGTGATATAGTGACTTAAGTAAGAATTAGTAATTTCAGTAAGTACTCTTAAGCTATTAAATAGTAATAGGCTTATCAGCATCTTTAAGCCAACTGATGTGGATGCTGGGACCCAAACTGATCCTCCGGAAGATCAGCAAGCCCTTTTTTCCAACTCCCTGCACTCAAGTTGGATAACAGAAGAGAACCAGTTCCTGTATGTTATTCTTTGACGTCTATACAAATGCCATGGCATGTGTGCATCCACACACCTGCACACCCAAAGTAAATGAAAATGTAAGAAAAAAATGTAAAGAATCAGAAGACAGTTAAGTACTGATGGAAAGTGGATAAAATATACTATAAACATTTCCTTGTAGACAAATCACTTTTGTATCTTAAATTATACATATTCCAACTCAGAATATCCAGGCACCAACAAATTAATGAATTCTGTCAACAGGTGGCTCTAGTGACACTAAAATGTCACACCCTACAGTAAAGCAAAGCAAGCAAGCAAACAAAGCAAAAAAACCAAAAAGACAAAGCAAAACAAAAACAAACAAAAAAAGAAATTTGAGTCTCAAATTTGGAGAAAGTTTTATCTACCAAGACTTCAAACTTCTTTTTTGCAAATGAGGAAAACAACTTATAAAGTAATTCTTGGGGCTGGAGAGATGGCTCAGGGGTTAAGAACATTGACTGCTCTTCCAGAGGTCATGAGTTCAATTCCCAGCAACCACATGGTGGCTCACAGCCATCTGTAATTAGATCCAATGCCCTCTTCACATTAAATAAATAAATAAATAAATAAATCTTAAAAAAAAAAAAGTAATTCTTGGCTATAGGAGCTTCCAGCTGTGTATTAGTGACAGAAAAAGGCAGAAAACACTTCTTTAGCTTAATGTTCTTAGTCACCTTATTCAGTTTTGACAGAATTATTGAACACAGGATGAGGAGTCCTCCTCCAGAGTAATTTTCTTTTTAAATAAAATTGATTTTTATTATTTTTATTTATGTGTATATATGTCTGTGAGCAGTTGTGAGCCACTGATGTGGGTACTGGGGACCAAACTTGGGTTTTCTGCAAGAACAGAGTGTGCTTTTTAACTGCTAAGCCATCTCTCCAGCCCAGTAATTCATTTCTAAATCACACATGTCATCTTTATTTTAACTGCTCATTTCATTAAAAATAAAACAAAACAAAAAAACAGCTTGTTATGATTTCTAACAAGCAACACAGAAAAAAATTAAGTAATAGTAATTAAAAGACACAATATTAATCATCAAATTTCCAGTTTCTGAAGAGGAAAAGTAACTTTTCTTTTTGTAAACACTAGGAGAGAAACAATGGGATCCTTCCAATTTGTACCTCTTCCTACTTTCTAGCTCCAGGAGCACTTCCCTTCTGAGCTTCTACTTCAATCTGTTTGCTCATGTAATGAATTCATAGTTAAGATGGCTGGAGTAACAGAGATAAGTCTAGAAAGAAAATAAGACATCCTATTATAAAGTAAAATGGGCTAGAGAGATGGCTTAGCAGTCAATAGCACTTGCTGTTTCTCCAGTTCAGTTCTCAGCACCACATCTGGTGACTCACAAGCACGGGTAACTCCAGCTCCAAGGCATCAGATGTTTCTGGCATCCACAGGCAAGTTTCATCACGTACAAATACCCACATGCAAGCTCAAACACCTACATATAATTAAAAGTAAAAATATTTTAAAAATAAATAAATAAACTGCTGGGCAATGGTAGCATAGGCCTTTAATCCCAGCCCTTGGGATGAAGAAGCAGATGAATCTCTGAATTTGAAGCTACTTTGGTCTACAGAACAAGTTCCATCCAGGACAGCCAGAGCTACACAGAAAAATCCTGCCCTAAAAACCAAAAATAAACACTTATAAAATGAAATTCTAATAAAACTCTGAAAACTTTTCTATTTTGTTCAACTTTCTGTCTTGTTACAAGACAAGACAAAACAAAACAAAAACAAAAAAACCCTCAGTAATTTTCTTTTAAAGATTTTATTTATATGTATATGAAGAGTACAGTAGCTGTTTTCAGACACTCCAGAAGAGGGCATCAGATCCCATTACAGATGGTTGTGAGCCATCATGTGGTTGCTGGGAATTGAGCTCAGGCCCTCTGTGAGAGCAGCCAGTGCTCTACCAGCCCTACTCAGTAATTTACTGTACTGAATCTACCACTGCTAGAACAGAAGCTCCTATACACACATCGTATGTCAAAACCCAACACCTGCATGACATACATCACTGCTTTACTCTTACTAACAGTGCTGTGAAGGCAAAAGCCTAAAGACATATGCACCACCAGGAGCTTCTGCCACCACTTGTTTGCTCTGACTTTGGTTTCTTCAATCTGTAACAAAAGGAGACTCATCTTAACTCTCATGCACAAAGGACAGCCCAGCAATCAGAGCCTCCCTAACTACCCTATTCTATTCTCCTCTGAGATCTATTATCTTAGTTGTCTAGAGTTGCTTTATTTAGTAGTACAGTAGTCACGTCACATGTGCTAATGAGCATTTGAAGTACGGCTCATTTGAATTAGCAATGTTGTAAGAACAAAATCCATTAAGAGTTCAAAAACAGGATAATAAAAGGAATAAATATCTCAATGATATTTTTATGCTATATTAAGAAAAATATATAACAAATACATAAATATTTAGAAACCAGTGAATTCTTACCAGGTATTGTGGTAAGAATTTTTGTAAACACTAGGAGAGAAACAGAGAACTCAGTTCAAAGCTAGCCTTGTCTACCTACACAGCAAGTTCTCAGGACAACAAAAATTACATAAAGAAACAAAAAAAAGAAAAAAAATCAAAACAAAAACTGGGCTGGAGAGATGGATCAGTGGTTAAGAGAGATGGCTCTGCTCTTCCAGAGGTCTCAGCAACCAGATGGGTCCTCACAACCACCTATCCTGGGATCTGATGCCCTGTTCTGGAAAGTGTATATACAGATAGAGCACTCATTTACATAAAATAAATAAATAAATCTTAAAAACAATTAAGAAAAAAAACTGATGTTATATGTGTGACTCACAGTTTCTGTTTAACAGCTCTGGTCTGATGTTCTGACTTCCCAACAAAATATTCTCAACAATAGGTTACATTTTATATTTCTCTAAGAAAAATTTTCACACAGCTTATATATGATCCAGCATATGCTATCTCTTGAGTTGTCTATATTTCTATAAAATTATTCTGTCTGCATTTACAAGCAAGTATTCAGTTAGTTAATGAGTAAGTGGGAAATCACAGCTTCTGAGTTAAAAAAAATATTGCTGATCAGGCTTTTTAAAAATTGTTATTTATACCTAGTTACACTTTTCCTTTAAAAACAGAAATACTTTTTCTATTTATAAAATCTGGATCAAGAGTTATGTCAGAAAGCAGTAAGAAAGCCAAGACTGTCACTATGCTAACCTGCGACTGTGCACTGTGACTGGTAACAAGCTGCCTTCAACTTCGTTTCTAGTCACCAAAACCTAAGCACTGCTTTTGTTAATATTAATATTATGCATAGTAAAAAGTTCTGCTGGAGTTGAAAAAAGGTTCAGCAGTGAAGAGCACTTACTAGACATAGGTTTGGGTCACAGTATGCATATGGAGGTTCACAGCAGCCTCTAAGTCCAGTTTAAGATCTTATCCCCACTTCTGGGATCCCAAGGTTCATGTAAGTATATGATGTACATACAAACACAAGCAGACACACATGAAATAATTTTTACAAAAAGGTGTAGTACTTTTTGTTTCTTTAGACTTTGCTTGTTTGCCTCGCTTTGTTTTTTGAGATAATGTCTCCCTACAGAACACTGACTGGCCTGGAACTATGTAGATTAAGTTGGTCTTGAATTTATAGAAATCCTCTTACCTCCCTGAGTGCTGGGTAAGAGGCCTGTGTCTATACCCAGTTTTTAAGTTACTTTATAAAAGAATGACTTTATTTAAATGTGACCACAAAATATTTTCAAGTACTTTTTTTTTAAAAAAAGAAAACTAAGCTCATGAAATAAAATCTGTTTCTTAAATTAATCATTCCATTAATCTAAATCTCAAATGATATCCCACTTCCCGGTTACCCCTCCACAAGCCCCCCTCCCACAACTTCCCTCTCCTCCCTCCCCTTTGCCTCTATGAGGGTGTTCCCCCACCCACCCTACCGCTATACTAGGGCCTCAAACTTCCACAGGACCAAGGGCCTCCCCTCCCACTGATGTCTGACAAGGCCATCCTCTGCTATCTATAAATCTGGAGCCATGGATCCCTCCCTGTACACTCCTTGGCTGGTGGTCTAGTCCCTGGGAGCACCGGGTGGTCCGGCCAGCTGATGTTGTAAAACAAAATCTTATTGTAGTAGATATCTCTAACAGATCAACAGTCTATCCTGATTAATCAATTATTCTTAAAGTGTTAAAAAATTATATTTAGTCCAAAGGTTGAAGTAGAGCCAAATTTTAAGCAATGTAATAAGAAAAACAAAATGAAATGACAACTTTTTCTAAGTACAGTGTTGACAAGATTACAAATACATAACAAAAAGAAAATGGACTTAATGGAATGGCACTTGTTTGAGAGATCCTGGGATATTACTGGGAATGGAAATACCAGAGTTTCTAAAACCGTTTGTTCTCAGAGTCTGACTGGCAGAATAACTATGCCTAATGTAACAAATCTTTGGCCTCATAAAATTAGATCTAGTATTAATACTTGAAACACTGAGTGAGAACTTTCTATATTTTAGTTTATTAGTGGATTGTATTTTAGCAATCCAATCTTCTTTAAAATAAAACATAATTTAAACATATATACATGGGTTTAATAAAAAAAGTAAAAGCACTTAATTTTGAAATAAAATCAGTTCATAGACAATTATTAAAGAAATGTTCAGGAATGTAGAATCCTGCACACATTTTCTTGACCTCATTTTTTTCTTCTCAGGCAGTGTCTAGCTATGTAGCCCAGGCTGGACCAGGCAATTCTCTTGAGTACCAAGTAGCTTAGGGCTACAGATATGCACCTACCTTCCCACTGCAATCTAGCATCTTACAGAGTAAGACTTTGGTCTTTGACAGTTAGTTGAAAATGAGAAGGCAGCAACATGCTAGCTATTTTTTAAATATTAAATTAGGAAGCAATATAAAAATGTTTCTTTGAAACAGGAAATAAATGTTACTTGTCTTTTCAAGCCTCAAGGTCTTATGTGAAAAAGGAGAGTTTAAAAGATTGATAATTAAACCACAAAAATTCTGGAGGTTTTCAAGAAAAAAAAAAGTACCATTTATACTGTGTTTATCTTATCAGGGAAAATTATGCCTAAGGAACATATACTTTTATGCAACACAAAAGAAAAACCATTTTCTTGAAATGGAGAAGTACTGCAAGTAGAAAATACAAAAAACAAATTTCCAAAAGGCAGAATTTTGGAACAAAGGCTATTTATAAAAGTAATTTTAAAGGAACATTGCCATTTTAATTTCTGATATCTTAGCCAAGAATGCAAAATGACATATGCAAATAAACACTGTTTGGATGTGACACCTGCATGAAATACTTTGCCTTTCCCTATGTAAAATCCCTGTATTTAAGTACTTACTCTGAGCCTGCAGCCATTTCCAAGTAGGATGTTTCTGTTGTATCAACCCCCAATGGGATCGCTATGCTCATGACGTTCGCCTCTGGTAAATTCGATTACTATGGAGTCCTATGCATTGGTATCCAAAATACTGGGGCATGCCAGCCACAGTGCTCATTGCAAACATCTAAGTGCATCCACAAACCCTGTTTAAAAGAAATGGAAACAGAAGCGTTAAGAATCTAACTAGCAAGGTACACCAGCAACCAGTTATTCTGAAGCAATGATAAACAAATAACAAAGAAGTATTCTTTACTCAGGTCCTAATACCTCAGTAAACGTAAAAGTGTTCACAGAGTAGTTGTTTCTTTTCTTTTCTTTTCTTTTTTTTTTTTTAAATAAACCCTTTATTATTTTAAAGATTTATTTATTTATTTATTATATGTAAGTACACTGTCACTGTCTTCAGACACCCCAGAAAAGGTTATCGGATCTCATTATGGATGGTTGTGAGCCACCATGTGGTGCTGGAATTTGAATTCAGGACCTTTGGAAGAGCAGTCGGTGCTCTTAATCACTGAGACATCTCACCAGCCCTATGCTGCATTCTTATGATCAAAGGAGAAGTTTCTGGAAGCTGAGCTCAGCTGAGAATGTGTGCTTGGCATGCTTGAGGGCCTGGGTTCAAGTCCAGCACATTATGATAGGAAAGAAAACAGAAATGTGCTCAATCTACTGTTCTTTAGGGAATGAAAGTAGAATGTCACAAGGATTACTAAAGCATACTCGCTAGTGAATGGCTGGCAAACAAGATTGTTTATTTTGAAAATCAAAATGGAATTTCTTATATTACAAGTATTCAAAAACAAGTTTTGTTGTTAGTGATCTAACAATATATTTACAAATTGAGCACTATGCACCAAATTAACTTTCTATATGAGTGGTTTATTTAGTCTTCAAAATTCCAACATAGGAAGCTGGGCAAGGTGGCACACACTTTTAATCCCAGCACTCAAGGAAGCAGAAGCAGGTATATCTCTGTGAATTCAAGGCTAGCCTGGACTATACAGTGAGTTCTAAGTCAACCAGAGTTACATTAAAAAAAGAAAAAGAAAAAAAAAAAATCCAAGGTAGGTATATTCATTTTACCTCTAAGGCACAAAACTAAACAACCTAGGAAAGACTAAGGTTACTTGGATTAATATGATTAATTAGTAGAGAAAACAGTGACTTAAAAAATATAAATTTACAAGAATAAGTAAGATTCTGAGCTTCAACATCAAATTTTCTAATCTAAATTCACTCTATTGTACTTGTTACATGTATTATTTGTGAATTATCTACTCAAAGTCTGTTCAATAATGACATGATTCACGTTTAGAACAAAACAGACAATCCTATAAACTACAGAAGAGCAGTTAGGTTTTCCTTGTCCTTGTAATGTTACACCTGAGAAACAGAAAAAGAGTATGTCCTCAAATAGTAGTTCTTATATTTCCCTTTAATTTTTCCAAAAACCTTCAGCATACCTACTCTAATTTTCATGTCACAAATAATGTAAATTCTAAGGGGAAAGAAAGTGATTAATTTAAAAGTGATTTTATACACAAACTTGTCCATACTTTTAAATCATGTGTAACTGGAAGAAAGCTACCTGTTTTCAAATTACTGTAATATAAAAATAACAAGATAGGGCACTAATGTTTTAGTACTACAACATCTACTCTCTACTTGAGTCTAAGGCTAAACTGACTAGTGTTGGAGACTATCTAGGACACAGAGTGTTGCCCGGCTTAAGACAAAACAACATCAATGACAGATCCAATATAAGCAACTACATTAAAATTAAAAACATTGGGACCTACCTCTACCAGTTACTTGATGTGTGAGACTAAGCAGGTCTATTAGCCTCTCTAGTATCAGATTCCTTGTTTACAAAACAGCAATTTAAAATCAGAATTCTGGGAAGAATATGACCTAATGTATATAGTGTAGTACAGGCTATACATTCCTCACGTTAAAAATCTGAAATGATGTAAAATATACTCCAATTTTCACATTTTCTTGGTTAGGAATGCTCAATTTGTAAATACTGCAAATCTGAAAAATTTCAAAATATAGAAGATTTCTGGTCACAAGGAATTTAGGTAAGAGACAACAGATAACCACAAACAAGAACTGCTCTTCTTATTCCATCAAAAACCAAATAAAACCCTGAAAGTAAGGTCACCCTATGCTTTCTCATTCGCTTTACAGTTGAAGACTCTCCTCAAGACAACCAAAGCCAGCGGGACAGAGGAAAGCACTGTCCCACATACCTAAGACCTTGTTAGAGTTAACTTCATAAGGCTGCAGGTGTTAACTAGCACAATAATGGTAACATACAAGCAGAAAAGCAAGCAATGTACAACTGTTTACCAGAGTCAACAAGTAGAGAGCAGAGATCAAGTCATTATGCATAATTTTAATTTAGTGGAATAATATTTCTAATCTAAAATGATGTATTTGATTTATAATTAATAGTGTGTTATTTTAAATATAAATATATAATCTTCGCTAAATACACCTGATCTGTTCTAAATAGCGATGAAAATAAACACACAAACAGCAATACCAAGCTTGTAATTAGCTTCTTTCAAGTAATGGTTTCCATCTGTGTTCCTCTTGCTGTGTCTGGAACACAGTGGTGTTCTACAGACTGGTGAATGAATTAGAGAAGGTGGGATGGAACTGCAGCTCTGGCCTCATGAACCAAAGGAACTATCATTCTATACTGAAGAGCTGAAAAAAATCACATGACATGCTTAGAACTGCATCTCTCTAAAAACACTCATGTTCAAAAACATGTAATTACATGTGAAACAGAACTATAGACCTCTAGCTTCATTCTAAAGGGAAGATCTCAGCGATCCAGTCACGTATATCATGAAACTATAAAATTTAACTATTTCATTTTCTCTATCATTATAAACCTTTTAGCCAGATAATTCATACTGCTGAAAAATCAGTTGATAATAAAAAATGTAACTTTATTAGGGTCAAATCATTAACTCTAAAATGATCTTTTCAAAATGAAAATTTGGTATGATGTCTTATATGAATAATCCCAGCATGCAGGAAGCTGAGCAGGACTACTCAAAGTTCCAGGCCAAATGGGCTACAGAGAAAGACACCGTCTTAAACAACAAAGTGTGTGCATACACATGCATGCGCGCGCGTGAGCGCGCACACACACACACACAAACATAAATGCTGGAGTGTAATAGTAATCTCAGTATAAGAGAAGCCAAGGCAAGAGGGACCATGAGTTTGAGGTCGGTTCGGACTACACAGGGAATTCAAAGCCTGCTTGAATTACAGAGTAAGGAGACTTTGTCTTGAAATATTAAAAGCCAGAAATGTATAGTTCAGTGAGAGACCACCTGCCTAACCTGTAAAAGGCTCTGGGATCAATCAAAAGTGCCTGAGAAAAGAGATAGACAAGAGTAGGAAAGAAGGGAGGGAGATCAATGTAGTAAGAAACCATCTTATCACAGGTATCAAAGAGGAATAAAGAATTTCAACACAATCCAAATACTCCAAACTTTCAGGTAGGAGTTAAAAAAAAAAAAAAACAACAACCTGGTATCACCAATTAGCTAGTCAGATATGTACTAAATACATGTAGAATAAATATCAGCCAATATAGAATAATACAAAAGGAAATACCATGAGATGTCTGGAAAATCTGAGGTCCAAGAAAGAATAAATGTCTTCACAAAACCTGCTATCCAGAATAGACCTAGAAACCAAGTGAACATAGGAGTGTTGAGCTAATGTTAAATGTTAATGTTCTAGGTACTTCTGTCTGAAATGTTACCTCAAAAAAAGAAAGCATCAAAACTTACAAAAACAAATTCATTCTTATTTTTAAATATAAGTGAACACAAGCAAGGAAAGATAATAATTAAATACCAAATAAAACTGAAAAAAAAATAAACAACAACAACAACCTGGGAAATCACTTATAAATAAAAACAAAATAAGAGTAAGAATAAAACACACACACCCACAAAACAGTCTACTGGAAAAACTAGCAAGACCGAGGGGGCTGCTTTTCAGGTCATGCCAAAGAGCAAAGGGCCGACCGAGGCTCTAGGTCAGCAGAGTGCTTGCCTAGCAGAAAGGTGGTCCCAGGCGTGACTTCCATCATCCCTAAAACTAGGACTGGTGGTGCATTCCCGTATTGTAATCAAAAGGGTCAGAAGTTTAAGGTCATATTTTACTACATATTAAGTTCAAGACAGACCTGCTATATATAAGATCCTGTCTCAGGGGAGAGGGAAAGACAAAGAAAAAATATCTGAAACTGCACAGTTTATGACATAGCTTCCAAATGTAAAGAAAACTAAGCTAGACATTTTCAGCAATACAAAGCAATTAACTATTGAAACACACATGCATCAAGCTGGAAGAATCTCACGGGGATTATGCTAAGTTGTTAAAAAGTCAGTCTTACTCCTAGATATGGTAACTCAGACCATAACTCCAGCACTCAGGAGGCTGAGACAAAAGGATTTTCTTGAATTCAAAGTTAGCATAAAGTCCAGAGTGGGACCCTATCTAACATGGGTCATCAGTTAAAAGCACATATTTGTAAGGATCCAAGTTTAGTCTTCACCATCTATGTCACACCTATCTATAACTAGAGCTCCTTCCCAGCGGGATCTGACATCTCTGGTCTCTTTGGTCACCCCCACACACAAATGCAAAACTGAGGCCCCACCCTCAACACATAATTAAATCTTAAAATAAAATTTAAAATTCAGTTCCAAAAGATTACATACTGTGAAATTTCATTTATATAACATTCTTAAAATAATAGATTATAGAAATGGAGAACAGATATGTAGGGGGAGGAGAGAAGTGGGCACAGTTACATAAGAAGAAAATACCAAGCCTTTGTGATAGAATTTTTCTGTAACTGCTATGGTGGACAAAGGTCCCCACATATGTAGTAAGATATGCATACAACACAGGAGTACAAGTAAAATGGGAACTCTGAATCAAATGGGTGCTATATCAACATCAGTATTCTGGCTATATTATGTCAAGGTCAGTATCCTGGCTATCACACTACATCACAATTTTGTAAGATGTTACTACTAATGTTAAAATGTTAGCAATGTTGTTAAAGGAGAAAGGAAATCTCTCTGTATCCTCTTTTACAACTACTTATAGAATCTATAATTACCTTGAAATTAAATTTTTGTTTAAAAAAAAAAGAAGGGCTGGAGAGAGGAGTCGGTGGCTAAGAGGCCTCTCAGCTCTTTCTGAGAGCCTAACTTCAGCTCTCAGCATCCACAACAGGCATCTCACAACTCTGCCTGTTAATACTGTTAATACTAGTACCAGGGATCCAACACCTTCTCTGAGCTCTTCTAGGCACCCATACAAGAGAAAAACAGAATGAGAGAGAGAAATATAAATAGAAGTTTAGATTCTAAAATGAAAGTTTTAATCTTCTAAAATTTTTCTTTTTTCATTTATTTATTTATTCATTCTATGTATATGAGTACACTGTAGCCGTCTTCAGACACACCAGAAGAGGGCATCAGATATCATTACAGATGGTTGTGAGCCACTATGTGATTGCTGGGAATTGAACTTGAGACCTCTGAAAGAGCAGTCAGTGCTCTTAACCGATGAACCATCTCTCCAGGCCCTTCTAAACTTTTTCTGACTTGCCAGTATCAACCTGAAGAGTTGTGTTAAAGTGAATATTTTATTAATTAATTAAAAAGAAAAAAAAAACACTGGAAGACTGAAGCTGCTTTTAAGATCATGTCAAGGGCAAAGTGAAGTGGAAACTTTTGGTTTTAGCAAAGAGCTGGGGCTGAAAAAGTCAAAGGTTTGATCCCCAGCATAACATAAAACAGGGGTAGCGAATGCCTATAACCTCAGTACTCGGGACTGGGCTACAAAAAAGACTGCTGACTATTAATGCAGATAGTAACCATCTGTGCCTTGTTTTCTTATCTCTGAGGCTAAAAAAGGATAGTGGAAGAATGTCCAGATATCGGCACATCCTCCTAACTCAGTTAAAATACAAGGAGAGGTTAAACAGATAACTTGGAGTAGCACTTGCTCATCTCACAGAAAACCGAAGTTCAGTTCGTAGAGCTCACTCAAGTAACTCACAACTCCCTGTAAATCCAGCCAATTGGACACAACAGTCTCTTCTGACCTCCACAGGCAACTTGGAGACACACAGACACACACACACACACACACACACACACAGACACACACACACAGACACACACACACACACACACACACACACACACACACACACACACACACGGCTCAGTCAGTCAAGTTATCTGATAACTATCAGGTTACCCTGGCACTATACTACTAATAATACTCTAATACATAAATCCTTTGAGAATACCAGGGTTCTTTGGGTTTTTTGTATGGTTTTGTTTTGTTTTTGGCAATCATTCTGCTAATTTTCTAAAGTTCTTCTTTATAGTTGTCCCCCTCCCCTCTCAAGACAGTACTAAACTTTCAGGAACATTTGAGCCTTCTTCACTTTCAAACTTAAAAATGTGTAACAACCTAACAATATTATTTCAGAAGACTATTCCAGTTATGAAACTTGT
>LR749852.1:1286855-1410051 GCA_902729485.2 Mus minutoides
ATATATATATATGCATTTGCCCTCAAAGACTGGAATTTGGTGGCTAAAATATCCAGTTAACTAAACCACAATTTCCTTCTCTCATCCTTGTAAACATCAGACAAATATGAACTCAGTGCTGCTAAAACATAACAAACCTGTCACAAAAAAGTGCTACTGATGGAGCTGTCCCTGAAGGTTCAGTTCATTCCAATATTAATCTCAACCTTGAAATCAACAATCATTTATTCTATCTGGTTTTCTATCCCCAATCTTCTATAAAATATATTCCATTGAAATAACTGTCATTATTTTACAAATGAAACCTTCAAAGTGCAACTTCCTTTTACACACACTTCCTTCCATTCTTTGAGTAATTTATTAGTTTACTTATTTTTGAGGCATGGTCTCTCTTTGTAATTCTCCCTGTCCTGGAACTCTATGTAGCCCAGGCTGGCCTCACACTCACAGACATCTGCCTGTACAGGGATTAAGGTCTGCCACCACATCTGCTTTGTTTTTTAGGTTTTGGTTTTTCTTTCTTTCATTCCATTTTTAAAAATCAGGATTCTATGCTGTCAGTTCTCAATAATCCCCCTTTCTTCAGTCTTCTATTACAGTGAGTCACTTAGCCTTCTGTGCCTCTCCAACGTGTGAACCACTTGGGTTTCAATCCACACCACAAAGAAATAAATCAAATTCTTCCATAGTCTTCATAGATATCCATCATCATCACCTGAGTAATTTCCAATAATCAACAAGCCTTATTCTAAATAATGGAAGAAATCCTTAGTGTTAAGCATGCTCTTCTCCAGATAATAAGAACTATACTATTATTTTAAAATGTAATAGAATTAGAGCTGAGATGTACCTCAGTTGTTAGTGCCCAGCATACAAAAAGTTCTGGATTTTGACCTCCAATACCACATGTGTGTGATATCACATACTAATAGTCCCAGCACTTGGGAGGTATAGGCAGGAAGATCAAGGTCATCGTTCATCACACAGCAAGTTCAAAGACAACCCAAGCTACATAAAGCCCTTTTTCAAATAAAGGGAGGGAGGGAGAGAAGGAAGGAAGGAAGGAAGGAAGGAAAGGAGGGAGGAAGCAAGCAACGCTATCACTATGCACAGTAACATACCCCTATTATCCAAGCAGAAGCAAGACAGTTGCTCAAAGTTGAAGGCCAGCCTGGTCTTTATAGCAATGAAGTGTGTAATAATAAACAACAACAAAAGTTTTGTTTTGTTTTGTTTTTTTACCCACAGCCAGTTTATGTAATGCTGGAATTGAATCCAGAGCCCTGTGCATACTAATACTCCACATTTTCAGAATAATAGACAAATAATTTACATCTTCAGAAAAAAAATCTTGCCTTTGTAAGCATTCCTCAACATGTGCACATGCAGTACAAATATTTGCATATTTATTTAGTTTGTATGTGCTTGTCTTCGAGTGCACTAACACATGTGTGTACCAGAGCAATTTGCATTTTCTAAGTAAAAAGTGGAACCACTCAGTTTGAAATATCACTTATTTAGTTCTGGAGGTACTGCCAAGTACCTCTGAACTTTGCCCTCCTCCCCCAACAAAAGAAACAAAAGCACCTTTGAGATGCGGGGAATAGAGAGCAAAAGAGCCAAGTAAAATGACAAATATGCATGAACCCATTATTTTGTTTTCTAACTAAAAAATATAGTAAAAAAAGCAAGTACTTGGGGTTACGCTATAGGTATCTTCCTGTTGTTCTCCATCTAACAAACCTCCTCTGACCACATCATAGATACCTTCCCATGAATACCCCCTTAACCAAGCACAGCTAGTAGCAAGAAGCAAGATGAAAACTGGAGACCCCATGACACCTTGCTACTCTGTGAGACCAACTAGATTTCAAATAAATAAATCCTAAGAATTCCCCTATATAACAAACCCTTTACTTAAGCTAACTTCAACTGGTATCTATTCTTTGCAACAAAGTCAAACCTAAAATAATAGACTTTGTGAGAGGTAGAAATAAACTGTAGGCTTCCTCAAGGTAGAGACAAGCTTACTTATCTCTGTATACTTAGTACCAAGAAAAGAGAAGCTATTCAAATTTATCTGTTGTTTAGCCATCAACAATGTTAGGTGGAGGCTGTGTCAATTCAACCAATCAAGCATCTTGGTTCTAAAAGAAGCAGCAGAGAATACTTTCAAATGAAATAATCTTATTTTCTGGATGAGTATTATCTATGTATTCGACCAACTCCAAACCCTTATCAATTCATGGCTACTAAAGCATAGTTCCAATCACTGAACTTGATCACATTAAGACCCTTCCTTCAGATCCCTATGAGAGCTCGCAGGCAAGGTGCATTTATTAGTGTGTAAAACAAGAAAACAAACCATTAGACGAAGATATTTCCTTATATCTGTTCTCCTTTTCCTATGAACCTATGGAGGGGGGAGGGAATCAAAGCTCTATCAGAATACATTGCATGACAAAAACTATTTTCAATAAAGAAAATAGAAAAAAAAGCTATGTTTTGATTCCATATTATCCCAAATGGTGGTGCCATTAACACGGGGCAGGAATACCACTTGTTCATTTCATTTCTACCCAGTGAGAAAAAGTCAGAAAACCTTTGAACCCAAACCAAGTCAGTTTAAAATAACTTATAAACATAATTTTGAATTTTAAATTACATTTACATTGTAAAAGGGCATGGTGGTATATGCCTATAATCTCAGCACTCAGAAACAGAGACAGAGATGGAGACAGCAAGATATCCCTAACAAGTTCCAAGTCAGACAAGGGCTACATAACAAGACCCTGTACAAAAATAAATGAATAATTAGCTGGGTATGGGGGTGTCATCTAACCTGGCATTCAGGAGGCAGGAACAAATAGATCTCTGGGAATCTAAGGCTAGCCTTGTGTACAATTTGGGGCTGGAGAGATGGCTCAGCTGTTAAGAGCACTGACTGCTCTTCTGAAGGTCCTGAGTTCAGATCCCAGCAACCACATGGTGGCTCACAACCATCTGTAATGAGATCAGATGCCCTCCGTCTGGTATGTCTGAAGACAGCTACAGTGTACTTACATATAATAATAAATAAATCTTTTTTTTAAAAGTAACAATTTAACTTTTAAAAAATACAATAAAATATTTAAAAACATAAAAATTAAAAAAAATATTTGCAGATAAAATGTTTAACAACATAATTATATTAACTTAAAAAATATCTTTCAGGTTCAGAAAGCAGAGTTCAAGGCCAACCTAATCTACATGCCAAGTGTCATGACAGCCAGGGCTAACAGAGAGACGCTGTCTCAGGAAGAAAGAAAAAAAAGAAAAGAAAAGAAAAGAGAAGAGAAGAGAAGAGAAGAGAAGAGAAGAGAAGAGAAGAGAAGAGAAGAGAAGAGAAGAGAAGAGAAAAGAAAATGATCTTACAGGATACAGGGCCATCAACCATCACTATAGATGGCTCTGCAGGTAAATACTGCACAAGCTTGAGTCCTGAGAGAACCAACTCCTGAAAGTTGTCCTTGGATCTCCACACATAAGCTCTCATCATATACAATGCACACACACACACACACACACACACACACACACACACACCACACACACCACACACACCAAAATATAAACTTTACAAAATCACCTTAAAATTTTAAAAAATAATTTTACAAGTAAATCCCACTGCCATATCTTAGCCTTCTGTCCTTAAGGCTCAGATCCTAAGTGTCACAACCATGCTGGCATTGATACAGGTCAATTACTCAATGTTCTTTCTCAATAATAAACTTCAGGACTGAAAGTGCCCCTTCTTTTCAATTAATTCTATATTAAGCAATGTAGGAGTTACTAGGAATTGCTTTTCTTCCACAGATGTAAAAATATAAGAGAAATGAGTAAGATTGTTTCAGGGAGGGGGCAGGGAGCAGGACTGGAGACTGAACTGGGGATTGAACTCATGGATGGGAGATAAAGAGTTGCAGCCCCAACCCTCTGTTATGTTATTATTTTCTAAATTATCTCTTTAGATGTAAATCCAGAATAATGTGTTTCATCCCATGTTCATTATACTTTGTACAATTCCTTGCATTCTTCCTGGGCCCTTCTGCCTCTCTGGCTCATTATTTCCCTCCAACAGTTCCCGCTCTCATTTCACGGATTCAGTTACTGTTTCCCCATTCCTTGGTTCTCATTCTCTTACACCAAGATTTCATACTTCACTTTTAAGAACTAAACAAACAAACAAACAAAAACGCACAATATTTAAAAAATATTAGATGAGTGGCTGGTTATTTACTATTTAAATCAATGCATTGCAAGTCATTATGTACAAACTAAAAGCTCTTGAATCTGAGGATATAGCCAAGTGAGCAGAGTGCTTGCTTAGCATATGTCGAGCTCTGGACTCAACCCCTAACAAATCAACTAGGTCTGGTGATGCACAGCTGTAATCCTGTCATTTAATAGTGGAGGCAAAATAATCACAGGTTCAAGGTCATCCTACTCGTAGCATGCTCAGGCCAGTCTGAAATACATGGGACCCTGTCTCAAAAATTAAGACTTTAAACACTTTGGATAAATAACAAAATGAGATTTCCAATAAAGCCATAAAATTCATCCAACAACAGGAAAATGGCTTTCTTAAACTATCAACAATAAATTAACGAAGAGGGAAAAACAACTGATTTTGTATCAAGTAAATTTTTACAAGGATTTTTCTGATTCTTATTTAAAAACATGAGACACTAAACATCAATAAAAACTTTTCATATGCTTAATGATACAAATAAGATCTTCTTAGTCTGGATCACCACCATTTGATTTTTAATTTATCAATTAGCCTGTAAGTTCACAAGAAGAACAATTTATTTGTTGTTCTTTATTTATATGTTCTCTATAATATACTTATAGCTTAATAGCGCTAGGTTAATCCTTAGTTAATACTATCTACTTCTAACAGTGCAAAACAATTTCAACCACAAATACTGCTCTTTCATATTAAATATTTAATTAATACAAAAACAATCAGTTTGGCATTAAGTAAATAAGGCTCCTTCCGATATTTCTTCATAACAAAAGTCACTCAGATTCTTGAACTCTGCCCAAAGCTAATAATATTCGCACAGCAATGTTTGGAGTAGATAGGGCCTTCCTTTTATTGAGGCAGTAACTAAAAAATGTATTTTGCCATAAAGTTAAAAATAATTCTCAAAAAACACATGTATTTAACATTTGTTCTGAAACATAACCAGAAACAGTCCCTGATTAACCCATTTTGAAGTACATGTTCACTTTTTTTTTAAAAAGCTCTAAATTCAACATATAAATGAGCGTCTATCATCTGCTAAGAATAAACCTTTTAAAAATAAAAGCTGCCGGGCAGTGGTGGCGCACACCTTTAATACCAGCACTTGGAAGGCAGAGGCAGGCGATTTCTAAGTTCGAGGCCACCTGGTCTATAGAGTGAGTTCCAGGACAGCCAGGGCTACACAGAGAAACCCTGTCTCAAAAAACAAAACACAACAAACAAACAAAAAAACCAAACCAAAACAAGATAAATAAATAAATAAATAAATGCTATTATACTTTAAAATGTTTTAATAATATACCATCCTTTCAGACAACTGCATACTACTAATACTAATATTCCCTAATTAGTTCTGATAATCCTTCAAATTCGATTATTATTTATAAGTATATGTAAAAATTTGAAAAGATAAAATTTAACATAGGAAAAATATAAATTTGCATAATCACTTCATAACTAAGCAAAAATAAACTTTTTTTTTACATTTAAGTATCACCATAGTAGTAAACATCTGTTTCAGTAGCAGTTTCCAGGATGGCAGAGCCATTGGAACCATCTCATACATCTTTAAAAATATAACTATAGGTTTAAGAGATTAATACTCAGAAATGAGTATAATACTTTTATAAATTTAGATACTAATTTAAGAAGTAATAGTTGTCCTCATCAGTAAGGTGTGTATGTGAAGCTTCTCTGGCTGGAAGAAGTGGGGACAAGTTAGAATCACAGGAGCATTACTGCTACCCATAACCACTGCTAACAGACAGCTATTACTGCCACTATAAATACAGAGTTGACAGAAATGGAAATGGGCAAAAGTTCTCAATTCAAACTGGGATCAAAAAGATACTTTGTAATGACAACAAAAATCAAGTATCATCAAATTGCAGTCTCTAAACATAAATTTTTAGAAATTTTACTCTCCAATCACAGGTTTTCTGTAGATCCACATAAACAAATAAGCATGTAATCACTCAAACTTAGCTATTCTTAGGAACAAAGACTATTTGTGAGTTTCCTCCCAAGAGTCCCTGCTTCAAAATTCTCTGGGAACAGAAAACCCACATAACCTGTTAATAAATTTGCCTCTTCCATCCTAACCTAATGGAGGTGCGTTGTTTATAAAGTAAAATAAGATAACAACAAACACTTAAAATTACTCATTTTACAGGATTCAAAACAAAAAACAAAAGAGAAAGAAACAAAACCAAAAGGAGGCTTTCTTTTAATTTCTAACTTGATTTTTTTATGTGAAAGCAAGTTAGCCAATTATTTTGTGTCTAGGCCTGACCAATATCAATAAAGACAACCATAGCACATACATTCCTTCTTCTTGCTACATAAATTTATAAAACACTAATTTCATGCACTAGATAGGAAGTTCAAATATCAATCCTCAAGTTAAAAGTACCTTGCTCTAAAGCACAAACCTTAACCATGGAGCCCATCAACTGTACCTAGGGTTTAGACTCACATACTCAATCCAGAGTCTTACGTAAATACTTGACTCCAAATTCCAACACAAACTCTCCCACTACCAACCAATATTTCATTATATAATATTTCAAAAATTCTAACTAAGGTTGTATGCCTGATTATTCTTCAAAGATGAAACTCACTGGCATGTAAAATTACCCAATCCCATTATTTCCACAATTATTTTGTAGAATGTACCTTACATCAGCTAGTTCATATAAGCACAATATGAAGTACAACCTGCTCTAAGGTTTATACAGAGGAGAAAGACTTGTGAAAGAATGTGTGCTCTCCAACCTTTTTAAGTACTTCTGAATTGAAAAGCACTCATCTTTCAGTTGCTACACAATCAGAATCATCATTCAACCCATTAATGGCCCACTCAAAGCGTGCTATTTAGAAGAGATTCCCCTCCCAGGATGCAAATAAACTGAAACCAGTCCCACTTTTAAAAGTACAGCGGAATGACACCTGACACTTAATTTTCTATCTCAGACTTTAAGATTTTAACGATGGCATAAAACGGATTCAAGTCCCTATTATGAAATGCTTTTATTTAAAGACTATCACAACAAATCCCCCAATCCAAGAGGGAAATGGGCATGGGGGAAGGAATGAAGACCAAAGCCTTATTTTTTAACTTACATAATGATGAATAGTATGCAATAAGACAAATTTAAGAGGCAGCAAAGCACCAAGTGTCACCTTACCACATATACAAGCAACTCCTATCTTTAAAGCTTTAAAGATAGGAGAAAACAGAGGCAACACAAAAAACAGGAAGAAAAGAATCCTTATATCCAGTGAGTAACAGGTTTAGGTCTGTTTGTACAGCTCCCTAAATTTTACTCCAAAACAGAATACAAGAACCAAAATATACAAAATTAGTTAGGAGTTGAGTGAGAAATGTTTAACTGAAGGTAAAAATTCCCAATCATGCAAAATGGGCTACTTAACAAAACATTTTACTTTGACATATTAGTTAAAAAATGGGTGATTTAAGGTCAACAGAAACTATTATCTGCATCTAATAAATGTTTAATGTTTAAAAGCCCCGACCATGAAATTTCCAAGGCCAAATGTCTTATTGTTTTCAAAAGTGGTGTTGTTTTATTTGCCTCTTAGGAAAACCCAATAAAATTAATCAACTATAACACAGGACTGTAATTTGCAATAAAATTGACGAATTTTTGTAAATGGCTTGGAGAAGGGGGGGGGGCAAGCCCAATCTTTTTCATGTAAACATAATAAGCTTGTAATACACTGCAGACAAACGCACTGCATGGGGTGTGGAGGACCCGAGCTGATTAGATTACCACAACATCAGCCTGGGGCCGCCATTTTTAGAATCTGTAAAGGACAAAAGAGGGAAATTACAGTTTTTACTCTCCATCTCAGAAATTAAAAGGAAAGGGAGACTGTTTCCCAATTAGGTATTGCTATCTTCAACCTAGACCTGAATGCACCTCACTTGATTCTTCTCCAAGGTCTCCAGAACTCCAAACATATATATTATCTACATCTCTAAAGGATGAATAAAATAAGCAACACCGAAATTTACTCTAGAACTAACTCCAGTGATTTCCCTTTGACTTTAAATTTGATCATTCTTGAGAGACAGTCTAGATAGGGCGGATCTAGGCGGAACTAAAAGCCAGTGAGGCAAGCACCCAGGATTGTTTTTTCTCTCCCTCCTCCCCCGTTTAGCACAGGGAACCGTTTGTTTCTCATCTCTGTCTGCTGCCACCGTGTCGGTGCCAATCCTTCGGTCAAAATAAGCTTTCCTGAAATGAGCCATATTGTGGATTCTAAGGCTCTGGCACAGTAAAGGACGGCAGTAAGGCAAGAAGAGCGGGGGAGGAGACTGGGAAGGCTGGGTACTGGCTGGGGTGACCACCTTAGGGGCGGGTTTACCCTCTCCGGAGAGGATGAGGAGCGGTCTCTCTCCTACAAAGAGAGATGCCCAAGGCGTTCTTTTAACCCCTTTCACATTTAAGAGACCATTATGCCACCGAGTGGCAGGGAACAAGGGCAGGAAGAAGAAAATGGGGCCTAAACGTCTTCTCTCTGCACCCGAACAAGATGCAGCTAGAGGAGGGGAGAGCTGGCAGCTCGCGGGACCTCTCCGACACAAACCCTACCAGTCACAAGCCACCTTCCTCACCCTGGAGGCATGAATCCGCTACCAGGGAGGAGGGCGCCCCCTCCCTAACTCCCACTCTCAAGGGGGTTTAACTGCCAGTTTCCCCTTCCACAACCCTAAAACCCGCCATAATGCCCCAGTGCCAGGGACAGGCAGGAGAAAGGACAAATTCGATATCCACAAGCGACGTGGCCCCAGCACAGGCGCCTGAGGTTCAGTGTGGACGCTCGGCTCCCGAAGGACAGCGACCCTCTCTCCCTGGAGCCCTAAGTCCCCCCACCGCGGAACCCACGACACCCACAGACACGACAGGCACTGACCTGTGATGGTCACACACCAGACACCCGAACCCTGTTAACGGCTCGACCCCGGGCGAGGTTCTCCACACCTCAGCGCTCGGACGACCCCCGACGACAGCCACTGCGGTCACAGAACCGACTCCACACCCCCTCCCCAAGCAGCAGCGCGCAGCGTCTTCAGCGGGAACCCAAGAGTCGGGCACTGCGGGCCACGGCAGGAATGACGAGGAGACGCTGAGGCTGCTCCAAGTGTCTATGCCCCCTCTGCTGCCGCTCCCGAACGCAGGCTCGATCTCCGACTCGGCCCCCTGCGCCCGCTCAGTGTCACTGCTTCTCGCTCTGGGAAAATGGCGGCGGCGACGGCGGCGGCGGCGGCGGCGGCAGCGGCGGCGGCGGCGGCGGCAAGCGCACGGGGCCCGCCCGCCCCGCTCCGCAGGGGCAGGGGGGAGGGGACGAAGCTACTCGCCGCCATCTTGGTTATGGGCTGCGGCCCGACGCGGCCTCTCCGCCGAGGCGTGGAGACGTCACGCTAGAGGCCGCGAGCTGGCCAGACGCTCCGTCTTTCCCACAACAGGTGCATTCATCCATCCGCCGACGGTTGGGGAGGTCTTGCTAGCTGGTGGGCTTGGCTCTTTACCCGTTGTCCCCGAGTAGCCCTCCAGCCGGGATGTAGGTGAGCGTGAGGATGCTACTAAGGGGTAGAAGGATGACGGCAGGGACGGGGACGACCCCCCTCCCATCCCTTCCTAAGGTGATGCACTCGCTCCTACCCCCCTCCAAGCAGCCTCAGTCCCGGCAGCCCCCTCCCCCCGGCCTGGCCTGCCAGCGCAGGGTGAGCCCGGTCGGGATTGTCACTCGACGCCCACTAGCGGCTGAGGAGGCTCCAGTGCGCAGGCTCCGGGCACCGGATAAAAGCGGAGCTGGCGAGTCCGGCGCCGTCTCGATGGAGGAGCGAGAGACGCAAGAGGTCGGGGGGAGAAGCCGCAGAAAAAAATTGCAGCCATCGTCAGCGCCGCCTCCCTGCCACCGTGTATGGGGTAAAAGCTGCCGTTGCCGCTGCCGGTGCAGTCGCTGCCGCTGCCGCCGCCTCCTATACTTCTTAGCACCGGGGAAGGATTCCCCGCCGCGGGACAGTGTGCTGGGCGGGGAGCGGGAGTTCGTTTGTGTGGCGGTGATTAAACGAGGGAGGGGCAGAGCTGGTTTCTCGAACCGAAAAGGGGAGGCCAAGGAATAAAACAGGTTTTCCCCCACTAAAATCACACAGCGATTACGGATCTGGCTTTGGGGGGCCTTTCCCCGGAATGGCGGTTTTCCGTCTTCTTGGCCCGCAGCACGACCTTGGGTGCTCTGTAAGAGGAGTGGGGAGAGGCAGAGGCGGTGTCGGCAGCCAATCGGCGTCTGGTGATTTCTGTAGGGCGCGTAGGGATTGGCTGACGATGACCTCATGCTGCAGCACCGGGTGGGGCCAGAGTCGTCGGGGGTGGCTGTTGCAAAGGCTGAGAGGGAGAAGTGATGACGGTGATCGTTGTCGCCGCGTCTTCTGTGGAACCCAAGCAGTGCCGAAGGAAGTCGCAAGGCTCTTCCCCGACCTTTTGCTCCTCTCCCTGCGCGAGGTGAGGGCCCTGGCTCGGCCTCTGCGAGACTTTGGGGCGCTGGTGCGGCCGTGGAGGCGCAATTTCTCCTGTGACTTTTGTAACTGCGTCAGGGCAAGATGGCGCTGGGTCTCCTTGGGGCGCGGGGGGAGAGGCACGTCCACCGCCGCCGCAGCGCATGTGACCGGCTGCATTCCTGTGGGGTTTGGCGGGGACCCAGGCAGGGCGGGGGAGGGGACCGGGTTTGGGCGGAGGAGATGGTGGTGCGGTCGGCGTTGGCTGCCCGAAGAGGAAGAGATGACTGTTTGAAAGCTCTTCCCCTCCCCCACTCCCCGCAGCAGAACAGCTGCGCGGGGGGGGGGGGGAGCCCCTGAAAGGACACTCCTTTCGGGGTGTGCCAGCCGCTGGTGGAGGAGAAGGTTTGACGCCTTCTTATCTGCCTTTCTCCTTGCAAAGTATGCTTACGTAAGGTGGCAGTTCCCTCCTGTAAGCCAACTAGGAGGCCCCGAGTGTCACTAGTATGGATAACAGGGACAGGAGGTTAGGCTCTGAAGGCACCACGGCTAGGAGTGTTGATTATTTCAGACAAAACATAAAGTTTGGGGGGGGTCTGAATAGAAGACTACAGCATTCTCAGCGTTTGAAAGCAAGTGAATAACACCCAGGAACACTTAGGTTTACTAGACAGACATCGGTTAAGGACTGATCACAGTCTGAACAGAAGGGCCCTTCAAACCTTCTTCTTAGATTCTTTGTGTTCATTACCCTCCCTGTCTGTACATCCCGTGAAAGAGTTTAATTAATCTTATTGGTGACGGTTGCCTTTTCAAATATAAGTATTCTTAGTAATTTTAGTATTTTGTTCTGTATGAAACTGAAAGGTCATTTTCTATACATTGCATTTTGTCGTCCTTTTAAAAATAAAAGATGGAATTACAAATGCTTCTGGTAAATATTCGTTAAAGCTCTCGATCCTGCGTCTTTGAAGAAAACGTATTTTTAGTGGGACTTAGGGATGGGAATGAGGGTTCGAATGGGTTTTGCTATTTAATAGCCTAGACTAGCTTGGAGCTCATACTCCAGCCCACCCTCCTATTGCTAGGATTACAGGCTCTGCCTGGGTACTATTTCAACAAAACACTGTATTTGGTGCTGAGAGAAAATGAATGCCTACTAGGCCTAGAAACTACATTAACCTGGGCCATGGTTATGTTTATTTTTAGCGGTAGACTCTTTGTAGTTGGAAATCAAGATTTGGTCTGTAGCATTTTTGTTATTAAGTAACAATGAGAATGAGTGAAAAGACAGTATTTTAAATGTAGTTATGTATTACAAAGAATTTAACAAAAATTCAAAGCTTTTCCTGCTTATCTATTAAAATGGACATTTTGCATAATTGTGGAATAACCTTTTTTGTTTCTCTGTCAATTCCCTTGTTTCTTTATCCTAACTTTTTTTTTTTTTTTGGAAAAAGAACTAAATATGAAGCAGTCTTAATAAGGAAAAGAGGCCATTTTTTAGGCGAATGGAAATGAATCCTTTGTATGCTTCCAAATTCCTTCCAGTTATTGACTCCATTAAATTAATAAACTCTTAATATTTCTTTACTCTTTTTTTTTTTAAACTGGCATTTCAAATTCTTGAGAGCTAGACATGATAGCACAAAGTCATCTCAAAAAGATTACGGAATAGTGCACAACCTTTACTTTTATTTATTGTTCACTTGTAATCTTAACAAATTTGCTGAGGTGCTAAAATACTTACCATCTCAAAATAGATGTGTGCATTTGTTCCTGTCTGGAGGAACCCTTCCCACGCACATCCAGGAACACAGCTTTAGCGTCCTCCTTGCCTCTTCAAACTCCTCACGTGCTTTGGTCCATTGTTCATATTGGTGACCAAGCCCACTGATAGACAATTGGTAAGAGTTTGGGTGTACGTGTGCTCCTTTAGAGATTATGATTATAAGATTAAACACTGTCATAATGGACTATAAACTAAAAATACTGGCTTAAGTTTTTCGAAAGGCTGTTTTGAACAGAGTTTAGATGAGAGGAAAAGATAATATAATGGTAGGCAAGCAGGGCCAGCAGAAGCTGATGGCCATGCTAGAGAGGATTCTGCAAAAGACTGAGAAGAAAAACTATTTTTGGATATTATTTATAGAGGAGAGTTTCATCTATAAATTTACTAGTAATGTATAAAAATCAGTGGTTTGAATGGGTGGGTTTATGATACCTTAATGTGTTTGGAAGCTTATCCAGGTTATATAGAGCATTGTTTACTCTGATATTAGACTCAATTTGTAGTTTAGTTCTGTCAATGTGACATCTTTTGGTTGTGGGTTTTAGTGATCAGGAGAGTGGCATTCTAGTAGCAGAGCTTATATATTATTAACATGCTAGATAATGTGAGACTGAAAACACATTTAATCAAGCCTGAATATTGATGTTTGTTGTCTGTTCTCAGAGTTTTGAGCGTATAATAGGTGTGCTACTCTGTTTGACACAGTTACAAAATAAATGAGACACTTGAGTGAGACATCATTCCACTTTAACTTAGGCCTAGTCTTTACTTGAAAATCCCGTTTGTTTCACTCATGCCCCTAACATTTAGTGTCCTTTTGAAAATACAGAAGGATGTAAAGATTATCTGAAAATGATGGAACTGAAATAGTTTGATAGACAAATAAGGTGGCTTATTTGGCTTGGTGGCAGGTGCCTTTAGTCATAACACTTTGGGGGTACATTCTCTTATGGGCCCCCAGTCTCCTCTGAGGCAGTCTTTGTGTCCTGTCCCCACCCCTTCCTCCCTCTTGTTTTTTTCTCCTTTCCTTTGTCCTCTATCTCCTCTTGTCTTTGTCTCTTATTCCTTGCCTTCTGTCCCTCTGTGGCCTATCAACCTTGTGCTGAGAACTTGGTCTTGCGGTATCTTGTGCTGATGTTGGTCTCTTCGGTTCTCAAGATTTTATTTTAAAGTTGTCTTTCCCAAATAGATTGATACAAGAGTCAAAGCTATCTTGTGGTTTTCCCTTCTATGTTTCTGCATTCCTGAGGAAAGTGGGCACTTTGGCCCTTACTTCAGCAAACAGATAGTTCAGTTCCTACATCTTAGGTTGACTTAAAGCTAAGCTACTTAGTATTAGAACTTGGAACCTTCCTATCTAGATGTTTGCCATTTTCTTCCTTTCTTGTCTGTTGAACCTTAGCTCAGTTTTCCTGCCACTTGGATTTCCTTATGAATGGTTTGCTGTGTTGCAAACAATAAATAGCAAAGAAAAAATGATTTGAAGTAAGAACTTGTAATGAAATTTGGGGGTTCCTTGATTGTTTGTTTCTTTGTTTTGTTTTTAGCAAAGTGAGCCACCCCAGGTTATTGGTGATCCTTTTGTTTTTAAAAGCCAGCTTAGAAATCTGTAACCACTACTGTGAGTTCTCTCAACCCGTCTCCCAATGGTAGGATGTTTCTGCATATATTCTTTATCAATTAAGTGATGCACTTATGCAGCTGGCAGATGGTGATTTTAATCCCTGCCTTCCTGATTTCACCAATGTTTATAATCCCTTCTTCATGCAGTTAGGATGTTTTTCCCCCCTCTTTCAGTGCTGAGGTTCAGAACTATTTTTCATAAATACTAGGCAAGTGCTTCATCACTGAATTTAAATCAGTCTGAAGACTTGGAGCCCAGAACAGAAAGAGTTTACCTTCAACTAACCTGACTCTTCATGCCCTTAAGATAGTAGAAAGAAGACTAGAGAGATGACTTGATGGTTAAGAACACTTAACGCTCTTGCAGATGATCTAGGTTCAATTCTCTGTACCTACTGTGGGTCACAGCCATCTGCAAGACTAGTTCCAGTGGATTGGGTGCCTTCTGACCTCTCCAGGCACCAGGAATACATGTGACACAACACCAATCTATAGTATTTTAAGTCTTAGGTACTAGGTCAACAACTAAACGTCTAGGCAAAATATATAAACTTTGTCCATTTATATTAATTTTTTTTCTTTATGGACTATACCCCTTTATCATATATAATATATATTACACATAATGTCAAATGTCAAGTTCCTGCTGTGTTTCTGATGAGTTTTATTGTTGTTAAATCAGGGAAGAACCTGTTCTTCAAGGTTAGCCTTTATTACTAGGGCTGTGGTTAGGGAGATCTCATCAGATGAGAAAAACTTGAAACATTAAATTAGTTTGTTGGAGTTTCTGTTTTATTTTGTTTTTCATTCTATAATGAATCTATAATACTCATTTCAGAAACGAGCATCAAAAATTACTAATCTCTAATTTGTTTGATACTAGTACCATGATAAGTATCTAGGCATATGATCATACCTATTCAGTAGGTGTTGTCAGTTATGTCTCTGTGGACCCACTTTGGCTATCTTTTTTTTTTTTTTTTCCTCGAGACAGGGTTTCTCTGTGTAACCCTTGACTGTCCTGGAACTCACTCTGTAGACCAGATTGGCCTGGCCATCTTAAGAGCAAATGAGAGTGAAAAGAATTGAAGATGGTACATTTTTGGTCTTGTCCTGCTGGGGCTCAGCTCCAAGGACATCTAAGTACAAGTGCTCTCCCACCAGTCTCCATTTCTACCTCACTTTAGGGGCTCTCAATTGTGACAGAGTAGAAACTGACTCCCTTCTCCTTTTACATAGTTTCAATTAAGAAAATGGCTAACTCCAACCCCAGTCTTGAGTAGTGAGTGAAAAGCTAGACCTGGACTTCAAAAAATGTCCTAATCCAAATAGAAAACCCAGCCTATGTGCTGGGTTACAGATTCCAATCCTAATCTTTTTTTTCAGGACTAAAAGAAATTGACAGCACTTGGAAGGCAGAGGCAAGTGGATTTCTGAGCTCGAGGCCAGCCTGGTCTACAGAGTGAGTTCCAGGACAGCCAGGGCTATACAGAGAAACCCTGTCTCAAAAAACAAAACAAACAAACAAACAAAAAGAAATTAAGGTTAGGAAAAAGGAAAAGTATTCCATTTCCTAACACACTTGTCTTGATAAGTATAAAGGGGGATTCAAACTAAACATGAGCCAAGAATGGTGTATGCTGTATGGGTATATTCCTACCGCTCAGGAGGCTGAACAGGAGGATTGTCAGTTACAGGCCAGGCTTGTCTACAGAAGCATGAGATCGTGTATTCTAAATTCCATCCTGAGAATCTATGTAACAGACAAACCTATATTTAGCAAAAGCCAGAACTTAACTGATTTTTTTAACTGATCTTTATTCATTCTATTCTCTTATTAAAGGGTTTTATGGGGTGGACAAAAAAGCTCAGTGGATAAAAGGTACTTATGACCTGAGTGTTGGGATTAAAAGGTATGTGCCACACCTGGCAAGAGAGATAACAACAACTATAAAAATGGTTATTTTAGAACCCAGTGATTACAGTCATACCAGCTGACATTAAATTTGAGGCTCTGGAACTTTCAAATAAACGTGCAGGCTTATAGGCTTTTGTGGGGGGATGGAGACAGGGTTTCTTTGTATAACCCCAGTTATCCTGGAACTCGCTGTGTAGACCAGAATGTTCTCAAACTCAGAGATGGCCTGCCTCTGCTTCCTTAGTGCTGGCATTAAAGATAAGAGCCACCACCAACCTGGTGTCTTATAGGTCTTCTTTAGGACAAATGGGAAGTTTTGGTTGAGTGAAGTTGTCATTCTATGGGCAAGGTAACCCTGCACATTCTCTTGTCCTGCCCTCTCTCCTCCATCCCTCATCTCAATCTCCAGCTCTCTTTTCCCTGTTTGTGGTTAGATAGTTTTGATATTGCAAGGGCATACTTTGTGAACTTTGCAGCCACTAAGGAAGAATTGATCTTATTTATTTTTGATAGTTGATACTAATCAAGGAAGGTATTGTAGAATAGAAGGCTTTGAGCTGCTTGGAGAGAAATTGCTTATATAAGAACAGGGTACTAATTTATAATATACAGACTTGGTTGAGTTATATAATTGTCTTATTTATTATTAGTAGTTAAAAACCTGATAGTTTAACAAGTGAGATTTGTTCCTTCCAAATTCAAGGCGCTTTTACTTTCTACTCTATGTCTTGTTTTTCCTGGGAGCCCTTTACATGTAAGAATACATGATTAAATCCTCTTCATTGGCTCTTTTCTATGTTTGTAGACACTAGATTGCTTTTTGTTGGTGATAAAACAGTAGCCAACAGCAACTTAGTGGAGGAAAGGGTTTGTTTCAGCTTACAATTAACAGTCGCACACCATCATTGAGGGAAACAATGGAGGAATGATGATGCTGGCTGGTTCTTTGAGACCCATGCTTAACTAGCTTCCATACACTGAAGGGCCACCTTGCCCAGAGAATTGTACTGGGCCATCCTGTAGGAATTAACAAAGTGATCCTCTGTAGACATGGCCAGGACCAATGTGATCTGAACAGTCCCTCAGTTAAGGCCCTTTGGTTACTCCAGACTGTGCTCTGCCAAGTTGATAATTAAAACTAAGTAGGACACAGATTAATGGAATTAAGTGTTTTATTAAAATGCCTTTGTAGGGGCTAAGGAGCTGGTATACTAGGTAAAAAGTGCTTGCTGTGTGAACCTGAGTTCATTGCCCGGTACCCAACTAAAAAGCTAGGCATTATAGTGTATGCCTCTATTCCAACACTAGAAGGTAGAAACAAGAATTAAGAGCTTACTGGCCACCCAATCATTGAACTCTACATTCAAGGAGCTCTTGTCTCAAAACATTAGGCAGAGTGATAAGGATGCCTGTCAACCTCTGGCTTCCAAAGGTACATGGTACACTACACAAAGACACAGAAAATGTGTGAAGTACTAGTGCAAAGACATCTTTTTCCATTTCTGCTTGGTGAATATTTCTATGTTCAACTTTTCTAACCTAAGAATATTGGAGATTGCTGTCACCATTTCTTTTCTAATTCAAGTTACCTTTGATGCTGACGGATAATAAACTCCCTGAGTCTGGAGTGTCTCAGTCCTGCAGCACAGTCGCACATTTCACATGACTGTTGATGAATTGATGTTTGCTGCAAGTGACCAGGAAAAGTTACACTGCACTCAACTCACCCCCAATTTTCAGGAGTCCTGACATTTAATATAAAAAATAGGATTAGCTCTAGGAATGTGTGGAAAGTTTTAGTAATAACATCTAAGAGGGCAGGGTGGGAAGATAGCTTACTGGGTAAGTAGCACTTATTTTTGCTGAAGACCTGGGTTTATTTCACAACACCCACATGGCAACATATCTTTAACTCCAGTCCTGGGGGATCCAGAGTCCTCTGCTGACCTTCAGAGACATCAGGCATGCATGTAGTTCATGCACATACATACAAGCAAAATACTCATACACATAAAAATATTATGGGAGCTGGGCGAGGTGGCACACACCTTTGATCCCAGCACTAGGGAGGCAGAGGCAGGCGGATTTCTGAGTTCGAGGCCAGCCTGCTCTACAGAGTGAGTTGCAGGACAGCCAGGGCTATACAGAGAAACTCTGACTCAAAAAAACAAAACCAAAAAGTATCATGGGGCCGGTTGTGGTGGTGGTTGTAGTGGTGCACACTTTTATTCCCAGCACTTAGGAGGAGGCAGAGAAAAGTTAATCTCGGTGAGTACCTGTCTGCCTGGCCTGCACAGACCTTGAGTCAAAATAAATATGATACACACACTTGCGTGTAGGGAGGGTGTTTTTTTGAGACAAGGTCTCTGTAGAGCAGGCTGACCTTGAACTCAGAGATCCAACTTCCTCTGCCTCCAAAGTGTCAGGATTAAAGGCTTGTCTTTTTGTTTGTTTGTTTTTTCTATTTTTGATTGTTTGTTTGTTTTTTCTATTTTTTTTTTAAAGACAGGGTCTTGAAGCCGGGCGTGGTAGTGCACGCCTTTAATCCCAGCACTCGGGAGGCAGAGGCAGGCGGATTTCTGAGTTCGAGGCCAGCCTGGTCTACAGAGTGAGTTCCAGGACAGCCAGGGCTACACAGAGAAACCCTGTCTCGAAAAACCAAAAAAAAAAAAAAGACAGGGTCTTGAGATTACAGGCACGTGCCATCACACCCAAAGATCTCATATACATCTCTGCATACATACATAGCAATATAGTAAATACATGATGTGTTGGGAATAGAACCCAGGACCTTATAAAGTGCTTCAAAGGCTAGTCTAGTCCCTTGTAGGTAGGGACAATAGGAATCACATGTATGTGTATGAGGGGTGGTATGTGCTTGTGAGTGTGGGTGTTCAGGGAAGCAAAAGGTATTGGGTCCCTGGACTTGGGAGTTAAAAGGTTGTATAAGCCACCTGATGTGGGTATTTGGAATCAAATCTCATAACTATCTTCTGGAAGAGCAGTGTGCTCTCTTAACTGCTCAGTTATGTATCTCCAGCCCTTTGTTTTTGAGACAGCCTCACTATATAGAGGCCTTGGCTGGCTTGAAACTCACCGTGTAGACCCACGCTACCCTCAAACTTTTCCCACCATACTTCACATAGCTATAGAAATCTTTAACTTGTAAGGCAAAAGAAAATATAATGGTATTTAAAACATGTATAGATAAAGAATTGTGGGTTATGAAGAGAAATTTTTTAAAGATTTATTTTTATTTATTATTTGAGTACACTGTAGCTGTCTTCAGACACACCAGAAGAGGGCATCGGATCCCATTTCAGATGGTTGTGAGCAACCATGTGGTTGCTGGAAATTGAACTCAGGACCTTTGGAAGAGCAGTCAGTGCTCTTAACTACTGAGCCATCTCTCCAGTCCCCATGAAGAAAAAAATTTTAAAGGGCTGTAATGATTCATCTTCAAAGAAGCAGTGGAGGCTAACTTTTAAGTAGTATACTATATATACACACCAGGGGCAGAAAACTGATGGAGTTAAAGTTAATGGAATTACTATATTTTGAGGTATTTGATGTTTTTTCCAAGACAGGGTCTCATATAGTCCAAGCCAGCCTTAAACTCATGATCTCCTTCCCTCTGCCTTTATAGACGCTGGGATTAGTGGCATGAGTCACCATGTCCAGCTTCTTTGTGGTTTGTTTGATGTTTCTGTTGTCCTTAGAGATTCATCTAAGGTATCACTGTTTCTAGGACCAGCGATTGCATAAGCTGATGAACAAGACACCTTATTAAAACTCCTCAGGGCAGTGCAGCAAGTAAAGATACTTTCATCCTGGTGAGCCACGTGATAGGATTTACTGCCTCCCACGAATTGTGCTTTCACCCCCTCCCCACACACACTATTTAAAAATACTTTATCTCAAATGTTGTGTATCTTAAGAGAGATGTATCTGCAGATTATCACAAATGTTAGTCTTAGTAAATAATAGTGGGGAGGTGCAGAATTTAAGATTAACCTGAAGCCTTCTTAAGATGTATTAGGTAATTCCTCTTTTATTTAAATAGCATCTTAATACTAAAACAGTTATTTTGATCAGCTTCTTCTTTCTAGGCCCCTTGATTGAACTTAAACAGTCTCCTAGATTGATTCTGTCTCTCAACAGAACATACTGAGGAAGTGATGAGCCAGGTAGCAGGTGACCCTTAGGTTTTGCAGTTCCCTTCATGTGTACTTTACAGAAAACCAGCTAAAGTAAAGAAAGGTGTTTGGAAAACTTAATGTGAATGTTTCTTAAGTAGTGATTTATATTAGCTACTGGGATTATATATAATGCTAAGCTTTAGACATTTTATTTGGAGTAAAATGTCATATGGGTGCTTTTGTCATTCATGTGATTTTTGTGCTCATGTTGCAGTAAAGTTTAGTAGTTTGGTTTTCTTTTGTTTGGGGTTTGTTTTTGCTGAATTCTTCTCCTAGGGCACAGTGCTAGTATGTTTTAGTACTTGTTGTAGGAATTAGCCATTCATAAGAACTCAGAGATAATTTAAGATGCCAGAAAGCTTTGTGGTGAAGACCGAGTTAAATTAAATCCCCAGCCAGTATCTACTAAGGTCCAGTAATCATGTGGGTGTGCATGAGCTTGGCCTCGCATGCAGGAGTGGACTAAGAATAAGGAAACTACAGTAAGTCACACTACAAGTTGAATAGTTTTTGTGGATTTTTTTTTAAAAAGCATGGGTGGGATGATAAATAGATCTGAAACTGGTTTCTAACACATAAAATATTTCCCATGTAGCCCTATAAGGAAAAAGAGTGAATATTTTTAATTGAATAATTAAATTATTTGGACTTAAGATTTCTACAACTAAAAAATGTCCCCTACTAACCCTGTTCAAAAGGGACCTATTAATATATAAGAAAACAGGGAGAATACAAATGTTCAGAATTGGTTAATGGGTGGATAATATGGAAAGGTATACACATATATCAATGGTTTTATATCTATGATGTGCCAGACACTAGATGTAATATTATACCATCATAAATGTTATTGCTTAGTGATAAGACAATTGCCTATCTTGTGTGATTCCTAGCATCACACAAAAGTAGGTTTTATCAGGTTGTTTGAGGTAACCAAGTACATGAAAGACTGCAGGCAGGAGGATCAGGAGTTCAAGGCCAACTTGCACTACATAAGACTGTCTCTGAAAACAAACCCAAGCAACCCATTAAGTCTAAACTATATTATCAATATGGGCCATATCTTGTTGACATAAAGGAAGAAAGGTACAGAAAAGATATGCCATTGTAGTGACTAGAGAATATAGACATGTTAGCTTTAGTATGTATGTCTCTAGTATAACCTTATACCTAGACAGTTGATGATACAACATTCCCTGGGGTATTGCCAATACCTTTTTTTTTTTTTTTTTTTAAGAAAAAATGGAAGTTAAAATAGGCTTAGTAAATTAGGTAAGTGACATAAAAAAATTTGCTTTCTCCCTGAGAACATTTGACCTTTAAAAATAAGACTACAAAGTTAGAGTTTAATGCATTACTAATCACCATGAATACTTTATTACTTGACAGGCTACTAATAAAGTTAGGCACAGTAAAGATTTCCTATAATATTATGGACCCTGTGACATAAGCGTTTTATAAAGTAATTATCAAAAGCTATGTTAGACTTAAAAATTAATCATAAATGTATATCCCACAAGCATCTTCTCTCCTTGGACAGTTCTTTGACAATGATGGAAGTTTTAAAAACAAAGATTATTATGTCAGCCAGGCCTGGTAGCACCGGCCATATTAATCCCAGCACTCTGGAGGCAGAGAAGGTTGAAGGACCAAGTGGTCTATATAGTGAATTCCAGGTCAGTCGGGACTAACAGTAAGAAAAGTTCGGGGTGGAGCTGGCCAAGGTTTTCTGCCTGCTTCTGGTCCTCCAAAGGAAAAACAGCAGTGTGTTGGGTTTTGTTTTTACTGATTGTTTCACAAAAGGGGGTGATGCTATATTTAAGTTGTAAAAATAGGAGTGGAGAATGGCTTAGTAGTTAAAAGTGCTTGCTTTTTCAAAGACCTGGGAAATAAGTACACCCCCTACACAGTCTGTGTTGCCTCTGTACAGTTGTCTCCAAAGATGGCTGTGTGAGAGAGGAAGGTTGATTAAAGAGCCTGTCTTAGGGAGAACATTTTACCAATGGAGGGCAGTGTACAAATTTAGCAAGTGTATTTTTATAAGTACTCAGAAGCAGCAAATACGATCTGTTCCACCATGTGCTTTCAGGCCTAGTAGGTGTCACAGAGGGACACTGCCATATATGAAAGTATTGGTGTTATGTTTGGAGATTATACCACTAGATGTAGCCAGCTAGTTTTACTGACATGACAGTACAGAGTCACACACTTTTATTCCAGTCCTTTATCCTGAAATACCTGCCTCCCCACCCCCTCATTTTAGCAAGTTACGTCAACCTAAACGTCAAGTCAGTATTATCCTAAGTAAATTTTGATTTTTAAGCTGCACCTCCAAGCACTTGCAATACAGATTTTCATATTAAAAGACCCCAATTACAATAGTCCAGTGCATGATACAAACTGAGAGGAGCCGCTTGAAACAGTCGCTGGCTTCAGAGCTGTGTATTGACAGTGCTGGGATGAGCAATTACACACAGCCACATCACAGCTGAGATTTAATAGGCCCCTTCCTTTGAATGGAAAAATTGCACACTTTAAAGTCATTGTAATTAGAAGTCAGAGACTTGTACACTTCTGATTATATCTGGAGGAGATTCACTGAGACAAATGATTTAACAGATTAAGAGAAAGTGCCTATCTAGTCAGCTCAGTATTAGCAGATGTGCTAAGTGGTCAGTTACTGGGCTTTTAGATTATATAGGGCTTTGGTCATAGCTTGATGGTAGAATACTTGTTTAGTATGCTTTAGGTCACGGGTTGTCTTGTTTAGGCTGGCCTGGAACTTGCTTTATAGACTAGACTGGCCTCAAACCTAGATCACCTGTCTTGAGTTTTAATGTATTGAGGTTTCAATATTCTTCATCGGTCCCAGCACTAGTTTGATTCTGAGTACTGATGGAAGGGGAGAGGTTGGGGCTGAGGCATAGCTCTGGAAAAGCACTGGATTCAATCCCCAGCAAAAGTTAGGGTAGAAGTCTATGAACCCAGCCCTAGTTGAAAAATAGTCCTAATAGAAAATCTAGGCATAGTGGGAAATCACAGTAGCCCCGGCTCTCAGGAAGTATAAGGAGTTGGAGACTTTAGCTTTTACATAGTTTGAGAAGGTTTTTTTATTAGATTGATTCCATGGTCCACATGACCTTAATGTGGGTTGCTTTTTGAGGATGGGCAAGATTTTAAACAAGGTCTCAGGTAACTCATACTAACTGACCACCAACTCAACACTGCCTCTAGGTTTACAGGCTTGCCACAGTACCCTGCACTGCAGAATTCATAACCAGATCCTGTTAAATTCTACCTGCTGTACACTCCTGCTTAGAAATCCTGTGCAAGGTGTTGAGATTCTAAGAGCAGGCTGACAAATAATGAAGCTTAGACGTAATGGTGCCCTAATGGGACTAAGTAATTTTATTTTTTTAAGGCGAGGCGTGGTTCGTGTAACTCAAGCTGGCCTCGAAATCACTTGTAGTCAAAGATCACCTTCAACACCTTTTTTTCCTGTTTCTAGCTCAGATTGCAGGCATGTATCACCACGCGCGGCTATTCTAGCTTTTAATGTTCTTATAGCTTTCAACTGGAGTGATCCCTTCCCTCAACCGACATTAGAAACTAGTCCAGGAAAAGTGGCAAGAGCGAAAGCTGTAGGAAGGGATTTTTCTTTAGTGAGAAGTACTGAGGACCCATTTTCTTGAGCCCAGTTTGATTGACAAGTTCAGTAGCTTAAGTTTGACCTTTTGTAGTAATCGCGCTTTTACGGTATAATACCTATAGCCGGCATGTCCTAACCATGGATAAAGCCAAGCTATCCCGTTGTGGCTGCCAACCATTTTACACCCGAGGAAAAACAACTCTTGGCGTAGCATGGCGTGGGCTTGTGCTCTAGACCTCAAGCCTTGAGGCCCACAGTGACTGAGCGAGCGCTTGTACCACAGAGCAGGGCGTTTCCCTGGCGCTGTCTGCGTCGCAGCGGCTGCCCTTCCGCTCTGCCGGAGAGCAGCTGCCGGAGCCGCGCCTGCGCGCAGTCCGGGTGCGCGGCGCTGCGAGCCTGGCGGCGTTTTCCCGGGACCTTCGCGGAGCGGAGCGGCCTCTCCGCTCCGAGCTTATACCTTCTTTATCCTCGCTGTAAAGCACTGCAGTGAAGCTTCCGGCTTTCCTCGGTCTTTGAGCTTTCCGCTCACATTTTGAGCCCCGTGCAGCCGCCATCTTCCGGAAATGCTGATGGTGGTTAGTCTGCGCCCAGTGGAAATGACTATTTGGTTTTGTTTTGTTTTGTTTTTGAAGCGGTCTTGCATTTGGCCAGATCTTTTTGAGGACTTGGGTTACAGAATTACATCATGCCTGGTTAGTTTTATGGTGCACAGTTTGGGGAAGTAGAGCTGTGGTCCTGTTGAAATATAATCTCTTTAGTCCAGCCTTTTCTCACTTAAATTAGATTGGTGGATTAAATGAGATAATGCATGCAGAGTCCGAACAACATACCAGGTATGCAGTAGTAACTAACAGAAAGAAGAAGGGAACGGTGGGTGGGGGAGTTGCGGGGTAGCAGGGGGGGGGGGGGGGGGGGGGGGGGGGGGGGGGGGGGGGGGGGGGGGGGGTGTTAATGAGTTGCTGTGTATCACCACCTAAAACTTGAGGGTATGGAGAAGCATGCTGTAGCACATGAGCGTGGATTTTGACAGCTCTTCAGTATAGCTGATCCGTCCAAAGCAGACTTTACTGGTTTCTAAGGGATGCTTCTTTTTTGTGTGTGGCTTCCTTTTTTGCAGGTCCATACTGAATAAATATGCTGTAATGTGATGTTGGACAAGGCCAAGTTGGGTAGTCCTACCATGATTTTAGTTTACAGTAAAAAACAGACAGAGTTTAAGTACATTGTAGGTTTCTAGGTGTTAGAAGTCTTCACACATGTGCCCTTTTATTTTTAGGGTGTGGCTTCACTGTATGGCTAGCTGGTTTAGAACTAGGTGTAGATTAGGGGACAAAAAGCAAGAGTGAAGTGGTTGGGGGTTTTGTTGTTTTTGCTGTTTTAGGCGCACTAATGATGTAATAATATGTTTGTGATAACTTATGAGGCAGTGATGAAGATTTAAACAGTAAAAGATTATTGTATTACACAAAAAATAACCCCAAACTTGTGCTTTACCTCTGAACCACCAGGTTGGAATATACAGGGAACAGTTGGACCATCCCCATTTCAGGCTGTGGGTTTGATTTGTTTACACTTGCTGTCTACAAATCTCTGCAGGACTCCAGACCCACGACTGAATGACAGAGTCAACAACCACAATGCACAGAGTGATGTAAAAATGTCAGGTCCCCATGCCAGTTGACCCAAAAGTTCTTTGTACATGAGAACATTTAATGGAAAACTGCATATGAACTGTAAAGTGTAAATACAGTCTGTGATTGGGATTAGAAGAGCCCTTTTTTTTGTTTGTTTGTTTGTTTTTTTGTTTTTCGAGACAGGGTTTCTCTGTATAGCCCTGGCTGTCCTGGAACTCACTTTGTAGACCAGGCTGGTCTCGAACTCAGAAATCCGCCTGCCTCTGCCTCCCGAGTGCTGGGATTAAAGGCGTGCGCCACCATGCCCGGCTAGAAGAGCCCTCTTGTTTAAAGCCTTATTGATGGGGAGGAAACCACACAGTATAGTATATTTGCAAATAATAGAAAGATCAATCTAGTACACAGACTTAAGATGTACTATTTATGTAAGTTATGTTAACAGTAAAAATACAAAACACAATGAAACAGGTGAGGAGAATTGTGGCTCAGTGCTACTCGGCTGGCAACACTGCACAGACTATCATTTAAAAATGCTGATGTGGAAAGATGGCTATCGTAGGCTTTGAAGTAATATTTACAAGATATCCTATTTTTGCTTTTAAAAAAGTCTCAGCGTATGTATTTGTGTGCAGTTACTAAAGTGTTAACGCCCTGCAGCTGTCAGGGTGCTGAATCACCTTGCCTGTCTATTTTTGACCTTAAATGTTCAGTGAAAATGTGTGACAGTGAATAATAAAATATACTTTGTAAATCTGGTTGATTGCATAAAATGAGTATTCTGTTGAGGAAAGAAAAGGTGGCACGTCAATAAATCAAAAAAATAAAAATATTCAGAAATCAGGCATTCTGGGTAGAAGATATTTTCTCTAGATTTCAATTAGATATAAATGTTTGTTTCTGTTTAAAAAAATATATGTATGAGTTTTACTTGCCTAAAATAAAATTTAAAAGATGAAATGTGTCTCTCTTTAGTTCTTAGGAATTAATTGATCTTGGGGCTCAGTAGTAAAGTACGTGCATTCCCTAGAACCACCCCCTGAATACCGAGACCGAGGTGTGAGCTGAAACTGTGTGCATTCATTCCCCAAAGCCACACCCTGAATACAGTGACCGAAGTGTGGGCTGAAACTGCTTTCATTCCCAGTACCACACCTTGAATACAGAGACCCTGGTGTGAATTTAACTGTGTGCATTCATTCTCCCAAGCCACACCCTGAATACAGAGATCCTGGTGTGAACTGGATAATCTAAAGTTATTTCCACTTAAGTTACTTGTACCTTCTCTGTTACTATGCAGCAAAGAAAACACCTAAGTGAAAGGCACATTGAACAGCAGTCAGTATCAAGTAGAGACAAATTATTAATTGCTCGACATATACAGCTTCAAGCTTTGGGGGGCTTGGGGTCTTTTGCTGTTCTCTCTTCCTTCGTTGGAGGGATAAGGGTACACAACATCTTATCAGAAAATGCATCATGCCTCTTCTGAGGAAAGCCTTTTTTGGCTTGAAGCCTTGGGTGATTATATATCTTGTACCAGTGTGAGACTTGACATTAGCAAAGCCCTGGTTGCAGTTTATGTATTTAGCGCCCTCTAGTGTGTTATTTTACAAAAGCATAGTTTATCTTTAGCTAAGAGATTAAATTGTTTACCACGGCAGTGTAATTTGTTTTGCTTTCCATTGCATCCAAAGAGACCCTTTCCTGCTACTATAGTTTGCACTTGGCCAAGAGATGAACTAGGATATGGTCTTCATGCTGTAGCTCCTCAGTATTTCTAGGTTTCAGTTTCCGAATGTAAAGTGATAATAGATAGAAGTGCCAGGCTGGCATCATCTAAAAAAAAGGAGCTGTAATGTGGGCACCTGACACAGTAGGAGCCTACCTAGTAATGTAGGAGGAGCCTAGTTCTATATAGAGCAACAATAAGAATCAAATCTAAGGTCTTGTGTGTAATAACATATTTGAGGCCTGATATAGCCAATATTAATGTGACTAAAGGTAAAGAATCAGGTCTTATAATCCTGCTAGTTGAGAGAATGAGAGCAATGTTCAATGGTAAAGAATAACTCCTAGATATAACTCATTTCTCTAGGACCAGCTTTATTAAGTTGGGGGAAAGGGGCAGAGGACAAGTTTGGAAACTGCTCTCCTACCTACTGTGTATTCTGGGGATCTAACTCGGGTCACCAGGCTTGCAGGACAGAGTGCCTTTAGCTGCAGAGCCATGCCACAAGCTGCTTAGTGAGATAGACCATTTCTGCAGCCTGGGAGCATGTTGGTTTTGTTTGCATCTGTCACAGCACTTAGATAAACTGCACGTGCGCAACAGCTAACTTTGACCTTTCCATGTTAGAGTTTACTGTATGGTAGATTTTAGAAAACAAGACAGAGTGGTAGATAGTACTTAAATCGAGCCAGGTACATGAGGTAGCCCAGAAGATTTGTTTGTAGTCTTTTCTTGCATTGGTAGTCAAGGGCTTTGGTACTTACCACTGTACCTCCTCAGCCCCACTCCCCAGGAGCCATGTACCTCAGGAAAGCACTAGGTGATTATGACTTGTGAATGCCCAGAGTCTTTGACCAAGCCAAGTGTCCCTAGGCCCATTATTCCTGTGTGCCATGTGTTAGACATGTAACTATTGTCTCAAATTCCCTTCTGTTTCCTTAGTGATAGCCCAAGTTTGTTTTCTTGTGAACTGGTTAATCTTTAATTGAGCCCTAGTTAATGTCAGGACATTGTACTAAGCATTTTTATATTCATAGCTTAACCTTCACAACTCTGATCAGTAAGATGCAAAGTTCAATCCCACTTTCCACACAAAACTCCTAGTGGCTCTCTTAAGTGGCAGTCAGACTTCTGACCTAAGCTGCCTCTATTTAAAGCCAATGGAAACAGCTGTCAGAAGCATTGCAATGAGAACTTTGAGTGCCGTTTGTGGGAGTCTGAGAAAGAAGAGTCTGGGAGCTTCCTTGAGGCACTAAACCCAGCAATTTTTTTTTTCTTTTTAAGTTTCTTGCTTTCCAAGAAAGCCCACTTATCTGACCCTGCTGTAATGGCAATTATGGCTCATAGTTTTGCCACACCTCACGGATTTGGAAGGCTGGCACAGGCGTTCTGACATTATCTCTTCTTGGGAGGCTTTTGTATGTGTCACCCATCGATCCTCTAAGCTGGGGAAGCCAGAAGAAGGCAGCTGCTGTTAGTTACTCCCCAGGGGATAAGCAGCAAATCCCAAGCCTTCCAGCTGGGAAAACTTCAATCTGGCAGTGAAAGCATACAAAAGAAATCTAGACAAAGCAGGAGGGAATGGGGTTCACACGCCAGCCAGCCAGCCGTCCTGGTTACAGTGCTTTGGGCAATGAGCTGTCCTGGGCCAAGCTGGGCCACAGCACTGAAAGCTCTGTCTTGGTGGATTCTGCAGTCCTTCCAACAGCAGGACACACGCACAACACACACATACACAGACTCACACACACACACACACTCACTCTCTTTCCAAAGCCATGTTCCCTTTCAGCTTAGGCCAAGCAGGAGATTTCTATTAATTGCCTTTTCTCTCTGATGTTCTGATGTTCAACCCTTAACTCCTAACACTGTTCTTAAAAGTTTCCTCCTGCTTTATACCTTGGCCTCTTTGAAGGATCCAGGCAATGTTAGAGTCTCTGTGGGTGGATGGTTAGTTAGCAATCAAAGCCGCAGACACTGGCGTGGGAGTGGAATGACTTCGGGTGGAGGGACCACAGTTTGAAAACAAATGAGCCTCTTTCATAATCCCAGTAAGACTTTTGTGGACTCTTAAGGTCTGCTTTGACGGGGCACTAGGGTTTCTGGAACTTTTAGAAAGAGTAAACAGGAACTAGTTTACCATCTCCAGTATCTTCAGCAAAACTTGGGTGTCCAAAGAAGGCCTGGTGTTTGTTTGTTTGTTTTAGTTCGTTTCTTCTTCAGCAGATTAGGTTTGGTATTTTCAAAGCATCATAAAGCACAGAGTCAGAGCACTGATATTATCTCCTCAATCTAGAAGTTTCTCGGAGTGATGGATGGGCTCAACTTTGGGATGACTGAATGTCTTTTTAAAAAGTCAAATCTTTAGAATGTTCAGCTATTTGTGCTAGTGGAGGAAATCTAGAGACCATCCCACGGGACCTTTAATTCACTGTTCATTTGCACTTGGGGTTATGAGACACTTTGGTAATTAACATTTTAATATGGGTGTGCCTGTGGTTCTGGAAATTTACAACTGTTTACAGCAAATAACAAAGCTACCCATTGAAGATGCTGACTGGACTGGAATGCTGTCTAATGGCTTTTCCAGCCTCTGGACCAGCTCAGGCCTGGAAACATCTAGCTTTGGCTTTGCTCAGAGCTTTCAATCCTGGTGCTTTGCCACTTTTCTCCTTTGAAAACCAGAGGAAAAGAAACAATAGCAAGTACCTCTCCCCAGGATCAAAGAATGCCTTAGCTAGAGGTTTGGAGGTGATGCTCAGAGCCATGAGCTATATTTGGCATTCGATTTTTAATGGCAGTGAAGTTGGAAAACAACCATAAATAAACTGTAGTTGCTAATGGAAGAGCTTGAGATAACCCATCTTTAATTTATGGCACTCTGGCTGAAGATTATAAAGGAAACCCTTTGATACCCCAAAATGTCTCACCTAGAACTCTCTGGCCAGTGAGCAGCCTCAACTAGGAAAGCAAATATATTTTGTACTCCTGAGACCCAGCCCCCAACATGAAGAGTTCTATTAAGTTGCTGCTGGATGGAGGACCTGCTCTTCTAATAGCCACCTAGGTGTGAAATGATTCAGCACTTTGACCACAGCCTGCTGAATGGCTCTGAGTTACAGGCACCCGGGTAAGCTGTGCCCCACAGCTCTGACCCAGGAAAACTGGGTTATGTATTTCAAGATAGCTTTTAAAGTGCTGCTGCTCCATAGTTTATCTTATCTTTGTGCTATGGCTTGGGCAATTACAACCACCAAATTCATTTGAATTATCATAGGCATGTGTGGCTTCGGTTCTCCACATTACCTAACAGGCCAGGTAACCAGAAGACTCAGCTTGGGCAGCCTAACTGCATAAACCTCTTGGCTCCAATTACATGAGTTCTGCATTGTGTCTGGAAGAGGTGGTGGTTACAGTCAGGGAAAACTGGAAACTACATGGCCAAGTGTATATGATCTGAAAACAAGACGCAGTCAGTCTCCTGTGTCGTGTCCTCTTCCCTGTCACATCACACACCACAGACTCAGGAGACACCATTACTGAAGTAGAATGGGTTCTTGTGCCTATCGACAAAGGAAACCTCCGTTAACTGAACTATACATTCTTTCCAAAAAAGCACATTTGTTTTTAGGTCAGGAGATCAGAGCACTGTTCTGTTAAATAAATGTTTATATCTGGTATTACCTAAGATATGTGTTGAGGCTGATGGCATTAATATAGAGGCAGTTAAGCAATGGTGGAGACTGCCGGCGCTTTCAGCACATGGCTTCCATTCTGCAGTCCGAGTTGGTTCAGCACAGGCTCTACCTTGTAACAGGGAGAGGATGGACACACTCCACCTCCGTCAGAGTGACGGGCTGCTTGCTCCATTCTTGCTTCTACTCCCACCTGGCCATATCTAGCTACAAAGGAGGTGGAGAAATTGCATGACCATGCGCCCACCTAAGAAGACTATTTAGGAAGAGAAGAGCTAACTAAGAGTGGTGACGCCCCCTCGTAGTTCCAACTGCACGTGAGGCGCAGGCTAGAGAATGGCTTGTTGAGATCAGCCTGAGTAACAGAGAAGCCCCAGACCCAAGAAAAAGCAAGACACAGACAGTTCCTTGGGAAGGAGCCACAGTTCTCAGGCTTGCCACCTCAGACATGCCGAATCAATAGCTCAGAAGTGCTGACTTAGAAGCACAAAGAAAAGGGTTAAAAACTGGAAGTCCTCCTACTTTCTCTTAATTTTAGATAGCTTAGTAATTATTGACTTGAGGGGGCTAGATGGCTCCGTGGTTAAAAGCACTTGCTGCTCTTGCAGAGAACCTTAAGTTCATTTTCAGCCCTGACATCAGATGGGTCATAACTGCCAGTAAGCCCAGACCCAGGGAATCCAACACCCTCATCTGGCGTCTTTGGGCACCTGCACACATGTGATATACACTCATAAACATGTATAAAAATGAAAAATCTTAAAAGAATTATGAAACTGTGTGGGGGAGGGAGCTGGGGAGTGCGGGGGGGGGGGGCAGTTCTCTGTGTAGCCCTGGCTGTCCTGGAACTCAAAGTGTATACCAGGCTGACCTCCAATTCAGATCTGCCTGCCTCTGCCTTCTGGGTGCTGGGATTAAAGGCATGTGCCACCACTGCCCTGCAGATTATGAAACTATGATTATCACACAGTGATAATGATGTTAGAATTCCCGTGTCTTTCCTTACATAAGCATGGGCATACAAAAGAGCATCTCTTCATGGTGATTTTTCCTGTATATGGCTGTGGTAAGTGGCCAGTACTATTGTGATATGCCTGGAGTAAAGATAGGACTTTTAACCTGTCATAGAGTTGAAAGTAGAAACTGGGAAATTTGGATTTTGGATTCTATCTCTTAACAAATAAGCATTTTTCCGCTACAGCCTCAGCTTACGATGTAGCCCAAGCTGGCCTTGGATATGTGGCAATCGTACCTCTACCTACTGAGCACCGGGATTATAGGTGTGTGCTTTTAAATTCTCTAAAAATCTGTAAAATGAAAATCAGTTGCTCTTATTGTCTGTGTGTTTGTTGTTTGAAATAGTGTCCTGCTGTGTGGCCTAGGCTGGCCAAGAGCCCAGCACCCTGATCCCAGTGTCCTGGGCTCAAGTGACCTTACTACCTTCAGTCTCCTGAGTGGCAGGACCACATGCAGGCAACAACGTCTCCAGCTTGGAAATAAGTTCGTTTGATCTTCCCAGGCCCTGCCTTTGCTTTAAGATATTTGAGAAAATCAATTAATCCTTTTTACATTTCATTAAGTACTCTTGGGTACCCACTGTGTAGAGTATATCGAAATCTGACCCACTCCAGCTAGCATACATATGTGAATGGTTACTGTAAAGGAAGGGCTACCAACAGCCCATCACATTTCCTGGTCTTTCACATCTGCATATATCCACTCTGGCCAGTGTGAGAGAGGAAGGTAGGAGCATGTAGTCAGGTGGGAAGATGCGATCTAGCCTGAACTGCTGCTCTGGTGCCCCTCTAGCCCCTCACACCCTGCCAGCCTCCCTCTGTTGCTTTAGGAATCAGCATCACAGCATTTTATCTTGTCCCTTCTGTTTGTCTAACCTCCAGCTGGGAAGGAGGAAAACAGATTTGCAGAAGTCAGTAAAAAGAAAAAAAAACAAAACAAAACAAAAAAATGATTGTCAAAAAGGCACAGTTCCATTTCTAGATCCAAGAAAAACTTCCTGTTTTGTTAAGGTCCTTCTTAGGAGCGGAAACTAGTGCTTTCAAAAGAAAACCACAATAAATAATTTCACCATGTGTCCTGTGTGTTTAGCAAGATTTAAATCCCAAGAGAAATGTGAATAAGAAGAGAAACCATAGGATACAAACTGCCAGCTTCCTTCCCCCTCTGCCACTCCCCGAAGGAACAGTGACAATTCCCCGGAAGAGGAAAGGTTTTAGGACAGCCTGGCTGGAGACCCGGCACCGCCTCAGCGGCTCACTCAAGCACTGGGTGACTCAGATTGCTCATGCTTTCTCTACATGGAGTTTCCCTCTTCCCAGAAAGTTCTAGAAAAGCTATCTGTGGAGCTTTCAGCCTCCACCATCCTGGCCATAGGAGGAGAAAATTCATACATGTTAACTGTGTCTTGGTCTGGAATTGGTAAGTGTGTCTTAGTGGCTGGAATGAACAGATGAAGGGGATGGGACAGGCAAGAAACCACAGGATTATGGAATGGGGGGAAAATAGTAGTACCTCCTCTACAACATTTTAAAACTACAGGCTGGGGCTGGTGAGATGACTCAACGGGTAAGAGCACTGACTGCTCTTCCAAAGGTCCCGAGTTCAAATCCCAGCAACCACATGGTGGCTCACAACCACCTGTAATGAGATCTCTTCTGGTGTGTCTGAAGACAGCTACAGTGTACTTACATATAATAGTAAACAAATCTTAAAATAAACAAAAAAACCCTACAGGCTTACAACATGTTAAAACAACAGGGATCCCCATCAGATCATCTCTGTTTTTCTAAGACTCTTAACTATTTTCTAAGCATCCTAACAGACAAGCCTCGGGTGAATATCAGTCTGCCCCACTTAAGGGTGGAATTTTATCCATGAGCAATTTTTTTCTCTTTTTCTAAGTTTAATTAGTTAATTAATTTGAGTTTAAAATAATAAATTTCCGCTGGGTGGTGGTGGCACACGCCTTTAATCCCAGCACTTGGGAGGCAGAGGCAGGTGGATTTCTGAGTTCGAGGCCAGCCTGGTCTACAGAGTGAGTTCCAGGACAGCCAGGGCTACACAGAGAAACCTTGTCTTGAAAAACCAAAATAATAATAATAATAATAACAAATTTGCTGCTCCGGAGGAGCTAACAGGTCAATACAAGTCTGACTTAGCTTCTGTCTATGGAAATATACTGAATAGTAACTGGATGTTTGTTTGTTTGTTTTGTTTCTTCTTTTTGATCCCAGAGGTCAGGTATGATGATGGTACATGCCTATAATATCAGCACTCAGGTAGCTGAAACAGGAGCTCACTGCTGTATGAGGCCAGCCTGGGCTACAGAGAAAGATCATCTCAAACAAAACGAAATCTTAACTGTCTACATTTAATGTTAACATAATGACAGTATAAATCTAAAGAGTTGGAGACAGTGAGAGGATTCACTAGGCATTTGCAACGTTTGCCTGCTTGGTCAATTCCTTCCCTAGAACCATGTCAACTTGGAAGAGAAGTGATTGCATGGGGTGGTCCTCTGATGTGCGCGCGCGTGCGCGCGCACACACACACACACACACACACACACACTTCCCTCATGCAATAAAGATAGATGAATGGATGGATGGACTGAAGGACAGATGGATATGTTTTAAACTGGAGAGGGTTAACATGCAAAAGGCAGCACTAATTAGACTCAGGGATTAAAGGATAAAGAATAGGGGCTGGTGAGATGGCTCAGCAGGTAAGAGCACCCAACTGCTCTTCCGAAGGTGAAAAGTTCAAATCCCAGCATCCACATGGTGGCTCACAACCATCCGTAACGAGATCTGGCGCCCTCTTTTGGAGTGTCTGAAGACAGCAGCAGTGTACTTACATATAATAAATAAAATAAATCTTTAAAAAAAGGATAAAGAATAAATAGATGTGAGGTCAGGAGAGAGGTGTTGAGGATTGAGTGGAGGTGGAGGGGGTAGATTGGATCAAAACACATTGTACACATCTGAAATTCTCAGAACAAACAAAAGAGATTGTTTTAAACTAAAGGCTTGTTCACAAAAATTGTTCATAATATATGGTTGAAGCCTCCGCTCACAGTTGACTCACGCCTGACTCCTGGCGAGGGTTCCCATGCCAGGGAGGAAGCTCTGAGTTCATCACCATCATCTGTTATGTAAACACACAGTTCATATGCGAGTGACAGTGCTCCGACAGTCTTATACAGGTCTTAACCTCACTTTGGAGACACTTTGTCATCCCCCAGAAAGACAGGAGAGTAAAGGAAATGCAGGCGAGTTCAAAGCAGGCTTACTTCACAGGGCGGGTCTCTGCTCTTTTGTTTGATTTGGCCTGTTTTGGAGCTGTTTTGGGACACATGAGGTTCTCTAGCCAAGAAGCCTTTTCCAGACCTGATTTCCCCTTGGAATGACACAGTATCCTCCCTTTAAATGTGGCAATTGTAAATTCCTGCCTGGGGAGTAGCCATTGATTTGAATTGAAGCTATTTGAATAAACCAGTATTAGGTTAACAAGGCTGTATTGTCCTGCAGCCTCTATTGAGGTCTACTATCATCATTTCTGATGACATTATATACCCTCACCCAGCATTTGACTGCAAAGAAACACCTCTCTGCACTCTAGTTCTGCCTCTTTTACTTGCATGTAATAGAAACCTCACCGTTTTATCAACACTGAGCATAAAATCCCAGTGGCAGGGCTTTTGTTTTCCATCTCTGATATAATTCTATGCCTTAGAGGTTTCTCAGATTTGAGGAACCCAGAATAGTACTTCATAACTGTTATGTACATACAGAAGGGCACTCAGTACACTCACACAAGTTAGAATTCACTTCTTTATAACCTGTGCACATTCTAGTACTAAGTGGATCACAGGAGCCCAGGATTAAAACGGCAATAAACCTGCGTCATGATATACTCTCATAATTGCTTTGGAAATTTTTTTTTTGTTTTGTTTTGTTTTTCGAGACAGGGTTTCTCTGTATAGCCCTGGCTGTCCTGGAACTCACTTTGTAGACCAGGCTGGCCTCGAACTCAGAAATTCGCCTGCCTCTGCCTCCCGAGTGCTGGGATTAAAGGCATGCCCCACCACGCCCAGCCCTGGAAATTTTTTAAATGTGTTTTTGTGGGATTGAAGAGATGGCTCAGCAGCTAAGAGCTTATGCCTACTTTTGTAGAGGACCCAAGTTTGATTGCTAGCAGCCACATTCATTGGCTCACAACCACATCTAATTTCAGCTTAAGGGATCTGTTACCTCAGACCCCTGGTATCTGTAGGCACATACACTTGTATATACATACATTCACATATAAGTAAATTAAAATCTTTGTAAACTTCGTAAAAATGTGTGTGGGTGTTTTATCTGCATACATCTGTGCATGTCTATGAAGGCCAGTAGAAGGTCATTTCCCATGGAACTGGAGTTACAGAGGATTGTAAATTTTAATACAGGTGCTAGGAATGAAGTCCTGGTCCTCTGGAAGAGCTGCCAATACACTTAATTGCTGAGCCATCTCCCCAGACCCTAGAATAAATTTTTTAATTGGTAACTGAAGACAATCTACATTAATTTCACTTATACCACCTTATAAAATTTTTTGTATTGAAAGACAAGACCTCAGCATGTAACCCTGGCTAGTTTGAAACTTCCTATATAGACCAGGCTGGCCTCAAACATCTGCCTGCTTTTGCCTCTTGGTATAAAACTGTTGGACATCAGACTTGACCCCCTTTCTATTTTTTTTTTCTTTTTCTTTATTTCAAACTCCAGCCCCCTTTCTATTTTCATTCATTCAGGGCCCCAGCCTGGTACTGTCCACCTATAGGGCAAATCTTTCCCCTGGATGAACTTAATCTAGATAATCATCCCAAGAATGCCCAGAGGTTTCTCTTCAGTGAGTCTAGATCTTGTAAATTTGGCAATATTAACATAATCCCATCCTTTGTCAAAACCCAAACACACCACTTTTAACCCAGTAAGCTCATGGCTATCTCAGAATACAAAATTAATTCAGTCCAACTTCAAACGTTGCCATAGTCTTTAGAAATTTCAACTCTATTTCAAAGTCCAAAGCCTGTGAGATGGCTCAGTGGGAAAGTACTTTGTTGTGCAAGGCTGAGTTCCATCCCTTTGAAGCCATGGCAGAAAGAGACGCCTCCAACTTGTCCTCTGACTTCCAGGTATACACCAGGGAATATATGCATCAGCACCCAAACACACACACAAAATGTGTTCCAGTCCAAAGTCTCAGGGCACTCTCTTAACTGTAAGTACCTACAAAATCACAAACAAGTTACATTCTTACAATACACAATGGCACATAACAAACTTTTTCCTATTCCAGAATAGAAGAACTGAGGTATCACAAGGAATGCTGGGACCAAAATAAGATGAAAAGCCTGCAGGGTAAACTCCAAATCTTGCAGCAACATGTCAAGTATCTGGAATTTGTGATGGAGTCATCTGGGTACCAACATGGCTTTAGAAGCCCCACCCCTCCAAGCACACTCAGTCTCTTTCTTGAGCCCGCTGTACATAGCCATGCAGCTGTCCTTGGCAAATACCTTATGGTTCCAGCTTTTCCAGTATCTTGGGGGTCTTCACTGAAACATGGGCTTCGCCTTTATGATTTCCTATGATGGCCATACACGGCCTCCTTGAATGGATTCCAATGTTGCCACACTGCATGACCTCAGCAGCCCTCTGAAACCACAGTGCAAAGTGCTATGATCCCCTCAACGCTGCATCTTTTGTAGCTACAAAACCATTTGGGTAACACTGTAGTCAGCTTCAGGTGGAATCTGACCCTTTTGGATGGCAGTTTTTCCAGTAGACTCTGTGTTGTCCCTGGGGAAATACTTCCCTAGGTAGCTGCTTTCTGAGCAGGGCAACCGCATTCTCAGTTCAGCCTCTCTCCTTTCAAGTAAATTTGCATTTTCAAATTTTAATGGGCAGGACCTTTCCTTCTCCACATGCCCTTCATCCTCGGTGCAAAGCAGGAAGCTTCTCTTTTACCAGTCACAGCCTCTTTTTCTGCAACTTTAAACATACTTGAGCCCTTTTCGAGGAAAACTCGGAGTACTTTATCTTCCTGCCCACTTGTTGCCGATTTTCACTGTAGTTAGGAATGAGAGGTGTGAGTGGTCACCATATCACAGCCCGCATGCTTCTCACCTGCCTTGAATTTCCTCCACCAAACAAAATGGTCTGTCACTCCTATCCTGGGCCTCCCCTGAGACACAGCCGGAATGCAGCTGGGTTCTTTCCCATGCTACCACAATAATGTCTAGCCCAGCTCGCAATGGAGTCCTTGTTTCCCACTCCGAGACTTTAGAAACCAGGCCCCCACTTTCTACTTTTATCTTGATCCTCAGGCCTGCTGAGTTCTGCTTCCAGCAGTCAAGGACATTTTTAGTCCATAGTCTCAAACTCTTCTGTATTCCTTCCGCAAACCAGTTACAAAGGTCAGTTATGGTCAGGCTTATCACAGCAATAATCCCATTTCTCTGTACCAGTGTTTTGTTTGTTTGTTTGTTTGGTTGGTTGGTTTGGTTTGGTTTTTCAAGACATGGTTTCTCTGTGTAGTCCTGGCTGTCCTGGAACTCACTCTGTAGACCAGGCTGGCCTCGAACTCAGAGATCAACCTGCCTCTGCCGCCCAAGTGCTGGGATTCAAGGTGTGTGCCACCACTGCTTGACGGTACCATTTTTTTGTACTAGATATATGTCTTGTTGCTGTGACAAAATACTGAACAAAAGCCACTTAAAGAAAGGGGTTTATTTTGGCCTAAAGCCCAGGAAGTACAGTCTATCATCTGGGCAGCAGGAGCAGGCAGCAGCTAGTCAAATCTTGTCCACGTTTGGGAAGCAGAGTGTGATGGATACTTGTTGTTCAGCAGCTCACTGTATACCCATTTCCAACTGGTCAAGAACTCACGGAGACCTGTCCTCCTCTTAAGTGCTGGCATCAAAGGCATGTGCTACCATGCCCAGCTGAATGTTCCTACTTTTTGATTTGATGTGACAGTCTCTCTCATGCAACCCAGCCAGGCCCTGAATTTGCATTGCAGTCAAGGGTGTCTCCACCCAACCTCCTAAGTGTTGTGATTAGAGGCATGTACAGCTTGGATTTACTCTCTATTAATTTATACACAACACACACACACACGTGTGTGTTTATATATTAGGTACAGTAGACTTTTTCTATATAGCCCCAGTTATTTAGAAGACTGAAGCAAGAGGACATTAAGTTAGAAGACAGCCTGCACTACATAGCAAAGTCAAGAAGAGTTTACACTATGCAGGGAAACTCAAAAACCCAAGGACTGAATATTTGCCTAGCATTGGCAAGAGCTTGGGTTCCAAATCTGGCACTACAAAAAAAAAAAAAAAAAGGACAAAAACAATGAAAAGATACATTTGGAAAGCATTTCTTTCTCATTTATTATTGTTTTAATCATCTGCAAGTAGGACTTAATATCAAAGAATAGACCAATATTTACTTCCTAGTTAGTATTATTTCTAACAGAACCCAGCTGCAATCTGTTTGCAGAGATAATTTCTGAAGGTAGAACAGTAAAAATACCAATGTCAAGATGTTTAACAAGGCTTTATGTCGCCAATATATTAGAGCTAGCATAGAATCTTTTCAAGCTGGTTTGGGGCCAGTTAAACCTAATAAAGATCATGAAGATAGAAAAGCAACTTGAAGCCAAAATAAGCATTGAGAGTACTCTGTATTCCATTAGTAATGGAATGGTAATGAAATTAAATCTGTGTATCGCTGGACAAAACATAAATTCTACTTTCTTATTTATATAGAGATCTAGGCTTACATTGCTATTACGCCTCCAACAGCAGCAGCCAGATGGTTCAGTGTTTTTGAAACAGGCTTTGATAAATCCACAAAGGAGTAATCCTACTCCCCTGCCCCCAGACCGACCATCTCCTCAGATCTTGTGTCTAAAATCAAACTTTTGAGCAAGAGGAAGTTGGGAGATATTTCGGATGTAGTTATATTATCAGGAGTACAGTAGATTATTTGAAGTTTTTAGACAATGAACACTTAACAGAAACAAATCTGTCATTCGCACCCTTTCATAATAGAAAAATAAAATGACTGGCTATTGCCGTTGTTAACTATTGGAGTAAAAGATCAATAGAATAGCTTCCTTTAGTGTCAGATCCCAAAGAAACCCGGGCCAAGTCTCTCGCTCGGTCCCTGTGGCTCCTCCCACGCTTGTCACCCCGCCCCCTAACTCAAACCCGGCCAAGTCTCGCTCGGTCCCTGTGGCTCCTCCCACGCTTGTCACCCCGCCCCCTAACTCAAACCTGTCCAGCCCAGGGGCGGGGCTTTGCTTCCCTTTCCCAACTTCTCTTGCCTTTATAAACCTGCCAGTTCAGGCGTGTGCTCCTTAGCCTTTGGCTTCTCTCTTGGTCTGCTTGCTCTCTCTTTTCTCTTTCTCTCTCAATCTGCCCCTTTCCCTGCTCGAAATGCCTAGTTCAGTTGAATCCTTCCAGATACCTCTGGCTGTGGTCTCCCTCGTATCTACAGCACTCTTCTCCAGACCTGTACTGTGAACAGCCATGTCCTCATTTCTATTCATTTAGGAAGCTCGTTTCAAAGTTGAGTTGTTGCTAAATTCTCACAGCACGCCCTTTAAGTCAGGTGGCTTCAGTAGGCACTTGACTCATAGATAATATAAACCAAAAGGTCCAGAAAGGTTAAAAAAAGGCACAGATCAAGACTGTGAGGCAATCTATATAGACCAGATACTTTAAGCTATAGCCTAAAGAGATTTTCAAACAAACAAACCTCAGAAGCAATTAGAAAAAAATCTCTCTGAAGTACAGAAAAATTGCCATCTATTTGAGCTTTTTTTTTTCCCTCTATAGGAGTAGTTCATGCCTCTAAAACAAATAAGTAGAAAAAGAAAAATGACAGGAAATTTGAAATTCAAACTTCCAGGCTGCTACTTATGCAGTTTCTAATAGGCTTTCAGAGTTGCTTCTAAATTAAATCAAAACAAAAAACCCATTGAGTCCAGAGTTTCTCATATTTGGTAAACTATTTGGGAAATTTCACAAACTCGGCAGGCCAAGGGGCTTTGTTTATTCTCAGACTCCAACCTTGCCGTTTTGTTTGCTTCAGCAATTGTTATAAAACTAAGGAGACAGCTGATATAAACCTAGGAGCTCTCTTTTCCAAGAATAGACTACACATACATCCTAGGCAGATAAGGAAAGTCTTTTTCTTCCAAATTCAGGCCCTTGTTACTGTTGAGAAATGTACCCCGTATTCCTGTGTGCTGCAGACTGCAGTGTCCTGACCGCCTGCATCTCCCAGAACACCAGATTATCATACTGTTGGAAGCTGTGCTCTGACAGAGGACAGCTCACACTGAGATGCAAAATGAGTCACTGAAGGCCACGGATGCTCTAGCAAGAACTTAGGCTCAGCCCCATCAAGCTTGTAATTAGCTCCCAGTTTACAGGAGAACCTGCCAGGTCTCCCTTGTCACAAGCTGCTTTTCTGCCCTTTTAGCTGACCTTCCACCCTGTGAGGACCCAGCTCATCAGACCATCTCCTGCCTCAGTTTGTCTCCTCAGGATCCGAGCCTTGCCCCTTGGCTGGGGTGAGGTTATCTTGTTCTGCCTTAGAGACCTGTCTTCCTATTCATGTGTCTTCCAGTAGCCCCCTGTCTGGGACTCTCTTTGGAATAAATCAGTTGCCCCAGGACTTCTTTAACGTGTCAGTGTAACACCCAGACTACCACAACTACTCCCGCTGCTTAGTTTGGTCTCTGAAGATCCTATAATTGCCCAAACCAGATATTTTCCCAAGCCAGTCAGTCCTGCTGGGTGAGTCTCCTTGCAGTGATCTATCACCTGATTCTGGATCCACCCTCTTCCCAGCGCTGGTGCTGTTAAAATGTTGATGATGGCAGTAATTAATGCTAATTAAGAGCTTTGTCAAGAACTGTTTTGGGTACTTGATGTACTTAAATTCCTTTAATTATGACTACAATGCAAAGTGAAACTGGCGAATTGCTCAAGCTCACCCACACAGAAGCACAGCCCTGCGACTGGTTCCTAACCACCAGGCCAAGGACTCTCCCTGCTCACGTTGCTTCTGCCGTGTTACCATATGCAGCACAGTTGAGGGGTGCTTCCCTCAAGACTGTGACAAATCTTAGCCATGCTGCTTCCCAGCAGGCCTTGGAAGAGAGAGCTTTATATACATACCCTCTATTAGAAAAGCATTTGTGATCTCTGCCTCATACTCGCAGTTCGACTGGCTTCACTATTGTCTTAGTTACTTTCCTCTTGCTGTAACAGAGCACTGAACAAAAGCAGCTTTGAGGATGGGGTTGTTTTGCTTATTACACTTCTAGGTCACTTCTATCCTTGAGGGAAGTTAGGGCAGGAACTCAAGGCAGGCTCTTTCTCACATTGCTTTTGTACACAACCCAGGCCTATCAGCCTAGGGACAGTGCCACCCACAGTGGGCAAGGCCCTCTCACATTCATCAACCAAGGCAATCTCTCACGGTCATGGTCACAGGCCAATCTGATTGAGGCAGTTCTGAAATTGAGGTTCTCTCTTTCCAGGCCACTTGAGGTTGCGTCAAGTAACCAACGAGAACTAATCAGGACAACTACCAACAGAAATGCCCTTTTGCCAACTGACAAATGTTGCTGTTTAGTATAGTCATTTTGTCAGACCTCTCAGGTGAGTACAAGCTTCCCTAGCATCTCAGAAGCCCCAAATTAGAAGACTCTGAATCAAAGCCTTCTATTCCAGCACTGAGAACTAAAAGTAGAGAAGTGATTTATTTTGTTTTACAAAGAATGGCAGAACTACCTTATTAATAATTTGTTTAATTGCTATCATGAAATAGTTGATAAAAGCAACATAAGAAAGGGTTTATTTGAAGTACTTGCCTGGTTAACACAGGAGAACTGGAGAGGGAGAGATGCCTTCCCCACTCACCTGGCCACCTGCAGCAGGTGGGCTAGCTGGCCTCTGTGGCAAAGGTTCCAGTGAGCTAGCCCCAAAGACACGAGTGCTGGAGAGCTGGCTCAGTCCCTCACCGGCTGTAGCACTCAGGAGAGCATGGACCCACACCTCACATGGGCAGAACGGTAGAGACGGCCATGGTGGCATGGGTGTGGGTGAGATAGCCCCAAGGGCATGAGAGTGAGAGAGCTGGCCCTGACCCTTGCTGGCTGTGACATTGGATAAGGTAGCCAAGGGAAGTGCCAGAGAGCTGGCCCTGGTGGTATGGGTGTGGGAGAGTGATGGGCTGACCAATTCAGCTACCACCCTGGCCCAGATCCAGGCCTCTGAGTTAGTCCACCTCAGTATCTACCTCATCTATGAACTGCTGGAGCATGAAGGGGCCGGTCCTGCAGATCGAAAGCTGCAGAATCTCCATGACACAGGACAACAGGATATCCAAGAAGAGTCCTGATGAGGATCTAGTGTTAATGGTATAACAGAAGCCAGAGGCCTTAAAGCACACCAATGAGTAATTGTAATGAACATTTGCAAGTAAAGAAGTGTGGACAAAGGGTGTACTGTGGGACATACTGTGACACACTGATACACTACAGCTTCCATGACCAAATTTTTGTTTGTTTTGTTTGTTTGTTTTAATTTTTTATTTTCTTTGGGGTGGAGGTTGCAAGAGTGGAGAACAGGAGACAGGGAGATGAATGGAATTGGGGTATATGATGTAAAATTCACAAAGAGTCAATAAAAAGTGAAAAATAAAAATAAAAGTGTTATTTCAGCTCATGGTTCCAAGACACAGCTCATCACTGTGGGGCGGGGCTTGTCTGTAGGACCTTTGAAGCAGCTGCTCACGTTGCATCCAAAGTCAGAAACAGCAGAAGATGGCTTGCAGTTCGGGACTCCGGCCCATGGGATTGTGTTATCCACATTTAAAGTGACTTTTCTCTTCTCAACCCAATCTAGATGATCTCTCACAGTCTTGACCAGAGGCTAACCTAGGATAGATATTGCTAAGTTTCAAACATGAGACAAACGGGTAAGGTGGCTGGCTATATAACATCAAAGTGGACCTGGCTCCAGGTTTCCTGACAGTTCTCAGTTTCTACCTGCTAAAGGTATGGCAAGAACACCCTTCCCACTACCCCTGAACTCTCAGTTATGATGTCAAAAGCCAGGAGCCTTGCAACTGAGAAGTTGCAAGGTAAAATGTTATTTACGGCCAGATCAAATTTATAAAATGACTATAATAAAAAGCAGTTTTGGAGAACCAGATATATCTTTTTTTTTAAATAAAAGATTTTTTTTACATCTTTTTTTCTTTTCTTTCTTTCTTTCTTTCTTTCTTTCTTTCTTTCTTTCTTTTCCTTTGGGTTTTTCAAGACAGGGTTTCTCTGTGTAGTCCTGGCTATCCTGGAAATCACTCTATAGACCAGGCTGGTCTTGAACTCAGAAATCCGCCTGCCTCTGCCTCCCAAGTGCTGGGATCAAAGGCGTGCGCCACCACTCCCAGCTCTTTTCTTTTTCTTTTATTATATTCAATACAATATATATTTTTATACCAATCATAAAAATGATGGAGATGTAATTAAATGAACACAAATAGATAAAGTCTTTTTGTTGGTTTGCTCATTTGTTTTGTTTTGTTTTTAGTAGCGTTTAAAATCTTGGCTCTTACTGTGGTACAAACCCAGAATAAGAACAATTTTTTGTTTTGTTTTGTTTTGTTTGTTTTGTTTTTCAAGACAGGGTTTCTCTGTGTAGCCCTGGCTATCCTGGAACTCACTCTGTAGACCAGGCTGTCCTTGAACTCAGAAATCTGCCTGCCTCTGCCTCCTGAGTGCTGGGATTAAAGGCATGTGCCACCACTGCCTGGCAAGAACAATTTTTAGACATTGGAGTTCACTGTAATAAAGCTGTACTTCAATTTCCCTCACATCACCAAAGGATTTTGCCTCCATAGTAGCTAAGCTAAGAGTTGACAGTTCTGCTGTGCCAAGGAATGAATTGTAGGCACGATTATTTGGATACAGATTTCCTGCTATGGTCAAAGCTACTTGGCTTGAGTGATTGTCATCATTCTCAGCCCACAGGAAACAGGTTACATTCATTTAAGAAATGGTGTGTGTGTTGGGGGTGGGGGGGCTGGTGAGATGGCTCAGCGGGTAAGAGCACCCGACTGCTCTTCCGAAGGTGATAAGTTCAAATCCCAGCATCCACATGGTGGCTCACAACCATCCGTAATGAGATCTGGCACCCTCTTCTGGAGTGTCTGAAGACAGCTACAGTGTACTTACATATAATAAATAAAAATAAATCTTTAAAAAAATGGTGTGTGTATTAAGATGGTCTATCCATGAAGTCATTCATCAACTGTTTCAGTGAACAATGGTTCTGGCTTGGAGGGTGGCACAGACATTAGGTGAGGGCGAGATTCTGGTTCATTGGCTGTGATGACTTTAAAAAGCATTCATCTTAGAAAAAGAGTAACTTAAAAGGTCCTCTTCTTCAAAATTGATACAATAATTATAAATATCAAGCAAGACATTCAGTCTCATTCTTTGTTGTCCTCTTACAAGCCACCTCCCAAATTAATTATCTATGTTTCTTTTGGCTATATAAATAATCTTGAAATATGTAAGCTGTTCTGAAAACATAGTATAGTGTAAAATATTAAATAAACAATCCTACTAATAGAGAGGCTGAGGTAGGAGAAGCATGATTTCAAGATCATTATGTGGTACACAGCAAGACACTGTCACGTACAAACCAGATATAATATCTTTTTTTTAAAAAAAAGATTTATTTATTTACTATATTTATAGTGCTCTGCCTACATTTATGCTGAAGATGGCACCAGATCTCACTATAGATGGTTGTGAGCCACCATGTGGTTTCTGGGAATTGAACTCAGGACCTCTGGAAAAAATCCAGTATTCTTAACCTCTGAGCCATCTCTCTAACACCCTCCCGCCAGATATTATAATATTTTATGCTTGTAATCCCAGCATTCAGAAAGTAATGCAGGAGAGTCAAGAATTTGAAGGCCAGACTTGGAGAAATGGCTTAATGGTTAAGAGCACTTCCAGAAGACCAGGATTAGATTCTCAATGCCCACACAGTGACTGACAACCCTCTGTAATTCCAATTTCAGGAAAGCTAGTGCCCTCTTCTGGCCTCTTCAGGCACCAGGCACACATGTAGTACACAGATACACATGTAGGCAAAACACCCACACATGAGGGATTTTAAGAATTAAATAATAGGGGCTGGTGAGATGGCTCAGCGGGTAAGAGTACCCGACTGCTCTTCCGAAGGTGTTAAGTTCAAATCCCAGCAACCACATGGTGGCTCACAGCCATCCTTAATGAGATCTGGCACCCTCTTCTGGAATGCCTGAGGACAGCTACAGTGTACTTACATATAATAAATAAAATAAATCTTTTTTAAAAAATTAAATAATAATAACTTTTAAAGAGGTATTTATTTTATGTATATGAATACACTGTTGCTGTCTTCAGACACACCAGAAGGGGGCATCAGATCCCATTACAGATGGCTGTGAGCCACCATGAGGTTGCTGGGAATTAAACTCAGGACCTCTGGAAGACCAGTCAGGGCTCTTAACCACTGAGCCATCTCTCCAGCCCCCAATAATAATAGCTTTTAAGCTAGCTTCAGCTACATAGTAAGGTATAATTTTTAAAAAGCACACACACACACACACACACACACACACACACACACACAAAAGAAAGAAAGAAAGAAAGAAAGAAAGAAAGAAAGAAAGAAAGAAAAGAAAAAGAAAAACGGCCTGTCAGCACCTTTCACAGGAGCACTTTTACCACTTTGCTGCATGCCAGACTGCTCTGGGGAAGCATTGCAGTGAAATAATCTGTTCCCACAGTGAGCCTAGCAAGAGGTAAGAGAACAAGGATATCCAAGAAGGATATTCAGAAGAAGAGCAAACGCCCTGCAAGCCCTCATAACTCCTCAGGTTAAAGTTTAGCTACTCACCCAGTGTGACCCTTGGTGACCCTCTGTGAACTCTGCCGAGTCACTTTGCCTCCAGGCCACTCCCAGAGTGCTTTATAATCATTTCCATTGCCGAGGTTAAAACGTAGAGCACACAAGGTACACAGAAACATGGAAAAGGAATCAAATAAGACTAACAATAAACTTTGGCAATTTTTTGATTTTCATTGCATAACTCTCTGCTTGGGAAGAAATGCTCAAAAATCAACAAAAGGGTAAAAAACAGGATGTAAAAATCACTTATTATTATGTTTTCAGACGTTTACTGCCAGGCTTAGACTATTTCTGCCAAAAATAACATTTCTTTCCTACAACCTACACAATTTTGCATTTGCTGGAAATTTGGTAGGATTTTTCAACATGAAACCATAGTTTATTTTCTAAAATAAGAGTGTCTCAGACATCAAGAGAGAGAAAGAACCTCTGGGTGGAACTAATGGTCCTGTAGTTCCAGGAAACTTTGCTTCAGAGATGATCGTCTGATATGGAAGTTCTTCATTGGACCATGACTGTTTAAGGTATCTGATTGAAGATTTCTGTTCTGTGAACTGGTATCACAACATAGTACCAGGTCATAAAGCTGTGGGAAGGACCTGGGATGAAGAACTGAACAAGGCTGACCTCAAATCCTGGAGCCAACAGATTGAGTGGTGTGACCCTGTCTGTGAAATGAGACATGAGTACCATGTTGTGGAAGTGTCAGAGGGCCTAGAAGGAGGTGAGCATGGGTGCTCACTGTGGATCTATTTCTAGTACAAGCAATGATTATACTGATGTATAATCATTGATGTACACTGCTCAGCAAAGTGTCCAAAGCAGAATAGAAGGATGGAAGATGGGAGTGATAGATGCTACAAAGAGACAGAGGGAAACCAGGAATGAGAATGGAGTTAGGAGAGAGGGCTCAAATTCGAAAAGCATTATTTTAGGTCCATGGTGGCCTGGAGAAAACGTCAGAAGTAAAAGCAAAGTTCACTAGCAAGTTTAGAAAAACACTGCTCAGGCTGAGGATTGACACAGAGAGGAGGTGATAATGCAGGTGTAAGGACTGGGCTAGACCTGACTGCCAACCTATTCCTAAGGAAACTCCAACTCTTGCCTGTGCTAAAATGCTATGCTTGTTGCCTCCTGGCAAGAGTCCACAGAGGACTCACAGTTGGTAACATTAAGCTTTCTCATTGTCTGACAGGCAGAAGAAGGTGTTGGGTCAAAGCTCTCTCACTATTTCTTACAGAGGATCTTAACTTGAAACATCCTGTTTATTAGTCCTTGGGGAAGGAAATGGTGTGTGTGTGTATGTGTGTGTGTGTGTGTGTGTGTGTGTGTGTGCGCGCGCGCGCGTGTGAAGGAAATGGGGTGTGTGTGTGTGTGTGTGTGTGTGAAGGAAATGGTGTGTGTGTAGATTCCTAATGGTGGTATACTGGGGAGAAAAAGGAGAGTGAGTCTTACAGTTAATTTCAGGTGAATCTGAAAAGAATGAAGTCAAGGTTACCCCTGAACCCAGACAAAGACAACAACTATAGCCATCACTGTACTGGAAACAATCGACGCTTGGCATTCTCACTTCTTTTTAGGGTACCTTTATGTGTGGCAGAGGCTGAAAATTTTAGAGTCACATCTCCCAGGCTTTCTTGCAGTTATGGCTAATGCAAGTCACTCAACTGAAGGTGAGCTTCAGAAGGTAGAGGTAAGCAGACGTCATTAGCCACCTTTCCTGGCTTAACTGGTCAAGCTTTGTGTCTATTACTAAGTACCAGGAGAACTGTCTCAGGTTCTTGTGCTCCTCTAGCCTCCGGTGCAATTACCTCCATGCAGGCCTCTCTCCAGGTCCCCTCCCCTGCTGTTCTCTGGTTGCCTTTGAAGATCTTGTATAGGATATGAGGATAGAGCACAGCAGTAGACTGCCTACCCAGCATGCACAGGTGCTGGCTTCATCCCCAGCACCCCACAGATTGGGCACATCTGCTGTTCTGGAGATAGAGACAGAAGAGTCAGATGTCAGGCTATGCAATGTATTTGAGGGCAGCCTGGGGCTACATGAGATCCTGTCTCAAACAACAAAAGCAGGGCGTGGTGGCAAACACCTTTAATCCCCAGCACTCGGGAGGTAGAGGCAGGCAGATTTCTGAGTTCGAGGCCAGCCTGGTCTACAAAGTGAGTTCCAGGACAGCCAGGGCTATACAGAGAAACCCTGTCTAGAAAAACAAAACAAAAAAACAAAACAAAACAAAACAACAAAAAAACAAACAACAAAATCATGACATCAAACAAAACTCATGCCTAAGAGGAGTGAGGAAGAAGAGGAGTCCTGGGCTGGAAGTTACTGAGGGAATGTTGGGCTTAAAAATCTGTTCTCACAAAGTCCCAGCTGGTATCTATCATCAGGCCAAACTGCGGAACTCCCCTTTCCCTCAGTTCCTTCCACAGTAATTTTCCACTCCACTGTCTGGGAAGATATTTTTTCAACCTCCACCAACACCTCAGCCTTGAAATCCAAGTTTAGCCAAGCAATGTCTCTCCAGCTCATCAGCCTGCCAGCCCCCAGCACATGTCTCAAACTTCCTGAGTCCATGTGTGTGGTTGAATTGAGCCACGGTGACATTAGTCATGTTTATTGTTGTCTGAAAACAAGGATACGTGGTATCCAAGGCCTGACTGGTCTCTGCCTGCATAGTTGCTCACTAACTCTAACAAGAGTATGAAAAGGACCAAAATAGACACTGTGTACACAGTAAAAGTTGATAGGATGAGAGGCTAGACTCTTCTTCAGTGGTGGAAAATGGCTTGTCTCCTTTACTGTGGTGAATATTCTTTTGTTTTGTTTTGACATTGGGTTTTGATATTTAGCTTAGGGCAACCTCAAACTCTCTATGCAGCCCAGGCTGTCCCTGAACTCATAATCTTCCTACCTCAGTCTCCCAAGTGCTAAGAGCATAAGCATTTATTGTCAGACTTAGCCCTTTAAAGCAACCAAGTCAGACCTGGGGGAGGTGGCTCGGGTTTAGAGTGCTTGGTGTATAAGCAAGTACAAGGATCCAAGTTCTGGCTACAGAACCATGTAAAAAACTAGGCATGGCCACATAGGCCCTGAGAGGCTGAGGCAGGGGATTACCAGGGACTGCTGGCTACCAGTCTATCTGAAACAGCATATTCCAGGTTAAGTGACAGATTCTGTTTCAAAGTAGGTGGAAGCCAGTGACTGGGGAAGACCTGATGTCCTGCCCTGGCCTCTGCCTGTGGTCGCATACAAGGGAGCACAGACACAAACACCCTCACATACCCATGCAGGATGTAGATCAATTGGTAGAATTCTGTTTGACTAGCATGCTCAAACCTCTAGCACTGCAAAAACAAAACAAAACAACAACAAAAAACAAAACCAACAACAACAAACAGGATGTAGCACATGCCCTTAACTGCAGATGCTGCAGATGCACCCAGAACCCAGAATGCAAGAGCATCCTTGGCTAAGTATCTAATTGGAGGCCAGCCTAGGCTACTTGATACAAGACAAAAAGTCTTATGAAGATAAAATTCACATTTCATACAGACTGCACATTTAAAATGGGCAATTACATTACTTTAGTCACAGATGTGGAGCCAGGAACATAAATTGATTCTAGACTTTTTGCTGACTTTTTTTTTTTTGGTTTTTCTAGACAGGGTTTCTCTGTATAGCCCTGGCTGTCCTGGAACTCACTCTGTAGACCAGGCTGGCCTCGAACTCAGAAATCCACCTGCCTCTGCCTCCCGAGTGCTGGGATTAAAGGCGTGCGCCACCACGCCCAGCCATAGGTTTATATTTGTTTCTCATTATGGATAGTTGTGAGCCACCATATCTCTGGAAGAGCAGTCAGTGCTCTTAACTGCTGAGTCATCTCACCAGCTCATCAGCAATCTTATAAAGAAAAACATATAATTGGGTTTGGTTTACAGATTAGAGATTTAGTCACTCTGTAGACCAGGCTGGCCTCGAACTCAGAAAAATGCCTGTCTCTGCCTCCCAAGTGCCAGGATTAAAGGCGTGCGCCACCACATCTTGCTTGAGATTCAGTCCATTTTTGTCATGGTGGAAAGCATGGTGACATGCAGGCAGACATGGTGCTGGAGAGGTACCTGAGGTTCTACATCCAGATTGGCAAACAGCAGGAAGAGCCAGTGATACTGGGCCTGGTTTAACTGAGCATGTGAAATCCAAAAGCCCACCCCCAATGACACATTTTTCTCCAAAAAGACCACACCTACTCTAACAAGGCCACACCTCCTAATAGTGCCACTCCCTATGGGCCTATGGGGGCCATTTCCATTCAGACCACCACAGTCATTGTAGTGAGAATGGGAGAACATGCCGCTGGAACTTTACATCTGGGCAGAGAGGAAGAAATGCTGGAGTTCTACCAGCATCCGCCTTTCCCTCTTCTCATTTGGTCCAGGGATAAAGCTATTTATATCCTGTGAACAAGCAACAGCCTATTGACACTAACTTCTTGGGGATAACCAACAGCTTTCTAGTTGGACTTAGGGACCATACCATAGGAGGGAAGGCACACCTGATACTGTAAACCTAGCCAAAAATGTGGCTAGAGGGATCTTGGACCCTAAAGGAGAACCTACTGCTGCCATCTTGGTAAATTAATACAGATCCCACTGCCTTCTAAATTCTCATCCTTTACCTATAGGTAAGAGCCGCTCTTGCCCCTCATCAAAAAAGCTCCTTTTTGCAGTAGACAGAGCTATTACAGAGAGCTACAACTGGTCAAAATGCAAAGAATAAGTGAACTACCCAGCCCACATGGAACACACACAACACTATCTCCAACCAAGGCTCAGGGAACATCTAAGATGGACTGAAAACTTTGTAGAACCCAGAGGACTTGGAGGATTGCAGTGAGGTGTCTCTTCTGAGCATGACAGGAACATTTGCACATATGAGCCCCCAACAGCACAGTTGTCTGCACCAATGATATGACAGCATGATTGTGGGAAAGGTTCATAAGGCTCTACCCCTAGTCAATTAGCCACGCTGAACCAGTGCTGACAGAATCTGGGAGGGGAGCGAGCTGTCTTCAGGAACAAGCCCCCTGAAAAGTTGTCCAAGCCTAAGTAGTCAGTGTTAAAAACACATGTGCATACGGGCAACACTAAGTGGACTTAGTAGTGTGTGTGTGTGTGTGTGTGTGTGTGTGTGTGTGTGTGTGTGTATGCATACATGTAATTAATTATAGATCAAGAGGTCAGGAATTTGAGAGTGGATATGGAGGGGAAGAGGGAGGGATGAAAATGATGTAAACACAGTGTGCTTGTACATGAAAATCTCAAAAAAAGTGGGGCTGGAGTGAGATAGGTCAATGGTTAGGAGCACTGGCTGCTCTTCCAGAAGACCTGGGTTCAATTCCCAGGACATACACATGGCATCTTCGAACCCTCTGTAACTCCAATTCTAGGAGGTCCAATGCCCTCCTTAAACCTTCAAGAGCACCAGGAATTGTGAGTGTTGTATATACATACACACAGGCAAAAGATTCATACATATAAAACAATAAAATAAACAAAAAATAAAATAAAAATTAAACAATAAAGTATTCATACTCAATGAAGGAGGGCCCATAAAATGTATAAAAGCTAACAAACATCTAGAGTGATGTCACAGCCTCTGAGCCTAACCCCATGACTAACCCAAACCCTTCTTTCCTACAATACTATGGATACATCTAATAATTGGTTAGAACAAAACCCATCAGAGTTCTAATAAGTGCTTTAAAATCATGAAACTTTTTAGTAGCAATCTTTCTTGGTCATGGAATATCATCTCTCTTTGTCAGGGGTTGAAAAGTATGAAATATCTGTTAGCAGGGAAGTTAAGTTCAGGCTGGTGATTAAGAGCATTTGTCACTTTTGCAGAGGACCTAGGTTTGATGATTCCCAGCTCCCACACTGACGCTCCCAGACACCCGCAGCTCCGGGTGCTCCCACACTGACGCTCCCAGGCACCCGCAGCTCCGGGTGCTCCCATGCTGACTCTCGCAGGCACCCGCAGCTCCGGGTGCTCCCATGCTGTCGCTCGCAGGCACCCGCAGCTCCGGGTGCTCCCATGCTGACGCTCACAGGCACCTGCAGCTCCGGGTGCAGGGGATCTGCCACCTCTTCTGATGGTTTAGGACTCTTGCATGCATACGGTACACATACATAGACACACAAAGTAAATAAACAAATACTGTCATAAATACATGTAGTTCGAGAGTTTAAGAATCCTTTGGCAAGCATATGCAGTCATTCAAGGACGTCCATTTGTAACAAGGCTCTCTAGAGACTTAATAGCATAGAGATTACAGGAGGTTGGCTCATTAGGGAGAGGAACTGCTCAGCTACATAAATTTAAATCTGAAGGGAAAGAGTAACTGAACTATGCAGGAACAGTGGCAGAAGTGAGAGAAAAGAGAGAAAGGCTTCTGACGGAGGAGGCTTGTTCTAAGACATGAGAGCCACTCTCGCTCTTGGTGAACAGCTCCAGTGATATCTGAGACCTGTGCAGACAGCGCTGGGACAGAAGAGTACCTGCTCGCATCTCTTCTCTAAACATGTATACAGTTACTTCAGAGCACACCCCCACCCCAAAGACCAGCTTGTCTTCTCAGCCTTACACTCAGCCAAAGAGAAATGATGAAATCAAATCACCGACTAGATATTTAATTAATCTGGTAGACAGCTATTAAGTCCTAGTAAAAGTGAAAAACTAGAATATGGGGACACACCCAGGGACACACATATGACATTTCTCAATTACTAATTGTTAGGGAAATGCAAAATATCACCTCACCCCAATAAAAATAACTCATTAAAAAGACAAAAGTTGGGGCTGGTGAGATGGCTCAGCAGTTAAGAGTGCCGACTGCTCTTCCAAAGGTCTTGATTTCAAATCCCAGCAACCACATGGTGGCTCACAACCATCCATAACGAAATCTGATGCCCTCTTCTGGAGTGTCTAAAGACAGCTACAGTGTACTTACATATAATAAATTTAAAAAAAAGACAAAAGTTGTAAGTATTGGAGAGGATGTAAAGAAAAGGAGCCCATGCACCCACTGTTGTAAATGAATACAATCCTTCTGGAGATACTACGGCAGTTACAGAGAACAGGAAGCATATTTTGCACAAATGTGATTTTACCACTTAGCAGGTGGGGGCAGGAGGTTCATGAGTTTGAGGCCAGCCTGGGCTATATAGTGAGTTCAGGGTATCCTGGGCTACAAAATGAGTCCCTATCTCAAAGAAGCCAAAAGGGGGAGAAAAGAAAAGAAGATAAAATAGAAGTATAGTTTGACCCAGCACTCCCACTAGAGTGGGAGGAAGAAGAAATAAAATTGAAAGGAAATAAAATAAGTTTGTTTAAGAAACATGTATATTCCAGGTTCATTGTGCACTACTGATAAAAGCCAAAAAGACAGAGAACAACCTAAATGTTCATCAACTAGTGAGAAACCAGGCGCCCAAGGACAAGTAAGAGCCTTGTGATCTCACTTACCCAAGGAGTCTGGAAAAGCTGATGGTGTTTCTCAGAGGTGGGAGGGGGGCGGGCCATGGAACACCGTTTCGTCACTAGGCACTACGTTACAGTTAGACAGGCCCAGGCCTCCTGGTGGCTCCTGCTGCTGGCACACCACAGATAACAATTTTGCACTGTCTCAGAACACAAGACAGAGGAGAAGATGTGGGTGGTTTTTACAATGTAGAAAAAAAAAGTAATTCAGAAGATAGATGTTTTACCTGATTGTTAGAGATGTATTGAAACATTGCATGGTGTCTCTTAATATATTTAGTTTTTATACTTTCATTCCAGCTAAAATATATTTAATCAGACAAAAAGCAAGCCTCAATATATCTCAGGATCTTTATGAACACACAAAGTGACTTGCTGTTGCCTTTTCCAGCATAACAGTATTCCACTGTGGTTGTCTTCTTCCACTGGGAAATTGTGTTGTTCCTGGTCTCTTGCTACGACATAAAGTGTGCTCATAGCTTTCAAGCACAAAAGAGAAAATGGAATTAAATCTACCTGGATCCTCCACCCATCTGTGTTTCTATAGTTTACTCACTTGCTCGAACTTTGCCCTCTTCTACTTTATGGTTATTCTACTTTGCATAAGGAATATGGCAAGAAGAACTCAGCTGTTTTATTCAGGTAAGACCCATGGGATCTGTTTGGAGGGTGGTGGAAAATCAGCAACTTATAGTTCTCTGTCATTGCTACTCAGCAGTCTGCTTCCTCTTTCTTTGCCTTGTTAAGGATAACAAGTCAGGATTATACAAATGCCTTGGTTCAACATTCTTCCATCTGCCTAAATCAGTGCTAAGGAGCGAGACCACATTGGCTTGAGTGCCTTGTCCTCATGGTGGTGTAGAAAGCCAGCCGCCCCACTAACTTCAACAAATCTTAGAGGAAGAAGTATGTGCTGTGTGCCAGACACCGTGCTGTGCGCTATAAACAAAGCAGTGACCATAGCACACATTCCTGTCTGTTCTTCTGGCTTTCTGGCAGTGATGCTGAGACTCTGTCATCTGCTCAGCCACTTCAGTTAACAGGGGAGCATCCTGCATTGTCAGAGAGGAGGGAGCCTCAGTTGAGAAAACGCCTCCCAAAGATGACTGACTGTAGGCAAGCCTATATGGTATTTTCTTAATTAGTGATTGATGGGGTAGGTACAACTCATTGTGGATGGTGCCACCCCTGTACTAGTTAGTGGTCCTGGGTTCTATAAGAAAGCAGGCTGAGCAAGTTATGGCCTCTGCATCAGCTCCTGCCTCCAGGTTCCTGTTCTGATTTCCTTCAATGAATAGCGATGTGGAAGTGTACTAAATTCTTTTCTCTCCAAGAATGGTCGTGGAATTTCATTACAGTAATAGTAACCCTAACTAAGACAGAAGTCAACTTTTCCTTTACTCATCTCTCGAAATCAATTTTGTCTTATTTTTTTACATTTATTTTGCTTTGAACTCGCAAGCTTTTCTTTGTTGTTGTTACCATGGTCACTATTCAATACATATTTACTGGGTTTCAGGTAACATGCCAAGCCTGTATAAAAAATATCATGTAATCCTCCCTAATATAGGGTAAGTACTATTATATATGTTGTAAGGAGGAGGACATCCAGGCTTAGAATTTAGTAACATGCCCAGGGTTGAACATCTAACAAGGGCAGATACAGTCCGAGAGATCACAGCAGTGCAGTAGGAAAGTCTCTGGCATGATTAATAAACCACAGCTAGAATAATAACCAGCTAAGAGCTTTTACTTGGTGTTTATTGTGTGCCAAGCATCATGTTGCTTTATGCATATTATTAGGATCTGTAAAGATTCTCCCTCACTCCTGACACTTCCTCCATGTGGAAGAACTGCTGACCCGGCATTTCTGAGTTATTCCACTCCGAATTATTGCTTCCCCAGGAAGAAGAATCAGGCTGGGAGAGGAGTGATTTCTTAATGGTGATTTGAGGAGAGGACTGGGAGCCTGTATCTCAGACTCCCTTCATCAGGTAGCAGCCAAACTCTTCTCCCCTGGCCTACAGAGTGAATTCCTGGGGCGGGGGTGGGGTGGGGAGAGGAGAAGGAAGAGAGGAAGGGAAGAAGGGAGAAAGCTGAAGCACACAAAATCCCAATACTGGGAAACAAATGAGTGACAAAGAAATTATACAAGCAGCTGTAGTCCCAAGTGTTGTTCCTTCTGCTCCGAGGGGAGGAAGTGGGGCTCATCAAGGTGGTAGAGGAAGATTTGGTATCCATGAGATGGTCCAGTGAAATCTGAGGAACTGCACACACACAATTTAACAAGAAGGAAACGGACAGAGTGTTTCATAATAAACTTAAATTAGAAGAAGAGAAACCTGAGAAACAGGAGAAGCGTGTGGATGAAGATACAGGAGACTCACAAGCTGGTACTTAACCAATGAAGGAGATGCTGTCGAAGACCTGCTAAGACCCAACTAATAACATGACCAAATGAAATCATTCTTTGATGGTATTGCTTATGATGATACTGGAGAAAAGAGCCCGAGCTAGGCTGAAGAAAGGTTAGATGCTGAAATCCTTGGAACCCCAATTTGTCCAAATGGTGGCCATGGAGCTACCAAGGCAGAGAGGTGTTGGCTTTCATGTGGCAGGGTACGTGGTAGTGGCCGAGGAGGGACCATCACTGCCCCTCAAGTGGATTCAGAGGCGTCATGGAGCAGAGAGTGCAAACTTTGAATATAGGAAAAATAATAAAGTCACCTCCTAGTCTACAGACAAGTTCCAGTCTCTGTATCCTTCTCATTCTGTTTGGAGATGCTATAATATGAGGTAGCTTATTTCAGCAGGTAGGGTGCTGGGTGGCAGACAGTTTTGTCAGTCAGCTATACACACACCAGTAAATAAACATTTTATATAGTTGTAAAATTTCATTATATTCTGTTGCCTAAGAAACATTAAGATCTTTGTATAGCTTTTAAAAAAGCAACTCCGTTTCTATTAAAGAGAATAACTTTTAAAGTTTAAAAGAAAGGTGTGTGTGTGTGTGTGTGTGTGTGTGTGTGTCCTGGCTGTCTGATCCTGGCAGTTCTTTCCTGTTCAAGTATACTAACTGCGAGTCAATGATGACTAGGCCTTGACAGCGTCCTCTTGGCTTCCTCTGCGTCATCGAAGCCATTTGAATGCTGACTTTTCCCCCTGGTAGAGCTAGGCCCTGTCCCTAGGGGACACAGCCATTTGAAACTCCCTGCGGTTTGAATGGGCTGGCCCAGCTGGCAGAGGTCTGCAGCTGTGTTGCCTTTGGTTGCGTGGCAACACAGCACCCCACCCATCTTCTGTTCTCAGAGCTGAGGATCAACACTGCAGAAGCTCTGTCTGCCTTTGCTGTCTCACAAGGACCGGAAGAGGATGAAACACCAGTCAGTACCGGGGGAATTGCAACGGAAAAATATTTTTCCATTTCGGTCAAGTCACCATCGGGAAATCATTCAGACTCAATATTGAGACTGTTACAGGGCGGTGAGTGGTATTTCTCAAGCAGGCTTTTCTGCTTGCAGAGAAATGCCGGCCCTTTGAGAACAGTCAGCATCATTCAGCCCGGCAGGGTTGACGGAGCTTGAGGCAGGCCGTTGATAGGTTTCGTCTGCTTCTGAAACTCCGTGGTTTCGTACAGGAACACTGAAAAAGAGACTAGAAACAGGAAGTGGAAAAAAAAAAACATTTCTACCTAATGGAAACTACCTTTCGTTCACCTGCACCTGCCCCTGCATCCCTGTTAAACATCATTTAAATTAGTGCAGATATCTACTTTTCTAGGGACTATTCCCAGATGGTATGTACCCTAGAGGGCCTTTGCCTCTGATCGATCATCTTCCTGTCACCATAACAAAATCTCTCATTGTCTTTCGCATTCCTCAGAAAAGAAACAGCTTACCCATTGCCGGGAGGAATTAAGTTCAGAGTCAGGGCCAAGTTCTAAACCAGTGTCTGTCTGTCTGTCTGTCTGTCTGTCTGTCTGTCTGTCTGTCTGTCTCTGTCTCTCTCTCTCTCAGTTTTATTTATTTACTTAGTGACAGGAGGTCTCTGTAATGTAGCCTGGAACTCAGCCACACAACTGAGGACAACCCTGAACTTGTGAGATCCTCCTGACTTCCCATCCTAAGAGCTGGGCTTACAGGGATGCCCCTGTGCCACCATGCCCATGCCCATGCCCATGCCCATGCCCATGCCCATGCCCAACGCAGAAGCTCTCTTAGTGTAATTGCTGAGTAGCTCCGGAAGAGTAAGGAACTGAGATGTAGTTGCCTTTGGTCAAGGAGAGAACAGAGAAGAGGAGTAAGATGAAGACAGTTGGACGGTGTATGTCCGAGTGCACCAGAGGGAACAACGAGGGTAGCCAGGCTCAGAGCTCCTTTTCCCTCTGGTCCTTGCCTAAACAGACCCTGCTAGCACTAGCAGATACTTTCTCACTAAAGTGGGGGAGGGTGGCTGAGACCCTTGAAATATTCTATTTATTGATTATTTATTTATTTATTTATATGAAATATTCTAATATTCTGGCTGCCCAGAATAGAAAATGTGGTTGTTGGCAACTATATCAAAGGGCAAGGCTCTACTCATTTAGAAACCTTTCTACCTCTGCTTACCAGACCCCATAACCCAAGGCCCACGGAAACTTTGGAACAATAGGCCTTGCCCCTCCTGTCACCTGTGTGTGTTATTTATTTATTTATTTATTTTTTCATTTTGAAGACAGGATATGGCTGCTCTTTTAATGTACGTGAGTTCAAATCCCAGCACCCACATCTAACTCCAGTTTGAGGGGATTTGATACCCTCTTCTGGTCTTCTCTGCTAATGGACAAATGTGGCTTAGACATAAGAGCTTGCAAAACCACTCATCCACATACAATAAAAATAAATAAGTCTTTGAAAAAATATTTTTATTCACTTATGTGTGTGAGTGTTTTGCATGAGTGTTTTGCATGACTGAGCACCACATGTAATACCAGATGCCCGGGAAGGTCAGACGAAAGCATTAGATTCCCTGGTACTGAGTGCCACCATGTGGATGCTGAGGATGAAGCCTATATACCTCTGCAAGAGCAGCCAGCACTCTTAAGCACTAAGTACCTCCGAAGGTCCCCACCTTCAATCAAAAAAAATTACTTTTATTTATGTGTGTGTGTGTGTGTGTGTGTGTGTGTGTGTGTGTGTGTGTACCTGATACAGATACTGAGATCCGAAGTTCAGGTCTCTGATACAGCAATATGCTGATACACTTACCTCTGATACAGTTCTTCAGCACAGAGCCACCTCTAGCCTCTCTAGCTTGTTTGTCTATGTTTGCAGCACCTCAGGTAAGTAAGTGGCTTCACCTCTGAGGCTCTGAGCATTGTCTCTGTAGAAAGTAGCATTACTCCTTGCATCGATATTCATAAGGGAAATTGGTTTGAAGTTCTCTTTCTTTTGGGGGTCTTTGTGTAGTTTTGGTATCAGCGTAATTGTGGCTTCATAGAATGAATTGGGTAGTGTTCATTCTGTTTCTATTTTGTGGAATAGTTTGAAGAGTGTTGGTATTAGGTCTTCTTTGAAGGTCTGAAGGAATTCTGCACTAAACCTATCTAGTCCTGGCCTTTTTTTGGTTGGGAGACTTTTAAAGATCACTTTCATTTCTTTAGCCGTTATGGGACTGTTTAGATAGTTTATCTGATCTTGATTTAACTTTGGTATTTGGTATCTGTCTAGAAAACTGTCCATTTCATCAGATTTTTCCAGTTGTGTTGAGTATAGGTTTTTGTAGTAGAATCTGATGATTTAAAATTTTCCTCAGTTTCTGTTGTTATGTCTGCCTTCTCATTTCTGATTTTGTTAATTAGGACGCTGTCTCTGTGCCCTCTGGTTATTCTGGCTAAGGGTTTATCTATCTTGTTGATTTTTTTTTTTTTTTTTAGAACCAACTTCTGGTTTTGTTGATTCTTTGCATAGTTCTTTTTGTTTCTACTTGATTTCAGCCCTGAGTTTGATTATTTCCTGCCATCTACTCCTCTTGCGTGTATTTGCTTCTTTTTGTTCTACAGCTTTCAGCTGTGCTGTTAAAGTGCTAGTGTATGCTCTCTCCAGATTCTTTTTGGAGGCACTAAGAGCTATGAGTTTTCCTCTCAGCATTTCTTTCATTATGTCCCATAAGTTTGGGTATATTGTACCTTAATTTTCATTAAATTCTAAAAGTCTTTCATTTCTTTCTTCCTTGACCAAGTTATCACTGAGTAGAGCACTTTTTAACTTCTACGTGTATGTGGGCTTTCTGTTGTTTTTGTTGCTATTGATGATCAGCCTTAATCTATAGTGATCTGATAAGATGCGTGGGATTATTTCAATCTTCTTTTATCTGTTGAGGCCTGTTTTATGACTGATTATATGGTCAATTTTGGATAAGGCACTATGAGGTGCTGATAAGAAGGTATATTCTTTTGATTTAGGATATCTGTTAAATCCATTTGGTTCATAACATCTGTTAGTTTCACCATGTCTCTGTTTAGTTTGTGTTTCCCTGATCTGTCCATTGATGAGAATGGGGTGTTGAAGTTCCCCACAATTATTGTGTTAGGTTCAATGTGTGCTTTTAGCTTCAGTAAAGTTTCTTTTATGAATGTGGTTGCCTTTGCATTTGGAGCATAGATGTCCAGAATTCAGAGTTCTACTTGGTAGATTTTTCCTTTGATGAATATGAAGTGTTCTTATCTTTTTTGATGACTTTTGGTTGAAAGTCGATTTTATTCGATATTAGAATGGCTACTCCAGCTTGTTTCTTGAGACCATTTGCTTGGAAAATTGTTTTTCAGCCTTTTACTCTGAGGTAGTGTCTGTCTTTGTCACTGAGATGGGTTTCCTGTATACAGCAAAATGCTGGGTTCTGTGTACATATCCAGTATGTTACCCTATGTCTTGTTATTGGGGAATTGAGTCCAGTGATGTTAAGAGATACTAAGAAATAGTGATTGTTGCTTCCTGTTATTTTTGATGTTATTTTTATGTTTGTGAGGTTATCTTCTTTTGGGGTTGTTAAAAGAAGATTACTTTCTTATATTGGTGTTTTCCTTCTATTATCTTTTGTAGGGCTAGATTTGTGGAAAGATATTGTGTAAATTTGGTTTTGTCATGAAATATCTTGGTTTCTCTATGCATGCTAATTGAGAGTTTTGCTGGGTATAGTACCCTGGGCTGAAATTTGTGTTCTCTTAGGGTCTGTATGAGATCTGTCCAGGATCCTCTAGCTTTCACTAGTCTCTGGTGAGAAGTCTAGTATAATTCTGATAGGTTTGCCTTTATATGTTACTTGACCTTTCTTCATTACTGCTTTTAATATTCTTTGTTTGTTTTGTGCATTTGGTGTTTTGATTATTATGTGACAGGAGGAATTTCTTTTCTGGTCTAATCTATTTGGTATTATGTAGGTTTCTTGTATGTTCATGGGCATTTATTTTTTTAGGTTAGGCAAGTTTTCTTCTATAATTTTGTTGAAGATATTTACTGGCCTTTTAAGTTGGGAATCTTCCCTCTCTTCTATACCTACAATCCTTAGGTTTGGTCTTCTCATTGTGTCCTAGATTTTCTGGATGCTTTGTGTTAGGATCTTTTTGCATTTTGCATTTTCTTTGATTGTTGTGTCAATGTTTTCTATGGTATCTTCTGCACCTGAGGTTCTCTCTTATATCTCTTGTATTCTGTTAGTGATCTATGACTCCTGACCTCTTTCCTAGTTTTTCTATCTCCAGTGTTGTCTCCCTTTGTGATTTCTTTATTGTTTCTATTTCCATTTTTAGATCCTAGATGGTTTTGTTCAATTCCTTCACCTGTTTGGTTGTGTTTTCCTGTAATTCTTTGAGGGATTTTTTGTGTTTCCTCTTTAAGGTCTTCTACCTGTTTACCTGTGTTCTGTTGTGTTTCCTTAAGGGAATTATTTATGTCTTTTTTAAAGTCCTCTGTCATCATCATCATGAGATGTGATTTTAAATTAGTCTTGCTTTTCTGATGTGTTGGGGTAACCTGGGTTCACTGTGGTGGGAGAACTGGGTTCTGGTGATGCCAAGTAGCCTTGATTTCTGTTGCTTATGTTCTTGTGCTTACCTTTAGCCATCTGGTTATCTCTAGAGTTAGCTGGTCTTGCTGCCTCTGACTGTGGCTTGTCTGATCTGCAAGCCTGTGTGCATGACCAGTTCTCTCCGGGAGGAATTTAGGTATGGAGAGCCATGGTACAGGATCAGCTCTGGAGTGCAGACAGAAACCAGAAGGATCCTGTCCCCAGCTGATCCTTGGCTCTGGGAGGGTCCCTCTTGGGTAAGGAATTTGAAGAGAAATGGTGGTCTTACCTATGCTCGCAGGCATGTAGGCACTTGGTTTCTGTGTCCTGAAGGTTCTGGGTGGGTTCCTCTGAGCAGCAGTGGTGGTCCTACCTACACTCACAGGCTTGTTTGCATGGGAGGCTAGCTCTCTCCTGGTGCTATTTTGGTATGGAGCCCTGTAGCAGAGAACTGGCTCCAAGCCCAGAAGGAAACTGGAAGGCTCCCATCCCACCCTTCTCCTCGACTCCTGTGTCCTGAGGATTCCAGGCAGGTTCCTCTGAGCAGCAGTGATCTCAAGAGTGTTTTCTAATAGTGGCATCTGTGGAGATTTGCTCTGAGCACTTCTTCTGAGGTAAGAATGGGAAAGGCTGCAGGTAGGTTGAAGGCCAAGGAGGGCATCCAGGGAAGTTTGGACCTCTTGCATGCTTAGGAGGTAGGTAGAAGCAGCTCTGGTGAGAAACGACTGGGAGGGCAGGAAAAACCCTGATTGTGATAAAAATTAAAAAGTAAAGTGGGCTGGAGAGATGGCTCAGTGATTAAGAGCACTTGAGTTTAATTCCCAGCAACCACATGGTGGCTCACAACCATTTGTAATGGGATCTGATTCCCTCTTCTGGTGTGTCTGAAGATAGCTTCAGTGCACTCATATACATAAAATAAATAAATAAATAAATCTTAAAAAATTGTTATTTATGTATGGGTGTGTTTGTGTGTATGTGAATGCAAATATGTGCACATGTGGAGGTCAGAGGACAGTTTTACTGGGAGTCAGTTCTCTTTTTCTACCTGTTTCTTTTAAAATTAATATATTCTTTTTAAAATTAACATAGATCTTTTTTTTGAGATGACAATATAATTATATCATTTCCCTCTTCCCTTTTATTTTCCCTCCAAACACTCCCATGCCGTGTATACCACCATCTCTTTCAAATTCATGGCCTTTTCTTTAATTGTTGTCCTAAATACATAAATACAACCTGCTCAGTCTGTGTAGTATTACTTGCATGCCTATGCTTTCAGGACTGATCCCTTGGTATCGGGTGACCAATTGCTGTGCTTGTCCTTGGGGATCTGTATTCCTTCTACTCTTAGGATTCCTTACTGGTCTACAGTTTTTTGTTTAGGGTTGAGACTCTGGTAAGTTTTCCCCTTCTGTGTTAGGTTGGCTGTTGGTGTGCTAATTCAGGTATTGCTTGGGCAGCCATATTGAGACTTCATGGGTATAACTTCCCTGACATTTCTAGGCCATCCAGTTTCATAGCGGACTTCTTGTTCCTCTGGTTTTCACAGTCTTTCTGTCTCCTCTTCCAAGATGTTCCCTGAGCCTTAATGTGCATGAGTTGTGTTGTCGATTTATGGGTTGGGGCTGGGCATCACACAGTGGTAGTTTTTGATCAGTTGTATTTTTCTGTAATGGTCTCTGTCTGTTGCATAGAGAAGAGGATCAGAGCTACACTTGTCTGGGTGTTGGGTAAGTGTAAGGATATAGAGTATAAGGATATAAGATATAAGGATATATGGTATAAGAATAAATATTTAGAGTGTAGTTAGGGATCATGCTGTCTTAGTAAAGTGGCAGTTCCAGGTTGTCCTCCAAGACCCATGGGTCCTTCCTAGCCCTGGGAAGTTGACTAGGTTACTCTTGCCAGGCATGCTTTCTCTCTCATTGAGCGGGTCTTAAGTCCAGTTAGAGAGCTGTTGGGTTACCTTCAGGATATTTCTTCCAATAGCACCCATAGGGCTATTGTATGGTTCTGGTCATCATTGTTCACAGGCATCATAGCCTGTGAACTTGCATAGCATCCTTTGCTACCATAGAAGCTAGTCCTCAGGAAGGAGGCTTTCAAGTCAGATCCAGCTCAGGTCCTCCCAGATCCTGTGTCTGAAGTCCATCATGTTTTCAGCTCTAGGCTTGTATTGCTTCCAACCTCTGAGAAGCAACCAAGAGCATCAACAACAACAGTTCACTTTGGGAGTCTCAGGCACTGTGCCTGACAGCTAACAATGGGCTTCTCATGCCTGGTATTGGGGGCTTGTTAGATAATATATGGCTCTTGGGGAAAGTATTGTCATTCCAGGTGTGAAATTTTCTTTCTTTCTTTTTTTTTTTTTTTTTAAGATTTATTTTATTTATTATATGTAAGTACACTGTAGCTGTCTTCAGACACTCCAGAAGAGGGCGCCAGATCTCGTTACGGATGGTTGTGAGCCGCCATGTGGATGCTGGGATTTGAACTTATCACCTTCGGAAGAGCAGTCGGGTGCTCTTACCCGCTGAGCCATCTCACCAGCCCTGAAATTTTCATTTAAACTGTGTATGTGTGTATACACAATATTTAATTAAAGTAAATAGATAATCACAACTATGACTTTCATATGATTTAATATGTTTTATCTACTTACCTACACATTTCATAATTTCATTTTTTGTTACAGGTAAATAGTATTTCATAGTGTATACGTGCCACATTTTCATTGCCATTTATCAGTTGAAAGATATTTAGATTGTTCCCATTTCTTAACTATTGTGAAAAGAGCAAACAGTTATTTTCTTTTTCTGAGAAGAATGAGATGGGGATTTTGACTGGGATTGCATTGAATCTTTAAATAACTTTTGACAGAATGGTCATTTTCACAATTCATAACTATGGGTGTCTTCCCATCTCTTAGATTCTTTCTGTATCTCTTCAGAGATGTAAAAGTTTCACTATAGAGGCCCTTCATTTTCTTGGTTAGGCTTATTCCTACATATTTCATTTTCTTTGAGGCTATTGTAAATAGGAGTGTGTCCATGATCTCCTGTGTGTGTGTGTGTGTGTGTGTGTGTGTGTGTGTGTGTGTGTGTGTGTGTTGTTGGTGTATAAAAAAGCTAGTGGGACTGAAGAGAAGGCTTAACCATTAAGAGCACTGGCTACTCTTCCAGGGGTCCTGAGTTTAATTCCCAGCACCCACATGGTGGCTTATAACCATCTATAAAGGAATCAGATGCCCTCTTCTGGCATGTAGGTGCATATGCATCAGAGAACTCATACATAAAATAAATAAAATCAATCATGTGAAAAATATAAAGCATCCTGGAAGATGTTTTGAAACTTTTGAGAGTCCTGAAGGTTGTGCAATATACACTATGTTCCCACCTTTGTGTGCTTTTACCTGTGCTGTGGGGTGCTTTTCTGAGGTTTTTTTTTTTTTTTTTTTTTTTTTTAATAAATAAACCCTCACCCATATTCTGGTATAAAATCCTAATAAAATTTATTGGTTCACCAAAAATAAAATAAAATCAATCAATAAAAATAAATAAAAACAAAATTTTAAAAAGCTATAGATTTTTGTAAGCTGATTCTGTAACCTGCCACTTTGCTGAAATTATTGATCATTTCTAGACGGTTTCTTGTACAATTTTTGGGATCTCTTATGTTTAATGTCATCTATCAACAGGGATAGTTTGACTTCTTTTCCTCTTTGTATTCCTTTAATTTCCTTCTCTTGCCTTGGTTGCTCCAGTTATCCCTTGGACACAATGTTGAAAGGAGGATAGCGATCAGCCATGTCTCATTCCTGATTTCAGTGGGATTGTTTCAAGTTTTCCTCTGTTTAGGTATGTTCTCGTGTCTCTGAGATAAAAATTACTGAGTTGTGGTGGATAATCTTTTTGATGTATGTCCGTGTTTGACTTGCAAATACTTTATCTAGAATTTTGAACTTCTGTTGTTCAGGGATATGTGCCTATGGTTTTTCTTCTTATGTTGTCTTTGCCTGATTTGGGTATTGGAGTAATATTGACTTACAGGAGGAGCTTGGGAATGCTCTTTCTGTTTCTTTGTCTCTTCTTCTTTTAAAAAATAATTAAGAATGGCTGTAGACCATTGGAAGTCTGGTGGAATTCTATGCGTCCATCTGGGCCTGGACTTTTTTTTAGGTACAAGGCTTTTTACTACTGTTTCGATCGCATTTGTTTTGAGTCTGTTTAAGCTGTAGATTTCATTTTGGTGGTTTGGATGGCTCTAGAAGTTTGTCTGTTTCTTTTGCACCTACAGACACACACAAAAAGAAGCTCTATGTGTGTGGACTGGGGATGTAGCTCAGTTGTTAGAGCCCAATTTAATCCACAGTATCACACACACTGGGCATGGTGACACACACCTGTAATTCTAGCACTCAAGAAGTAAGGCAGAACGTTCACCAGCTTTCCCTTCTCCACTACATAGTGAGTTTGATGCCAGTCTGAGCTAACATGACATCCTATCTGACATAAAACAAAACAAAAAAACCCAAACTGAGGAAGAGCAGCAGCTGCTGTGCTCTCAGACTCCCTTGACATTCATACAGTGTCAGACAGGGCAGAGTTAGAGTCCTTGTGTTCAGCCTACTGGTCTCAACTTTTCTTCCTCTGAAAGACCTGAGGTACAACTTTGTTTCTTTATATACACTTTTCATCTCCTATGTGCAAAGGCTTGGAGCAGGCTTGCACTAGCATGTGTGGTGCATGTGTACCAGTACATATGTTCATCTTAGAATTTCTTATTCTCTACCGCTGCCTTGTCCCTTTCACTGCAGAGGTGTGTCAACTCCCTGATATCCAGTTCCAGGGCCCCTAGGCTAATCTGGCAGGGAGTTCCAGAGTGTGTATATGTGCGTGTATGTCTGTGTGTGTGTGTCTGTGTGTGTGTTTCTGTCTGTGTGAACAGTGTAACAAGGAAACTGAGTTCCACTATACAATACTACAGACTGCAAATACACTCCAGATGGAGCCACCTGTTTTGCCTTCAGTTGTGGTCTGTTTCCTTTAGGAGATAAGGACGAAGAGCTAGTAAGATAAGACACAGCCCTGTGACATATTTATGGATGGAATACACACAATGAAGCAACTGAAACTCCTCCAGGTTGGGCCTAGGCAAACTTACACAGCAATGCAGAATGGGCCAAGGGGACTGAGTCCGTGGGTTGATGGGAGGGATGAAGGGTTGAGGACTGTTAAATAGGCTGGGATAGTACCCCCTCTAGTTCCTGCTCGACACTCCAAAAGGAATTTAAGCTTTCTTACAAGCAATCTAAATGCACAGAGATGGGGAATTGATTTAAACTATTATCTTTTAAGCATATGATAAAGTATACTTAGCCATTTAGTGAAGTAAATCTATTGATAAGGAAAAAATATTTATGCTCTATTAATGAAAATATGTAGCTTTTTGCTCATAAACATGTGCATACTAAATGTTGAAAGTGATTTTATGCCTGTTATATATATATGTATATATATTATATAATTATGTAATAATATCATATATATTATGTATACATATAGAGTTAATGTGACTTCTGTTTTTTAATAAAAATAAAAATGTATGCTATCCTGTGTTGTCTTAAAAAATAAAATCACATAATAAAACTACGTAACTCTTAGGAGTATGTCTCATCTTTAATTGGAGAGTGGAATTAGAAGAGAACTGTTGGCTGTGGGCCTGGACTTTTCTCCTCCCTCTGGAGTGCTTTCCTTCTCAAAGCTCCTGTCAGTGGATCACCCCCACAAAGCCTCCCAGGGAAGGGTCGGGAGCTGTGCTAAGCACTGCAGCCTTTATTAGGAAAGGGACCAGAGAGTCTTGGTCAGGCTGAGTGACCGGCTTTGCAACCTGCACTCAAGCCGTCCTGGAGGAGGTGGGAACTGGCCCGCCTGCCTTTTTCACCCTGTCTGTTTTCAAGCTGCCAGCTGCTCCTCTCATGAATGAATTTTCATCTGGCTGCAGTCCGGTGGCTTTGCATTCCCAGTGATATTGTGCTGGGCCAGCTGGCCAGCAGGACTGGTTTTTAGGACTATGGAGCCTTTAGGTCACACAGGGGAAGACAAAAGCAAAGTTAGAAGGTCACCAACAAACAAACAAACAAAAATAAAAATTAAGAGATCAGGCCGGCGGTGCTGTCGCCATCGGAGTGAGCTGCGCGGCGGCTGGAAGTGGCTGTGCTGCGGCTACTGGGAAGGAGGCTGCGGCGGCAGCGGCGGCCCGGTGGCAGAAGACGCGGACGATGGCAGACTTTCTGAAAGGCTTGCCCGTCTACAACAAGAGCAACTTCAGCAGGTTCCACGCAGACTCTGTGTGCAAGGCCTCGAACCGCCGTCCCTTAGTATACCTGCCGACCCGAGAATACCCGTCAGAACAGATCATTGTGACAGAAAAGACGAACATACTCCTGCGGTACCTGCACCAGCAATGGGACAAAAAGAATGCTGCCAAGAAGAGAGACCAAGAGCAGGTGGAGGCGGAGGGCGAGAGCTCAGCACCACCCCGCAAGGTGGCCCGGACCGACAGCCCCGACATGCCAGAGGACACCTAGGTCCTGTGCATTGCTCCTCGTCTGTCAGCTCTGTCCGCTCCCACCCGCGTGTGTAAGCGCGGCCCGCCTCCTACATCCAGCCCGGCCCTCCGACCTCATAGGATCCATGTATTTATTTTCCTTGAGTTTTTATTTATGCTGTAACTCGTGTCAAGCATTGGTTAAAGGGACACCAGGCCCAGCTGCGAGGTATCAGTAGATGCTTTTTAAAGCACAGTGGGGTCCCCCACCTGGCCACCCGCAGTGAGACCTTGCCAGGGCCCCCCAACACACCGAGCGGCCTTTTTGCTCCTTCCCACCCACAGGCCTGGCCGGGTTGCAGGTCCTCCGGGTCCTCCCGTGCCCAGGCCTCACTCTGAGCCCATGCCAGGGCAGGAAAACGCTGGCTCCTCTGGATCTTTCTTTTACATCATTTATCATGGACTAGCCCGTGCTCCACGTCCACCCCAATAAAAGGACCTTTCCTACTGAAAAAAAAAAAAAAAAAAAAGAGATCAGGGCAAGGATCAAAAGACATGACTTTGCTGAATGTTTACAGTCTGAGCTGGGAGGGGGTTAGGTGAGGTGTCTTGGAAAATTCCCTTGGTTAAACCTTCAATGCCTAGGGTAGCAAAGAGAGCCCAGGTGTTCCTCTAAGCTGAACAGACTTAGGCTTCTGCTTTTGAAAGGTTTGAAATGTCTATCAGTTATATGATACAGGAGACTCAAGGAACGAAGGAAGGGTTTATTTTGGCTTGTAGTTTTAGGGTACGGACTATTATCTGAAGAAGGTGTGGCAGCCACGACAGCTCCATCTGTGGCAAAAAAAGCATGAGGCTGGTCACATATCTGCAGCCAGGAAACAGGTGAAAGCTGGCTCTTGGGTTACTTTCTCGAGTTTTCATTCAGTCTGTGATGCCAACCCACGGGGTGGTATCACCCATATGCTGGGTATATTTCACCTCCTTATTTAGTCTTCCCTAGAAATTCCTTCACAAACACAGATGTGTTATCTTCAACCCAGTCAAGATGATAGTGAAGATTAACATTGGAACTGAGTTAACCACATATGCAGCCCTGACATGACCTCCAAGGTGTACTGGAGCACCAGAAGATTCTGGAACCCTTGAGCATCTGTGTTTAGTAGCTGGACTGCTTGGTCTTGATAAGTTTGGTGTCTTCAAGTGGTGGTAGTTGTCCCAGAATTAAAGAGGAACTCTGAGAATCCCCAGACACCCCAAGACCCAGGATGACATCCTCTTCTAAAGACAAAGGATTTCTGTGGGCTAGGGAATGAGACTGGAAAGTGCCAAGCTGTGATTCAGAACTCTGCCCTTTAATTGCCCTGGGGCTTTGGGCTAGTTACTTAATCTCTCTTAGCCCCAGTTTCTTCCTACATAGAAGGAAATATTTACAGTATTGTTTGGCACGACTGTGAGGTAATGTATCTTAAGGAATTGAGAGGGCAGTGCTGGGAGCATAATAAATGAGATTAACTTGAAAAGCTAGTTAGAGCAGATCCAGCATCTGTCTTTTGAGGTGAAAGGTCAAGACTGCACAGCAGGTTCCAGCGGATCTGTAGGTACTGGGCATTAACCCAGCAATTGCTAGATTGTGAGCAATTTCTTTCCAGAGATAGGCTGGGTGCAGAGAGAGGTGCCATTAATAAGATCTGATGTTGTTTAAATATTTCAATAATTGAATATGACTTTATTCTACCTGAATAACAATTATATTTTTAAATATCAGTAAATAGTCATTATAAATTAATATAAGTGAAGATGCCCATGAGCAAGATTTCCATCTCAAAGCTCCTTTCAGTGGATCACCTCCATAGAGCCTCACAGTGAAGGGGGGTTGTGATAAGCAAGACTATTTTTATAAGCTAGATTCTTCTTTTTTTAAATTAAAGTTTATTCTTTGTGTGTACATATGTGTACTATGTATGTGCATAGTGCCCGTGGAGGTCTCTGGAACTGGAACAGATGGTTGATCATCATGTTGGGGCTGGGAACTGAATCTGGGTCTTCAGCGAGACCATAAGGGATATTATTTTCTCTCCAGCATACTCTTCAATGAAAAATGAAGACATGACAGCTCCTAGTGGTGATTGAAGAGTGGGTTTATTATAGATATAAGGGAGAGAACAGCCAGGGCCATCTGGAAGGGTCCAGATTGAAGAGAATGAACCAGGTTATGAGAGCGAGGAGAAGTAGGAAGAGGAGGGAAAAAAAAAACTGCATGGGAACCAAGAGCATCAGGAGGGTACTTAGCCAAGATGGCTGAGTTATATAGGGAAGAGAAGCTAGGGAAGGGAAGGTACGCTCAAGGCCTGGAAAGGTTTAGAGTATGGGGTGATGTGTGTCATCCAGGATGTAATATAACAGGTACTTGATGTAGGGACAGAGGAAGACTGCCAGTGGGCATTGGCTTTGGTATTTTAAGTAGGCACCTCAGACTTGAATTTCTTTGAGACTTAACAGCCCTATATCCTATATCCTACTAACTTTTTCTGTTTGTTTGAGGCAGTGTCTCACTGTGTATCCTTGGCTGGCCTGTAATTTACAGAGATCTGCCTGCCTCCACTTCCTAAGAGATGGGATTAAAGACATGCACCAACATACTCAGCTCTTATTAACTCTTAAGATAAAAATCCCAGCAAGCACAGAGGAAAGTGAAGTCCCACAAGTGTCACAGCTGGATTTCAGATGTTCAGATGGGCAGTGCTCAGATTAACAAGAGCTCCCAGTGTCCGCTAGCTGGGCTTCCCTGTGACACTGCAGTTATCAGTCAGCTGTTTCTGGGTTTGGGGTAGGAGAGTGAGAGCTGAGGAAAGACCCCAGAACTTTGCTGGCAAATCAGGAGCTCTATATTGCTGTGTTACATACTGAGATCTGAATGTCTGCGTCCCTTCAAATTCATAGATTGGAACTTGACACCAACTGTCATAGTATTAAAGGGTGTGGCCTTTTCAAGTTATAAGGCTATCCTCACTCATGGGATTAAAGCTTATTAAAGGGGCTGAAGAAGGTATCTTCTCACTGTTGCCATGTGTGAATGTATGTTGGGGGGTGGGTGGGGGGGAAACAGCCTTCTCACAGTCCTGAATCTGATGGTGTCTTGTCTTAGACTTTCCAGCTCATAGAGTCATGAGCAATACATTTCTGTTGTTTATAAAACAATCTATTAGGTATATGTTATAGTAACCTTCCCCCAGCCTTCAGTAGGCTAAACAGACCTTGAGTGCTTGCCACAATGGTTTTACAACTTAGCTGGAGTCATCTGGCCTCATTGCATTTGCAATATCCTACAGGAGCTTTGAGGAATTGACTGCCCTCTGAGCTTGCTTTGCAACACAATCTAGCTGAAACAAAGGATGGGTCTGTGAACTCTCCCTATATAAACACAGTGCTGAATATTAAGCTTTGAGCCTTGATCAGAAACTTTGTCTTGGTTTCATCCTTCTCTCCAGCCCCCATTTTCAGGTAGACCCAGTTCATCCATGGCTTCTGGATGGCTACAGAACTAAAGCCACTTTGTCCTCTCTTACTCTTAACAAATTTAGAGGATAGTGGAAGTAAGGGAACTGTTAATACAGAATTGTAGGATAGAATTATGAAAGTATTTTGGAAAGACTATCTTAAGAACCTGGTGAAATGCTGGGCGTGGTGGCGCACGCCTTTAATCCCAGCACTCAGGAGGCAGAGGCAGGTGGATTTCTGAGTTTGAGACCAGCCTGGTCTACAAAGTGAGTTCCAGGACAGCCAGGGCTATACAGAGAAACCCTGTCTCGAAAAACCAAAAAAGAAAGAAAGAAAGAAAGAAAGAAAGAAAGAAAGAAAGAAAGAAAGAAAGAAAGGAAGGAAGGAAGGAAGAGGCTAGGATTAATTTGGAATATAACCTTAATGTTACTTGTGACATGCTTACTGGCCACAGAGCATAGATTAACCCTGTCACTCAGGCCACTATTGGACTTAATGCTTACTTTAACCAGGTTGCTGATCTTGCCTTAAGGCCCTTAAGGCCTGCACCCTTCGGAATCCTTCTGCTTACATTCACAACCTTGTCCAGAAGTGTCCATGTGTGTTCTCTTGGCTGCGCTCTTATCACAACCTCATGGTAAATCTTCCTGGTCCTTCCACAGTCTCTCTACTTCTCTTCTCCTCTCTCAGATCAAAAGTCCCACTCAATCTCTTCTGCTCAGCTAATTGGCTGATCAGCTCATTATTAACCAATGAGAGGTGATGGAAAATAATTTTTACATAACATTGAGACTGAAGATACTTAACTATGCCAATGCCCAGTCTGCAACCAAATTTCTGGATATAGAAATCAGCATCTGAATACACAGTGCACAAATCCATCCCCTAACACTGGGTCATCTTTGCACTCAACAAGGGTTAGGGCTAACATCCTCAGGAGACTCCATACCTCATACCAGGGCTTTTGAGTGAAGCCAAAAGGGAAAAAACTGAGCTAAAAACCAAAGCCTCACCCAAGGGAAAGGGTTGGAAGTAGAATAGGCAAAGAGGATCAACCGTAGCCTTAAAGACAGCGGCTAGGGGTGCCTCTACCTCCAGAAGGGGTTCCAACTCCCTTGGACTTGGAAGTGTTTACACCAACCAAAGGGGAAAGTTATCAAATTGCAACTGGTGGATTCAGTGCCCAGAGATCTGTGGGCCAGAAGGTGAGCCTGTTGTGTGTAACCAGAGATAAGGGGTTGGGTTCCAGTGCAGCTTAGACCCCAAAAGGGTGCACAGGCACCAGGAAATCCTATCTGAGTCATGACACCAATGTAAGTGTTTTGCACTGGACAGGGCCAAGGAATGCCACACAATCACAACACACAGAGGACTTCATGTAAAGGATTTACCATGTGTGTGTGGGGAGCAGGGGTGGAAGTATGCAAAAGGCTGCCTATGAGCAGGGATGCAAAAGAGAGAGGAGGCTCTGATGGCGTGGGCTTTATAAGGAATATGGAGCATGTACATAGCAAAAATACATGAGCATGGAGACTTGGTTGCTAATGATGATGGAGCTGCTGGGGCTGAGTCACCAAAGGTGTGCTGGAGGTGGGGCAGCACCTGGCTCTGGAATGTGGGTGAGTCTTGGTTTCCCAATACAATTTTCTTTCAGGTAATTATAACACACACACACACACACACACACACACACACACACACACACACACACACCATTTATTATTTTAAAACCTACATTTATTTATTTGATTGTATATGTGTTTATGTCTATGTGTATAGATTCATGTGTGCCAAGCTTTGTGTGTGTGTGTGTGTGTGTGTGTGTGTGTGTGTGTGTGTGTGTGTGCATGTAGGCCACAATACAACTTGCATGAGTCACTTCTTTTCCAGCATGTGGGTTGCAGGGATAGAAATCAAGTTGGCATAAAGCGTTGTACGCTCTGGGTCTTTTCATCATCCCTAAACCATGTATTTGCTGTTAAAAAGTTGTTAAATAATTGAGTGTGATATGTATGTATACCTACAATTCCAGCAATTGGGAGATGGAGGCATCTTTTCTCCTTCTAAACAAGTCAAAACATTGTAATTTGCACCACAACTGGTTTACACTGTGGCTTGCAGGTCCATTTTCCTTCTCTCAAAAGTCCTGCATTCTATCTGTTAAGTCTCTATATTTTTTAAATCGTTAATCTTCTTCAAGTCCTTTCCTTGTAAATATGCAGGAAGACTAGTGGGATAGCTCAAGGGTTAAGAGCACTGCCTGTTTTGATTCCCAGCTCCTACACAGTGGCTCAGAGCTATTTGTAGCTCCAGTTCCAGAGGATCTGATGCCCTCTTCTGGCCTCCAGAGGCACCAGGCACGCACATGGTAGGCAGACATACAAGTGGAATAACACTCCTACAAATAAAAATAAATACACAAAACATTTAAAATATGTAAGAAATAAACAGATCTGATTTTTTTCAGACATGCCTGGCTTTGGTTAGTTTCTTCTAGGAAGCATTCCCAGAGTGCTAGACATCACAACTGTAGGCTGTCTTAAGCCCTCACAGTTTGACTCTGACAATAGCAGGAAGTCCACCACAGGTTTTATAGTGACCTTGGCTCTGCCCAGCTTTCGTTTGTATTTTGCAAGCACCTGTCACTGTTCACTCATTGTTAAACACTGTCCTGGACAGAGTGAGGACCCCAGAATAACTCACTGAGGTCAGAATGTACTGATCCTTATAGGTTCTATTGGTCCATAGTTTCTTGAGCTCTCAATACCACTTGAGAGTCCAGTTCAATAGTGTTAGTGGAATTTGATATCTAGAAACACCACTGAGTAAAAATTAGGACATGATTGTGCCTAGGTCTGGTTGAGGAGAAGCTTTATTGTAGATGTGAGGGAGAGGCAGCCAGAGGCATCTGTTTGTTAGCACCACGCAAGGCGAGCCAGTTTAGTGTGTGTTGCCTCCCTTCCCTCCATACCTCAGACAGGCTGGGTCTTCCCATCTCAACCACATTTCTTCCTCTTGGACCATTGCTCTCTTTGACTGAGGAGAGTGGAACAAATCCAACACGTTCAAGGGCTACACCTGCAGACCCCTGACTTATTTTTTAGATAAGATATAGTTGTGTTGTCCAGCTCAAGTGATCCTCATGCTTCAGCTCCTGGCATCCACACACCTCAGCACCACAAACCTCACCAAAGAAACCAAAACGAAACCAGCAGTGTGTCCACCAAGCCACATTCTCAAAACCAGCAGTGTGTCCACCAAGCCACATTCTTAATATCTTCTAGCGCATGCCACATGGCTGCTCAGTCTATTTCTCTCCAACAGTGTGTAATCCCCATATACATGCATGCATATGGATTATATAGGTTAGAAATGGAATGTTCTTCCAGGTCCCACCGCTTACCCCTCCTCACTTGGTAAGGGATAGATCTTAGCTAAAAAGTAGAGAAGTGATTCATCGGTGATTTGGAGCATACCTTTTAAACAAACTTTGGTATAGATAGATAAGTATATTCTTTTTTTTTTTCCCTTGTTCCGGTCAACCCCGCTCGCTCCGCTCAACCCCGCTTGCTCCTGCCGGCCAGCCTCACTCGCTCCTGACCGCCCTCGTACGCCTGCGCCCCCCCAACACCCTCCCCCGTTGGCCCCGCTTGTTCTGGCCGTCCCCGTTCATTTGGCCCCACTTGCTCCCGTCAGCCTCGCTTGCTCCAGTTGGTCTCTCCGGTCCAAGGATTCATTTCTTATTATTCTTCATAAGTACGTTGTAGCTGACTTCAGACGCACCAGAGGAGGGCATCAGATCTTGTTACGGGTGGTTGTAAGCCACCATGTGGTTGCTGGGATTTGAACTCATCACCTTCGGAAGAGCAGTCGGGTGCTCTAACCCACTGAGCCATCTCACCAGCCCAGATAAGTGTATTCTTAAATCCAGAAAGCTAGTGAATAGCAAATCTGAAATTAAGGTCCATATAATCAAACTAGTCTGGCCTACTGTATTATTTAATATTTACTTCTTTATATCTTCATTTACAATATTATACTAACTAGATATTCATGTAATGTTTTTAAATTTTTCTTTTCAGTTAGCACACACAGTAACGTGTTTCATGACAGTTTTACACATGTGCACCATTGTGCCTTGCTCACACTCAGTCCTGTCCTCCTGGCACCCATCTTTTCCTTCTCATTGGTTCTTCCCTCCTCTCAGATAGTCCCCTTCAGCTTTCATGTCATGTGTAGGTGTACACGTACACCTACACATAGACACATATATTTAAATCTAGATTCCAAATATAGTGGAAAATCTGTGCTATATCACCCCCCCTCCCCACTTCCATTACCCCCTTGTTCTCCTTCCCCCATTCCTTTCATAAGTAAAGTTATCACAGAGTCTGGAGAGATGGTTCAGAAATCAAGAGCACTTGTCACTCTTGCAGAGAACCAGGGTTCAGTCCTCAGTTGTTCTTCTGGCTCCCAGGGATGCCTGCACCCAAGTAGTATACACAAACTCACACAAGCACACACACACTCACAAACACACACACACACATGCACACAGGCACACACAAATTCACAGAAGCACACACATGTACACATATGCCAACATAGAGAACATGTAGAAACACTGACACACAGAGAATATGCCCACATACAAACAGACAGGCACACACAAAAAAAATGCACATACATAAATGTTTGCAAATCTAAAAACCTCACATTTATTTGTTTGTTTATTGTGTGTATGTTTGTTGGGATCCTGCCACGGTGTGAGTGTGGGAGTCACTAGTTTTTTCCAGTAGGTGAATTCTGGGAAGTGAACATAGGCTTGTCAGAGTTATTTGTGAACTATGGTCATTTGCTTTGTTTGCTATACCAAAGCATTTTCATTCTATGAGTTCTCATTTATTAGTTTTTGAGGCTATATTCTGAGATATTTGAGTCCTTTTCCGAAGTTCCTTCCTGATCTTGGGTGTGGGATCATGGTCAGCCTACTAGGAACTACATATCCCCTTCAGGAAAGCTGACCCAGAAGTCGCCAGCTGTCAGCAGCTCCTCAGTTCACGGAGGGAGCTTGTAAACCCCTTCCTCCTTCCTTCTGGAATGCTGAGGGCAGTGAGTTCCTGTGCAATGATTCTGTCGTGTCCAGAAGACACTTTTGCTCTGATTCTTGCTGACCTGTGACTGCTGTTTTTACAGTTCAGTGGTGTTAAGTATGTCCACACTGCTGCTTAACCATGACTGCGTCCATATCTAGAATTCTGTCATTGTCTTAAACAATGAAAGAAATTCTCCATTAAACACTGACTCACCCTCCCCACCCCTCAATTCCTCTTTCCTCAGGCTCTGGTAATCTCTTGGCTAGTCCAGTCACCTCATGTAAGTGGAACAATGAAAAAATATTTATTTTACTTGGCATAATGTTTGCAAGGTTCACCCACATTGTCATAAGTATCAGCGTTCCATCCTTTTTAAAGGCTAGATAATATCCCATCAGATGCACAGCTCTTATTTTGTTTATGCATTCTTTTCTCCATGGACCTTTGGGTGTTTAGCTAAATCAGTAATACTGTTATGCCCCCAAGGAGCTATTGGCAGTTGAGAGTGAGAGTCAGTTTTGTCTAGGGTGTTTTCCCTGATATATTGACCATGATGCTCTAGTGGACCGTACTTCCCACATCCTTTGTATATGAACAGCACTCAACTGGGTTCAGTGGGTTATAAAAAAGAAAAACAAAAACAGAACATTAAGTTGGGAGTGGATATTTAGTGAGGGAAGGGAGGATTTGAAGAAAGGAGTGATGTCTGTGAAATGATTGCAATACATTGTGTGCTCTTATTTTGTTTATGCATTCTTCTCTCCATGGACCTTTGGGTTGTTCCCAGATTTTAGCTTCATAAATATTACTGTTATGACATTACTTTATGCATATATGAAATTCTAAACTAATTAAAATATTATATTAAAATATACTGCTGCTCTGTTCTTTAGACCCTGTGTTCAAGTACAAGGGACCCTAAACTTGTACCTACTCCTATTTTGGCTTATCCTCATAGATTATCTCATCTCTCAAACCTCATTAGAGAAGTCCCTTTTTGGAGTAGATGGCGACTAACACAGAGACCACAACTAGTCACGGTGCAGAGAATAAGAGACTGTGGAATGCTCAATCCTAAATGGAACATCTCTTTACCATCCTCCCTTTTTCCAAGCCTCAGGAATTATTTTGAAGAAGGGGCAAAAAGACTGTAAGAGTTAAAGATGGTAGATGAGTATAAGGAAATTGTTTTCTGCACACATACAATAGGGCGCGGATGAACTCAGAGTGCTTGTCAGTGTGAACAAGACCTGTGTACAATAAGGCCAAACAAAATCCCAGCATGGGGAGGGCATGTGGGTATAAATCCTACCCCTAGCTAAGGAGCTATGTGGGCTGAAATTTAAGGGTGAGAGCCCTGTCTGTTCCCATTCTAGCTCCCAAACAACTGACACAAAAACCTATTAGGTTTATTAACAAGCTTTAAGCACCATGACTGGGCAGATATTCATCTATTGTATCCCTCTAACATATCTACATCCCAGTCACAGGCCCCATGTTACTTCAGTTTGAGTCTCACCCTGGCTTACTCTGCTCCATGTGTGTCCTCATGGTAGGTCCCTTGGTGTCCAGATCATCACAATTCCCTCTTGGACCACGATTCCTCGCGGCCATTTCTGTCTTCCTGGGGTCCTTCTCTTACTCTTTTCTACCTGGGACTCCTGGCTGGGATCAGAGGTCCATCCTTCCTATGTCCTCTGCCCAGCATCTGAACTGCAGCCAGATGTGTGGGCACCGAAGTCAGCGTTTGAATACACAGCGCACAAGACCAAGTCCCAGTAGAGCTACTGGCCATTACTGAGCTGCTGGGATGACCTCCCTCTCAGGTTTAACAAGCTCTAGTGGGTGGCCAGACATCTAAGAGTGTACATAGGTAACCCAATGGGTCTAGAAAAAAAAAATGAGAACACAAAGATGGACAAGTATGGAGTGGGGGGCAGGTCTGGCAGGAGATGATGAGGAGGTCGGATATAGTCAAAATACAGCATGTAAACATTCAAAGTCTTAATGAAAGCATTAAAAATACATACTACCATGAATATTGGTATATGCATGTTTATTTGAGTCTTGTTTTCAATTTTTGGGCTTATGTCTGGAAGTGGAACTGTAATTTTGAATCATATGTAACCACAGCATCCAGAGATGTGGCACCTCAGATGTGGCACCTCAGATGTGGCACCTCAGATGTGGCACCTCAGGGATCTCTTTGTCAGTGAGATCGTATGCAAAACCTCCCTGCTCCCCCATATCTCAGGGAATGCTGCGGATTAGACTCACCATGATGCTCCCGGGTAATGACACCTTGTATTTCTACCTGTCACTAGTTATGCTAGTCTTTATGGTAATAATAGTGCCTTTTTCAGTTTCATGACCTATACAACATCAGTGTATGTGAGTGTGTGTGTGTGTGTGTGTGTGTGTGTGTGTATGTGAGTGTATAAAATTAAACCTACATAAAAGAAATTAAGATCTACATACAAGAGAAAGTTCAGCAGCTGTATTTTTGAATCTGTACTGTTCCTTTAACAGAACAATAACCTCCATTCATTTTTCTGTAAATGTCACATCTCCACCTTTCTTTACGGGTGACTGAAATCTCACTGTGTATATGTACCATATTTTCCTCATCCATCTTTCTGCTAGTGAACATGGAGACTGTTTCCATTTCTTAGCCACTGTGAATAGTGCAGCAGTGAACATGGGCACATACACGCCTCTGTGTTGTGTGTGTGTGTATGTATATATATATATATATATATATATATATATATATATGAGAGAGAGAGAATGGTGTAGCTAGGTGTGTGATAGTTCTAGTTTTTTTCTTTGAGAGAACTAATATGACTTCAACACTGTAAACTTGCTATTTAAAATGCAGAATTTTGCAGCTCTTATTTTATTTTATTTTGCAGCTCTTAAGGGTTACCTAGTTGTAGAGCGTTAAACTTTTCATTTATTGGCTAGATGTGGTGATTCACTTCTATTACACTACAATTTGGGAGGCTGAGGCAGTAGAATTATTAAAGCTGGTCTAGAATTGAGTTGAGACCATGTCTCTGAAAACAAATTAAGCAAACCAGAGTTAAAACAAAAACCAAATCCTGTTTATAGAAGCCTACCACTAGATGGCAGCACAACAATATCTTAAACCCTCCAACTGCTTTCAAAGGGCAGTATGATCAGGACAGTGACTAAGTGACTTTATAATTCTTGGTGACATCGTTGAGGCAATTTCATTTATCACAGAAAGTATTTCAGTGGCTCAGAGGGGTCCTCAAGCTTTGTTAGGCGAAGAACCTAAGAAGTATATAAACCTTTTGAAAACAAAAATTAAATTTTAGTGTTTATTTGTTTATTTTATTTTGAGGCTAGGTTTCTCTGTTGGGGCTCTGGCTGTTCTCCGTTCTGTAGACCAGGCTGGCTCAGAGATCCTCCTGCCTCTGCTTCTGCTGGGATTAAAGGCGTGTGCCATCACTGCCCAGCAGTTTGTTTGCTTTATAAAAGGTTTTAATTAAAGTTGCTTTTTACAGTTTTAGCCATTTCTGCTTTGAAGGATGGTGACTTTTTGTTGTTGTTGTTGTTGTTAACTTGTATTTCATTGTTTCTATTTTTTGAGACAGGATTTCATTTTATACTTATAGTCTAGTCTGTAACTTACTATGTAGACCAGGCTGGCCTTGAATTTGAGGCAAGCCTCCCAGGTGCTGAGATTGTGGGATGAGCCACCAGCTGGAAGACGAGACCGGCAGAGCAAGCACACTGCCTAGGGAGCACTGGCGTCAGCACTGACATGGTACACACTCACTTGTTGGATTCTTTAACTCGCCAGCTTTGTTCAGCAAAGATTCAGTATTTAGTTCAAAGCTGTAGATATAGGAGCTGGCTTAGTTCGTAGGGAGTTCCTTTTGGTTAATGGCAGGGGAAATCGGGGCTTAAGTCATTTGTGAAGTTAAGATGGACTTACAGGTCATTTTAACATCTGAGCCTCTGGATCTATACAAATGCTTTTTTGATTGAAGTAATGAAATAGAATTTCTCCATCGGAAGGAAATTCATCATCATCATCATCATCATCATCATCATCATCATCATCATTAATTATTGTATCAGGCAGTGAAAGGGAAGGTCTCAGATCACCAACCTTTGATAGTTATAGGATGAATCCAAACAATTGTATCATTAACTTTTCTAGTTGCTGGGATTAAACTACCTCAGTTATCACCTGCCGGGAAGGGAGACTTATCTGGGCTCATGGTTCCGAATCTTTAGTGCATCATAGTGAGAAGGCACGGAACATGTGGCAGCAGGAAGTCATATACTGAATGGTGGGCCTGCGTCTGCCTACTTCCACATCCTTTCTGCTCGAGCTGTCTGTGAGCTGTCTACACTCTTCTAGAAGGGTCACAGGAAGCCATCATCCAGGAAATGGAAGCTGGCTATTCCCTGCAAAGAGCCAAAGTTTCGGAACACTGCATTTGAAGGGCAAACAAATACTGTCTAACTTCTTTTCACTCAGGACACCAGTGAGCAAAAATACATCTGTTATCCATGGTCACGGTCATGGTCACAGCCGACGGTGAGAACTGGAAAGGCAGCAGACTGTGTCTCAGACTCAAACAGGTTGCCTGTTTACATTCTTTCTGCAGGCTTCAGGACTTCAGTCCTTTTCCCCCACCCAATACCAGATCAAGTCCCCCCCTCCCCATTCATGATTGCTCCCAAGAACCAACCTCCCTCCCTCCCTCCCTCCGTCCCCACTTATGATTGCTTTCTTCTCTCTCCCAAGTGGAACTGAGGCATCCTCACTTGGCACTTCAGCTTGTTGAGCCTTTTGAATTCTGTGGACTGTATTTTGTGTATTCTGTATGTTTTTTTTCTAATATCCACTTATTAGTGAGTACATACCATGCATGTCCTTTTGTGTCTGAGTTACCTCACTCAGTATATTTTCTAGTTCCATCCATTTGCCTGCAAAAGTCAGGATGTCCTCATTGAGTAGTACTCCGTTGTGTAAATGAACCACATTTTCTGTATCCATTCTTCTGTCATGGGACATCTAGGTTTTTTTTCCAGCATCTGGCTATCACAAATATGACTGCTATGAACATAGTGAAACATGTGCCCCTGTGGCATGGTGGGCCATTTCTTGGGTATATTCCCAACAGTGGTATAGCTGGGTCTTCAGGTAGAGCTATTTCCAATTTTCTGAGGAACCTCCAGACTGATTTCCAGAGTGGTTGTACTAGTTTGCAATCCCAACAGCAATGGAGGAGTGTTCCTTTCTCCACATCCTCTCCAACATGTGTTGTCATCTGAGGTTTTGATTTTAGCCATTCTGACTGGTGTGAGGTGGAATCTCAGGGTCGTTTTGATTTGCATTTCTCTGATCACTAAAAACTTTGAACATTTCTTTAGGTGCTTCTCAGCCATTCAAGATTCCTCAGTTGTGAATTCTTGGTTTAGTTCTATACCCCATTTTTTGATTGGGTTGTTTGTTTTTTTGGTGATTAACTTCCTGAGTTCTTTATATATTTTGGACATTAGCCCTCTATCAGATGTGGGGTTATTGTAAAAGTTGTCAATCTTGCTATTTTTCAAAAAAGATGTATTTGGAATTGAAGGGACGGGTCAGCAGGTAAGAGCACTGGCTGCTCTTCCTGATGACTAGGGTTTGATTTCTAGCACCCACATGGTGGCTCACAACTGTCTGCAAATCTAGTTTTAGGGGATCTGATCCCCTCTTTTGACTTCCTGGGGCACCAGGCATACATGTGGTGCAAAGACATGCATGCAGACAAACCATCCATACATGTAAAATAAAAACAAATAAAAATAAATAAAAATTAAAAACCTATTTATTTATTTTATAAATATGTATGTGCACTTGAGAGTATGTGTGCATATCGCATACATACATGAGCCTGTGGAGGCCAGAAGAGTGTCATCCCCTGGCATTAGCAGCACAGGTAGCTGTGAACTGACTCGTGGAACACTGGCTACTGTGTGAACTGACTCGTGGAACACTGGCTACTGTGTGAACTGACTCGTGGAACACTGGCTACTGTGTGAACTGACTCGTGGAACACTGGCTACTGTGTGAACTGACTCGTGGAACACTGGCTACTGTGTGAACTGACTCGTGGAACACTGGCTACTGTGTGAACTGACTCGTGGAACACTGACTACTGAACTCAAGGCCTCTGCAGGGGCTCTTAACTGCTCAACAAGCTCCAGTCTCCACCATTTTTTTCCCCCTATTTTACTGGTTTTATTTTTATTTCAATTACATGAAGACAGATCTTATCACTGGTAACCTCCCAATGGTCTCTTCTCTGTCTTTGTCTTGCTTTCAGTCCATTTTTGTTTGTTTTTTGTTTTATTTTTTGTTTTTGGTTTGTTTGTTTGTTTGTTTGTTTGTTGCTTTTTGGACACAAGATCTCTGTAGTCTAGGCCGGCCTAGTCTAGACTATCTCACTATGTAGCCTAGGGTAGCCTCAACTTTATGGCAATCCTCCTTTAAGTACTGAGCAGTCTATGTAGGTTTCTCTGATTGCAACCCATATTTACTTTCTAAAAATGAACATTTTTTTCATGTGCCTAATATAATCAGTTATATTAACGTTTGTAACTGAAGTTTATTCATTTCCATACTAATGGCAGTGTGAATTAATTAATTATATAAAGATATATACCTTGTTGATGAGCATTTGACTCTCTCTTTCTCTCTCTCTCTCTCTCTTACACACACACACACACACACACACACACACACACACACACACACACACACACAGTTTCCTTTTGGTGTTTATTTGTAAGAAGTTTTCCAGTATCTATACCTACAGCGAACAGAAAAATTTAGTGTATGAAAATGTTCAATTTGTTTTTGTTTATTTATGTTTGTGTGTATGTGTGTGTGGTATGTTTGTGTGTGTACATGTGTGTAGGCCTGAGTGTAAGCACAGAGGCTAAAGAAGGATAGTAGCTGTCACTCTTTTCCTTATTACTTTGAGACAGGGTCACTCACTGAACCTGGAGTTAGGCTGGTGGTCAGTAAACCCTAGTGATCTTCCTGTCTTCACGGCTTCACAGAACTGGGGTCACAGCTACGTGGAGCTGTGCCTGTATGTATGTATGTATGTATGTATGTATGTATGTATGTATGTATTCTTATCTCATATATTACATCCCCAACTACAATTTTCCTCCCTCCCCTTCCCATAGTCTCTACCTCTATCTTCCCCTCTTTTCCAGACGACCTCCCTATCTCCCCCCAGAAAAGAGCAGGCCTCCAGGGATATCAACCAGACATGGCATAACAGCTACAATGAGACCAGCACAAACCCTCATATCAAGGTTGGATGAGGTAATCCAGTAAAAGGAAAAGGGTCCCAAAGGCAGGCAAAGCATCATGGGCAGCTCCCACTCCCACTGTTAGAACAGAATCTCACAACATGCAGAAGACCTAGGTCAGACCCATATAGGCCCCCTGATCTCTGCAAGCCCACTTGAGTCAGTGTCAGTTGACTCTGTGGGCTATGCCCTTGTGGTGACCTCTGGCTCCTTCCCTCCCCTCTCCTACAGGACTCTGCCTAATACTTGGCTGTGGGAGTCTGTATGGTCGTGGTAGTATATGTTTTTTTTTTTTTTTTAATTTAACATGGGTTCTGGGGATTTAAAAAAATTCATTTGTTTATTTTTACATAATTTATGCATACATGATATGTGTACATATGAGTATGTGTTTGTGTGTGTGGGTATGTATATTCCATGGCATGCTTGTGGAGGTCACAGGGTAGTCTTGGGATCAGTCCTTTCTTTTCACCTTGTCTGAGGAAAGATCTCTCCAGTTTGCCACTACTCTGTGTACTCCAGATTAGCTGGTTGTGGGAACTAAAAGGGATTGGGGAAAGAGGGGGGAGGGAGGATAGCCCAGCCAGAGTTCCTCCTATGCTCTGGGCAGGCAGACATGGGAGGGCTGCCAGAAGCTTTCCACTCGGCCCCGAGTGGGCATCTAAGCCACTGACCCCACGTGACGGGGGTGGTGGTGGACAAGGGGCAGCCCCGAAACCAGGGGGCCCTGGGTTGACACCCTGTAGCCCTGGGGTTATGGGAGAGAGGGCTGAGGGAGAGAGGTTCCCACAGATGGGAGAGTCTGCACAGCGGGCCTTGAGTCCAGGAGATAGTCTATGGTTTTAGAGCTTTATGGTAGAGAGGCAGGGGGAGAGAGAGAGAAGGTAGAAAAGAGAGAGACCAGCCATGGCCAAGAGGAGAGAAGGGGGAAAAAGGAGAGAGAGAAGAAAGGCTGGAGAGTAAGTGTAAGGGGGGTAAGAGCAAGAGAGCAAGAGAGCAAGAGAGTGAGGAGGGGCCAAACAGCCCCTCTTAAAGTATGCTGCTATCTTTTCTGTTGCTAGGTAACTGGGGAGGAGTCTAGCCTGAAGGTCAGAAGCTTGGGACAATGCCTACATGACTACTAACTATGCTTCTCTTGTGGGGGCTGAGGGGGCGGTAACTTCGACAGGAGCCAGGGTCCAATAGACAGGAGAGAACTCCTTCTGTCTCATGTAGGTGAATTATCACCACCAGGTCCCAGGGTTCAACATCTAGCTCCAACTGGAAACCAGGCTGTCTGTGCATAGCCCAGTGCCCCACAGCTGGTTTAGGAGATTCTGGGGGCTCCTTTGTCTCTGCTTCCAATCTTACTCCTGGAGTGTTGGGATTACAGGTATGTGCCAGTATGTCTGGCTTTTCTGTGACTTATGGTAATGTGAACTCAGGCTCAGGCTGGGTACTACCAGCCCCTTTACCCACTAAGCCATTTCTCCAGCTTCAAGTGTTCAATAATCCTTCCAGTGCTTGGTGTTGTTAGACTTTAAGTCTATACTAATCAAACGGGTACTATTATTTTTATATATGTGATTCATATTTCTGACTACTAATGAAGATGAGGAGGAGTTTGCCTAATAAGGGGTCGTCATGGGTGGGTCTCTGCTATGATTGACAGGCTTGGACTGTTTTAGCCCTTGCTCAGTGCACATGACCCTTTCCACGATGCATCTGGTTTTAATCATGTGCAGGCTCAGGCAATGCATAGGCATAACATGGTAAATAGGGGTTTTCCCCTAAGAATTCATTCAGAGGACATACCTGATGTTTTTATACATGTGCCCAAACCAGTTTCATTAAAATTGGCCCCTGCTTCCCATACCTGGATCTGTTCTGTAACTTTGTTAGAATGGAAAATGACCACCATTGTTCTGTGTGGGGTATGTGTGCAGCTTTCTGTACACAAGGTACCTGTGTTGTGTGCATTATCAGAATCTTTCAGGTGCCATTTTTCCCCCTTAGTGCATACAGTGTGGCTACTTTATAGTCAGTATCTGGCAATTCCATCTTCTAAAACCTGTGGGGTAATACACCTGCTATCGATTATTTCTTCCAATTATTTCTTATGATTTATTGGTGTATTTAGTATTTTAAAATCATGAGTGTATATCTTGCTGAGGCTAATTGGTGAAATTATGTTACAGGTAATTCTTTCCATGTTCAGTATGTTTTATCACTGTGCCAAATTCCTAAAATAAACAACTTAAAGATCTGTTCTGGGCTGTGGTTTCAGGGAATTTAGACTATACTTAGCTGGGCTCCGTCGTTTGCAGACTGTGGAAAGGTTCACGGCAGGGATCTAGGTGCAGACAATCTTCTTACCTCAGGAGGCAGAGAGCAGGGGGCTCAGAGAAGATGTTTCCTGGAACAAGATCTTCCCTGTAAGGCACTCTGGCAGCAGCACACCTGTAATAGTCCATTCAGCCACGAAACCATGATAACATCAATCTACTTTCTGGCCTGAAGAGTTTTCCAGTGTCATGCCTCCCTCCCCCGGCAAGGTTGTGTTATCTTCATGCTTCCTGGCTCCCAATGAGAATTTTGGGGTTAGCTCTCTACTCCCAGTGATCCTTGTTCTGATTCATAGGTTTATCTCTGGCTTTTGCACTTGTTATATGTCAGTCACATTTGGGTTTCAGCTGTCTTTTTCCTGTCTTTGTTTTTAGTGTTCTTCTTAATTCCTTGCAGACTAAGCTATGCATTAAAAATAAACTCATGGTAATTTATCCAAGACTCAGTGGCATCTTATAAGGAAGGAGTTCTTTTTTAAAATTTGGTTTTTTTTTTGGTATGTGTGTGTGTATGTATGTGTGTGTGTATGTGTGTATGTATGTATGTATGTGTGTGTATGTGTGTATGTATGTGTGTGTGTGTGTATGTATGTATGTATGTATGTGTGTGTATGTGTGTATGTATGTGTGTGTGTGTGTGTGTGTATGTGTGCGTGTATGTGTGTGTGTGTGTGTGTGTGTGTGTGTGTGACTGAACTCAGATGCTTAAGCTTGGTAGCACTGTCTTTACCTACTATGCTATCTTATTGCTCTGATTTCTCTCTCTCTCTCTCTCTCTCTCTCTCTCTCTCTCTCTCTCTCTCTCTCTCTCTCCCTCCCTCCCTCCCTCCCTTGTTTCTCTTTCTTTTCTGTTATTTTAAAGTTAGGGCCTATTGTAGCCCAGGCTGACCTCAGACTCACTGTTTGGCCAAATGGCTTCTGATTCTCTACTAACTACATGGTAGAGCTACAGGCCCGTACCAACAGAACCCAGGACAAGCACTCTTACCTACTGAGCTACTCTCCCTGTGAAAGGAAGGATTTAGAGTTTCTATTTCATACTTCTAGAAGTAGAACCAAGAATAACCTTTAAGAAAATGTAGAATAGTTTCCATTATTCTCCCATTTAAGATCCTCCAATAGCGTTCACTGACACTTAAAAATATAACAGGGACTATCCCAGCCTTCAAGCTGCAGAGTTCATTCCTTCTCAGCCTACGTAGGTCTCTATTGCTACCTTGCTGTGACTTTAGCATATTGAGTTTAGTCCTGCCTTAGAGCTATTAGACCATATGGATTCAGCCTGGCGTTCTTTCTCTTTGTTCAGTGCACAGTCCTCACCTCAGAGCTCTCACCTTAAATGCAGCTCTCCTTCCAGCACTGACATTGCTCTCTCATGCTACCCTGTTTTGATTCTTTCAGGCCATTTCTTTGAGACATTTGTCATTTATTCCTTAAATTCTACCAGAATGCAAAACCAGAGAGAACAGGGGCTTTGTTTATGGGGGGCGTCACTCTTCTCTTTTGCTTAGAATAGTTCTTGGTGCATATGACTGGTGTTGAGTATTGGTTATTTATCCCCTTTTTGACAGGACCCGGGCTATTCAGGGCTTTGTTGTTCTATGCTTTCCTGTTGGTGTTGTGGGGAGCGGGTGCAGCCGCATGGGCCAAAGATGGCGCCTGGCTCTATGCCAAGCCCCGTGACCTTGCTTGTTTATTCCAGTCTCAGTCATGTGCAGTAAAAGCAGCGCTCATAACTCATTGGAGAGATTAGTGCAACATCTCGCGATATCATTCTATCAGCCAATCCTGCATGCTGCCTTGGATGTGTGCGTCTATGATTGGGTGGTGTGAGGTGGCGAGAGTGAATGGAAGTATAAATTGAGGGCAGCCCCAGATGAGGTAGGCCAGAGACCAGAGATCAGCATAGCAGAGACAGACCAGATGAGAAACCAGTGTAGCAGATGAAAAACCAGCATAGCAGGAGAGACCAATGTAGTAGAGAGAGACCAGATGAGGAGACCAGACCAGTGTTAGAGAGCGCCAGCAGTGTTAAGCCAGAGAGCAGCAGATGAGGAGAGCAGCACCAGCGTTAGAGAGCAGCGTAGGAGAGACCAGAGTGAGTGAGTGAACGGCTGCAGCTGTGTGAAACCTGAGAGAGAGAGAGAGAGAGAGAGAGAGAGAGAGAGAGAGAAGCAGAATAAAGCAGAAGCTGCAAAGGCAGGCTGCTCTGAAACCACCTTGGCGTCCCGTGTAGTTTATTCCCATTGTCTGTGTGGGCACGCAGCAGGTGTCTCAGCCTAATTGGTCTCATTAATCTCTTTATATGTGGGACTTCTGTATGGGCCTCACTATGCAGCTCTGGTCAGCCTGAACTCCCTATGGAGGCACACTGGCCTCAGGCTTACAGAGACATGCCTACCTTCTGCCCTCCAAGTGCTGGGCTCAGAGATGCATGTTATCACACCTGGCTTTCTTTTCCTCCCTCCCTCCCTCCCTCCCTCCTTTTTTTTTATTTGTTTATTTTTATTTTATGTGTATGGATGTTCTGCCTATATGTATACCTGTTCACCTGGTGTTTGTGGGGGCCAGAAGAAAGTGTCAGTTTCTTGGAACTGGAATTACAGATAACTGTGAGCTGCCATGTTGGTGTTGGGAACCCAACCTGGATCCTCTGGTAGAGCAGTCAATGCTCTTAACCACAGAGCCATCTCTCCAGCTCCCTGCCATGTATGTAATAGATAATAGGAAGAGAAGGAATGAACATAGGTTGATCATCTCTTACATGTCAAGTACAACATTATGAATCATTTTATATTCTCACAATAATACTATGTAACTGGATACTATTTATAACCATTTTGTAGATGACAAAAAACAACAACACAAGGTTCAGAGTTTTACAGGATAGGATAATAAGCAAGCATCTGGGATTGAAACCCAACTAGATAATATATGCCCTGAGTGAAGTTTTGCAGAGTTGCGGGCTGCTTTATTGAGCAGCTCAGCTACTTAGTTGGCAGTTTCACTAGACCCAGTGGAGGTATGCCTGTATTTGGGTAGAAGAAGGAGGCCTTGGAGATGACCCTGTCCCATACACGAGGGTCCTGCATAGCTAATCAGTGCCTGTTATTTGCAGCATTGTGGGATGCAAGGAGAATTTCTGAAGGTAGTTATTTCAGTCAGACCAGTAACTCACTCTGGTGTGCTGGGTTGCATTTGAAACGTTCCTCACAGGCTCATGTGTTCAAAGACTCGGTCTCCAGCCATTACCACCATTTGGCAGTTTGTGGAACCTTTAGGAGGTGGAGATTTGAGAGAGGAAGTGTGCCATGAGGACAGGCCGTGGGGTTGTGCAGTGTGGTTCCACTTCCTTTCTGCTCTCTGACTCTTCACTGGATACAGTGTGACCAGCAGCAGCCATGGCTTTCTATCCATGAGTGACTGTGTCCTTCTTAAACTATGAGCCAAAATAAAACCTTTCTCCCTTAAGTTGCTGTTTGCCAAGTATTTGATCATAGCAGTGAGAGAAATAAGTAATACACTGGATCACTAGGCAAAAAAAGGAAAATGAATGTCTACCACACCAACAAATATATTTTTTATGTAACAAAATTTTATTTTTATTTTTTACAGAAATTCAGATATCCCAACAAATTTCTTTACATTTCCTGGACCTTAAAAAATTACACACAACTTTTGGACATAATAGAACAGAATGAGAAAAGGAGTCTTTTTTTAAAGGTAAAAACATATTTCTTATACTTAACATTTAGTGGTTTACATGTGTGTTACCTATGTACAAATGGTTTATCATCAATGATCCATCTTTATAGCACTGTGGTATGCTAAATTACACTTAGGGTTTATGGCAAAAACATAAAAGCATTTGCATGTGGAGAGGAAGTACCCTTTCTTTTTTTTTTTGAAACATTACTGCTAATGATGTAGGACCCAGACAGAATCATAATTTACATGGATTAGAGGAACCTAATACTTTCTGATTTTAGTGTAGATATAGAGATGCCTCCCCTTAAATAAAAGGTGATTTTTAAAAAAAGTTGTGTGTAATTAAATTTAGTAAATAGGGTATTCTGAATGCCTCAGGACAAGTACCTAGAGCAATGACCAGCCCCCAGGATGACTAGGACTACAATTACAGAGGCTGACATTCCCTTAATTTAGTGCTTTGGGAAAGCCTGAGTTTTCTTTCTGTGAACTGGGTTTTAGTTACGTGAGCACTTGAGTGTATTTGTAATGTATTTTTAGCCATTGGTAACATTTGCTTCGTGACAACATGGCTAAAAATATGAGCACGGTCTTATGGGAGCATAAGAGAGGGCAACCTGATTCTCATGTTATCCTCCAGCTGATGCTCTAGTGGGATGCTGATTTAACCTAATCCTGTGCCTGGGAGTGCAGGAATTCTATTTGGGTGTTTTTTCTGCTCAAGTATAGAACATGGGATGGCTTGCATAGAGCCCCCTTTATATGTACTTCAATTTGTGATTATACTCAGACAATGAAGAACTACTTTAATATCAAGTATTTCTCTGTTGTTGGACTGAGGCAGGACATGTTATAAGGGCAATGGCTGGGGGAACCCTGGGAGGAAAAGATTCTTGAAGACAGCTAGTTAGTTGTAATTACTTTCAAGTACCAGCTAACCAAAAGGGAAAAAATATAAGAAATTTCAAAATTAACTTTAATAAACAAAAGGTAACTTATTCCTATCAAGTTCCTTTGACATATAAGTATATAGTTATTTACTTCTAAGGCTATTAAGTTTTTACTTATTTTGTTAGTACCACTTACTATCATTTAGAAGTAGATTTAATGGAATAGTTTCTTTTAACAAAACAAAAATGAGTATATGTCAGTAAAGAAAATAGAGAATGTGGATTTCTAGTGACATATAGAATGAAGAAATAGAAAACTCATATTTTAGATATCTATTTATAAAGTATATTAAATTCCTATGCATATACTAGGGAGAATTAGAAAAAGTGTTTATTTGATAGCAGCCTATATATTACATGAGAGAGCATCCAAGTGAAAATAAACTTTCTATATTGTTCAGAGCTCCTTGATGCTGTTTTGTCAATGACAGGGAAATCTATGTTGCTTGGGAACCTACGATGTCTGGATGTACTTCCTGTGATTCACAGTTTGATGGCAGAAACATTTCCTTCGTGATAAGTCATACAAACAGATTAAACTGAACACACATTGGGTAAGAAGTTTGAAGGGCTAAGTCTCTTAATAACCACGTGGTTGTAACTAATTGCACAGTGACATGAGTGGACAGTAGCAATGAGGGACCAAGGATCAGAGGCATTCCTCAAGACATGACACTCCATGGGCCTCTTGGCTACTGGGATGGGAATAGTCTAGAACTAACTGCCCTTTTATTTCATTTAATAGCATTGAAAGATTAAAGCTTTTTTTTTTTGTTTTGTATTCAGTTTGATTTAAAAAGGACAGCTTATAAACTTCGATACATATGTATTTTACATGTTAATTCTAGCACATTTGTATTCTTCTTTCTTAAACTATTTCCTGAATATGATTTTCATGAATGTTATCTGATCTTATCTAATGACAGTTTCCAATGAGCTGGTGTTTAATCCGTAATCATAGCTCCTCCCAGAAAAATCACTCGAGTCTCTGCAGATCTGGAATCAGAAGGTGCTTTGAAGAGTAGATGTTTCACTTTTGTGTGTATTCGTCTCTGGACTCTGATCTCTCCCAAGCGTCTTCCTTCTTGGTGCTGATGTACAAAGCTGTTTGTTTAGCTGTTATTTGACTTGTTTTGTGCTCATTCTAGAGAATATTGGCTTAACAGAACTGTAGAGAGGAGAGAGAAAAAGGGTTGGGGGAAGAGAAAAACACATCATTTCTTTTGTCAGCAAGAGTTTCATGTGTTAGTTATGGGACAACAATACCACAGCAGGGCCTACAACTCAATACAGGGTTTGCTTAGCATGCACAGGAATGATGACATGCCTGTCACCCTAGTACTTGGGAGGGAGAGGGAGGGGGATCAGAAGTTCAAGGTAATCTGTAGGTTCATAGGGAGCTTGAGGCCAGCCCTGGCTGCATGAGACCATACCTCAAAACTAAATACGCTTCCCATGCCAACAAATAGTTCAAAGGCACTGTGGATTTATTACCCAAAGACTCTGAGCAGTCTGTCCCATTAGACAGAGACCGCCTGCTCAACCAGGGGCTTCAGAAATTGCAAATATCCATGTGAGTTGAGACTGTGGCTGCTTTAAAGGAGTGGGAAGATTGTAGAGCTGTCCTAAGCATCGGGATCTGGCCTGGCATAGAAAATGTCTCAACCATTTTCCTTTTGCTGTTTTATTTATTTTGCATGACATTGTGACAGGTGCAAAAAAAAAATGAGTATGTATGAACCATTCACAGATCCAATCGCCTTTAAATACCAACCATTTCCTTCCCAGGTTTCTCTGTATTTCTTATGTGAATATACACTTAATAGAGTTGGAATCATGGCACAGGTGACACTGTTTAACATTTTAAACATTAATTAAACAGTCTATATAATTAGTACCAGACTCCAGTGGCTGTATAATATTTCATTCTACTTTCATTCTAATGGCTGTATAATATTCCATTCTATTTTCGTTCCTTTACATTCCATGCCCCACATTCTATTCTCCACTATTTCATTATTTCCAGACATGTAGGCAGATTATGATTTCTTTCATCTTGGGAGGTGTTGGTTGTTGAGACTGAATCTCACTCTATAGCCCAGGCTGGTGTCAAACTTATAATCATTTTGCCTCAGTTTCCAGAGCTCTGGAATTTTGGACATTCATCCTACACGCAGCTGTTGTAGATTTTTTATTTATTTGTTAATATAAACAATGGGTCTTTTTGTATCTAAGAATCTTTGTTCTTTAGGACACATCAGGGAGTGGATGGTTTCTCTAATAAATTGAAGACTATACATGTGCTACCATAACTAGACCCTCACTTAGCCTTTTTCTCAGGATGGCCATCATGACTTTGGTTCAAATATATTCTATAGAGTGGGAGTTTGGGTCCATGGACTAGCCAACTGTGGTGTGGCAGACTTGGGCCAAAAGGCCACAGGCTCCCTGGTTATGCAGCTCAGTACTTTAGGACACAAGATGAGCTTCTGGTTTCTGAGTGCTAGAAACGCTGCTTAAAGATTGTGTTATCATCTGCAGGGTTTTCTCCCTGACTTCTGCCACACTTAAAGCATCTCAGGCACATTATGATCTTAATGAACTTGCCTCAGCAAGACATTTTAGTTATTTTAATGTGCCCAGAACACACAGAGGATAATTGAAATCTGTTCATGTTATAATGATGATTTGTCTGTAATGATTTTTGTGAGATGAGTCATGCTAGCAGAAACCTCACAGGAGGGAACACTGTCTCTAGACAGTGTTAAAACTACGCAAGAAATGATGGGTCTTACATGGTGCTGTAGGGGGTCCTGAATCTTGGATGGCCTGGTGTGCTACCTTGAACAGAGCCCAGAGGTTAGGTTTGTGGTTCCAGGGTTCTGCTATGCTCCACTTTGAAAACCTTTCTATTTAAAGTTCACACAGATGAATGCCCAAGGTTTCCAGTTGGATTTTGCCAAGTGCTAGCCAAGGATGGCAGAAAAGGAAACATGGGAAGCACAATATAGAAATAGGTGTTTAAAAGAGGGTGCTTGGGGCTGGAGAGATGGCTCAGGAGTTAGAACACTGGTTGCTCTTCCAGAGGAAGAGCAACCTGCACATAGATGGCAGTGGGCAACCATCTGAAACCACCTGATACTCCCTTCTGGTCTCTATGGACACCAGGCATACATGTGATGCACAGATGTATATGCAGGCAAAAAACAAAACAAGACAAAGACAAAACTAAAAACCATACATATAAAACAAAATGTAGCTGGATGGTGTACATGTTTAATCCCAGCACTAGGGAAGCAGAGACAGGCAGATCTCTGGGCTTGAGGCTAGTTTGGTCTACAGAGTAAGTTCCAGACAGCCAGGGTTACACAGAGAAACTCTGTCTCAAAATCACCTTCTCCCCAAAAGGTAAAAAGCAGCACATGGAAGAGAGGATGGCACACAGACATGCTTAGGGCTCTAGTTGTGTGTGATGAAGAAGAGCGGGGAGATGCCCTTGATGATCTCAAAGACATCAACCACTCTAGAGAAGCAGGCTTTTCTATGAGTCACTTGTGAACGACCGTGAACCAGAGACCCCTTTCCTTTCCTTTCCTTTCCTTTCCTTTCCTTTCCTTTCCTTTCCTTTCCTTTCCTTTCCTTTCCTTTCCTTTCCTTTCCTTTCCTTTCCTTTCCTTTCACTCTAAGCTGCCCAGATTGGCTTTATGCTCATGGCATCTAATGCTGTGTGCAGGGTTAGAATGAATTTCAGCAGACTGCCCTGGGAGAAATGGATGTTGGAAAGGCTTGTGATCAGCCCCCAGAGCAGGATGCTCATACTTAGGGAAGAGCATCCCACAGAGCAGCCACCACTTTGTGAAGATCCTGAGCCTTCTTGTGGGGACAGAACACCTGTGGCTAATCTCACAAGAGCTGTGCCCATCTCACCACTATCTGGGTCCATATCCCAAGGCAGGATCCTGGTCTGATAGGCTCTGCCCTGTCTGGGACAGAGCACTGGTCAACAAGTCTTGGCTCTCCTTTTTCTTGGGACACCTGTGGTTTTCACTCAGTAAAATCTCTGACTGGACCCCTCACTATAAACTCACTATTGATCACTCAAGTTTTCTCTCCCAAATGATCTGTTTTCTTCTTCTTTTCTTTCTTGACTTTGATGGATACTGGGTCTCCTCACCTAGGGTATCATTGGGGAGCTGAGGAAGGAATGGGAAAATTATGTCATGAAGCTAGTGAGCTAGGTTCCAACTGGGACAAAGCAAGTTCCATACCTACATTTCTTTCTTTCTTTCTTTTTTTAAAAAAAGATTTATTTTTATTTATTATATGTAAATACACTGTAGCTGTCTTCAGACACTCCAGAAGAGGGCGCCAGATCTCGTTACGGATGGTTGTGAGCCACCATGTGGATGCTGGGATTTGAACTTATCACCTTCAGAAGAGCAGTCGGGTGCTCTTACCTGCTGAGCCATCTCACCAGCCCCCACATTTCAAAAGTAAGGAATCACAGTTGGAGGGTTGGCTGTGTCAGTCAAAGGAAGGACTTCCTCACACTTGGTGTATCAGGTGTTCTACTTGTCTATTCTTGGTCCTGGCCCCGCTTCTCTTTGCAGGCTTCTCTTTATAAGGTTTTCTGAGGATGTTTGTCTGTGTCTGGATTGCTTAGACAATGCTATACCTGGTATTTATTTTTTCTTCCTAGTGTATGACACCACCATGCAATGACATTTGTGGGGCATGTGATAGTTCTGTAGATCACTAGGCTGAAAATAACCAAAATATCAGTTCCACTGGGGTTCAGAACATAAGCACTCTCCACATCATACCAGGAAGCCACTTGGCTTGGGATGTAATAGTAAAATGTTATCACTCTGGCTTACATGGCATGCAGAGTGGGCCATTTCTACCTGAAAGCCAGGCAAGAGCTGGCTCTTCACACAGAGTTGTGAAGGGCTTAGGCAGAAGGGGATAATGAAAGGCAAGGCTCTCCTGTCCTCTTGTGGTCATCCTCCTTCTGGATTAAGAATATGAGCTATCAAGGCAGTTTGCAGAATTATAGAGGCTTCAGTATGGCTACACTGTTATCACTGCTGGGTAAAACATTTTGCTCTTTTCAAATTTTTTTGCTAACATTTTTTTTCATGCACCATGGATATTTCCCACCAGGGAGGTAGGTAATTTAACAGATGTCATATTCTCCCAGGTTTGTACAGATCAGGGCTGAATAAATAAGTTATTCAATGCTACTTCGGATCTTTGTTCAGTCGGGTTTGACCTTGTAACATGTCATGGGCTCTGAGTTGCCCATGTTCCATTGCCAAGAGGCTCTTTGCAAGTCCTTTCTGAAGCTGTCATTTGAATCACAGCTCAGGAGAGCAGCACATAGTACAATAGCCACATTGTCCAGACCACCTAGACAATACTTTATCGTATTTTCTAGGTGCTTACTGATGTTGAAAAGTCTCCTGAGTTGGTTTCTGCCAATTGTTGATATCCAAGCTGTACAAGTAGGGTCTGAAGCCCCCTCAGTCAGGACAGCTAGGAGTGTGAGGAGTGGGCAGTAACTGAGTGAAGCAAAAGGCCAGGCTCTCCAGGGCAAACAATGACGCCCAGCTGTGAGAATGAGTAAGGGGGTGGTCCCAACTGCTTTTCCTTTGACTAAACATGGTTTGCTATTTTCTCCCACTCTGCTTGGAACCATGTCCACTTCTGAGAGTGACCTGCCTCTCTGCAAGGTGCATTGCAGTCCCTTGTGATTAGCAATTATCCTACAAGTTTACTCTTTCTCCTTTAGCATCTGTCATCAAGGGTCTCTGCTCCCATCCCCCGGCTCTAAGCCAGCCTGAGCTTTAAGCACTTGTTGAACAAATAAAGGAAAGCAAGAAGCAGAGGAATCATTTTCCATCAATTAAGTCAGCAATTCTCATTGACTCAGTGGATCTGGAGCAGGCTTGAGGCCTCAGAGTGCTAACAGTCTCCCAGCTGAAGCTGATGTTAGTGGTCAGGTACCATGCTCTAAGAAGGAAGGCATTCGACTTAACTCTGGGAGGGAGAATGAGCTATTCATCTTTGAAATCCCAACGTAGCAAAGTGCTTTTGATACAACAGGTGCCCCAAATGTTTCTGTCGAGGTGGCACATGCCTGTAATCTTAATACTCTGGAGGCAGAGGCAAGCAGATCTCTGTGTGTGAGGTCAGCTTTGTCTACACATGAGTTCCAGGCCAACCAAGGCCATATAGTGAGAAACTTTCTCAAAATAAAACAACAACAACAACAACAACACACCAATAAAGAATTTGACAAATGCACAGGAACCTATAACAATTTGGTAAGGAAAACCTTCAGCAATGGGTAGGTCTGAGAGACCTCCTGCTCCAGAAATTTTGGGACTATTAATTCCTTTAATTTCCTTCATATCTACTAATGATCTGAGCCAAGGGAGCAAAATGGTGGGGTGCTCTCTCATCCTAGGTCTACATGAGAAGACTTTTTCCTATCTGCTTTTAACACTAACTTTTACCCAGTGCGTATAGATAAGCATGGAAGAATTACCTAAGAATTGAAGAAATGGGCTAAAAGTGTACCCTGCCCCAGACACTCCTATGATGTATCTATCTTTCTTTCCCAAGGCCCACCCCCCCTTTTTTTAATTAAAAATGAGAGCATTTATTTGTTTGTGAGGGTATGGGGCGGTGTGTGCCATGGCATGTGTGTGGAGATCAGAGGGCAGCTTGTGGGAGTTGGTTCTCTTCTTCCCCTTGTGAGTTCTGCAGGCTGAAAGCACAAGCTGTCAGGTTTGGGGTTAGAGCCTTTACCCGCTGACCCACCCCATCAGCCTCATCCTTTTAAAAATCTTATTTTTTCCTTTTTTTTTTGTCTCCTAGTTTCCATTGAACCTGATGTCCTGATGTCAGCACAGGCAAAGTAGGCACTAAAATGATCTGGCCATTGTGGAGACCTTCACTGGGAAGGGGCAGTCTGGATCCCAGTGGACTGTTCTATAATGTGATGGACAATTAGATTTGGATGACAGACGATGCATTTTCTCCTGTGACCTTTCTCACAAAGTAGCTCAGAAGAAGGGGTTAACTCAGAAAGCTCCCTTTCTCTTCTTCCCTCATCCACATTAAGACTGTCTGTAGAATCTGTTAAAGTGAGACAACAGGGTTAGTTACTTGTTAGGCCTTCCCTTGGCACGCAGGGTGGATGTGTTGAAGATCTGTGAATCTAGCTGATGTTCACTGTCCAGTTTGACCTGAAGTTACCCCATCTTTTAGATAGGGAGGTCAAAAGGCTTTCCCTATGATGCCCACAGGACAGGCTCAAGGCAGGGTGAGAGTGTTGAATCCTCATCTTTCGTTGATCTAATGGGCCCCACTATGCATACATCACGGAACACTAGGCAATCACTTGCTATCTTTGTAATCCCTTTGCCTGTTCTATCTGGTGGTCTAAACCATACACAAGCACATTACCATGTTTATGGCCATCTTTCAGAATTATAAATAAAAGCACACCGAGTCCAAATCTTAATTGGATTGTGTTCTCACAAATCCATGTCTGCTGCCATTGACTAGCCAGCCTTACACAATTCCCTCTATGCTTTCTTCCTGTTGTGAATGAGAAACTGATTTCTATCATTTCTCTACTGTCCATTCTATTCCTCTGGCCTGAGTGATCTTGTCATACATACCCACTTTCATCTTATTCTTACCCCTCTGCAAGTGTGAAGTATGACACACACACATATACAACCTTCTGCAAGTGTGACACATACATACCCTTCCCCTGCAAGTATGACAGAACACACACACACACACGCACACACACACACACACACACACACACACACACACACACACACTTTAGTCCTTTCTCCACAATATTTTGTTTTTAATTATATACCCTGGACAATGTAGGTTGATATTTCTGAACTTGTGCATCTGGTAGTTTTATTCATTGCCTAGCTGCTGCCACCACATCCCTCTCTTCCTCCTCCTCTTCTCTTTGGAGAAATAAAATAAAATAGAAATATAAAAAATGTTAATCCAGATTTTACATATGAGAGAGACTATGTGGTATTTGTCTTTCTAAAGTTTGGCTTATTTCATATAATGTGATTTTCAATTCTGTCCATTCTCCTGTAACATCCATGTTTCATTTTTCTTTACATTGGAAACAAAATCCCTTGTGCATGTAGCACATTTTCTTTATGCATTCATCTGTTGATGGACATTTAGGTTGGCTCTGTCAGGAGCCATCTAGGAGAGGCTAAGGCTAGCAGGTAACTTTCCTGGAAGCAGCCCACCATTTTTGCATGGCCTATGGTGGGTGAGCTCTGAGAGGCAAGGTCCCAAGAGATTGCTTCTTGCAGCTCACATGCCTTTTTCCATCACTATTACATAGTCCAATGATTTCTAGGAGTTAGCCCACCCTAAAGGGAAGATTTCCTTCAGATCAACATAAAGATGAATTTTCATGAATTAATGCTGTCATTATTAACTTCTGATTTGATTCAAATAATTTTAGGAAGAAAGTTTTAAGAGATAGTTTTAGTTGTTTTGCCAGAAAGATATAATAAAGTTAAATCAAGAATAAAATGTGTCCACTCCTCATAATAGTAAGTAAGTCTGCATAGTAAGAAATACAGTGAGCTTTCACAATTATACTAAAAAAAAGAAGTAGACCTGGGACAAATTTGTGATCAAGAAAAACCCCAGAGACCAAGCAGGTACTCAGAACTCCACAGGACACACAGGTGCTTGGAATGCCAGAGGCAATGTTGGCACTCAAAACTCCAGAGATCACATAGGCCACAAACACCCCAGTGGAGACAACCTATTGGACCTGAAGACTCATTCATTGTGAGAACCCCAGGCCACTCAAGCTAGAAGACCAGAGAGGAAACAGAAACAAAGGGAAAAATAATCCATCTAACAAACTCAGAAATCAGCACCTAAACCTATAATAACTCTAAATCCAGATGACTAGAGGCTAGTATAAGAACACTATCAACAAATAGGGTAATATGGCACCACCAGAGAATAGCTATTCTACTGCAGTAAGTCCTGGATATTTCAACACAGCTGAAGCACAAGAAAATGACCGTAGGTCCAATCTTATAAAGGTAATAGAGGTCTTTAAAGAGGAAACAAATAAATTCCTTAAAGAAATCCAGGAAAATACAAACGTACAGATGGAGGAAATGAATGAAACTGTTTAAGACCTGAAAATAAAAATAGAAGCAAAAAAGAAAACACAAATGGAGAAAATCTTGGAATTTTATTCTTTATTCTTGATTTAACTTTAATGGAAACTCTAGGTAAGTCAACAGGAACTACATACAAAAGCCTCACCAACAAAGAACAAGAGACAAAGAGAGAATCTCAGACATAGAAGATATGACAGAAGAAATTGATACATCAGTTAAAGAAGATGTTAAATCTAAAAGTTCCTAACACAAAGATGCAGGAAATGTGGAACACTATGAAAAGAGCAAGCCTAAGGATGATAGAAATAGAAGAATGAGAAGATTATGGTTCAAAGGCCCATAAAATATTCTCAACAATGTCATACAAGAAATTTTTCTTAACCTAAATAAAGAGGTGCTTATAAGCATACAAAAAGCATACAGAACACCAAAAGGATGGGACTGGAAAAGAAAGCCTTTTCAAAACACTAAGTGTGCAGAAGGAAGAAAAAAATGTCAAAAGCTGCAAGTAGAGAAGGCCAAGTAACATATAAAGTAGACCTATTAGAACTATACCTGAGTTCTTATTAGAGACTTTAAAAAATAGAAGGGCCTGGACACATGTCTTGCATACTCTAAGAGATCACAGATACCAGCCCAAACTGCTGTACTCAGCAAAACGTTCAATCACCATAGATGAAGAAAATAAGATATTCCAAAACCAAACCAAATGTAAATAATATTTATCTACAAATCCAGCCCTACAAAAGAGATTAGAAGGAAAAATCCAACCCAAGGAGGTAAACTGCACCCAAGAAAACACAGTAAATAAATAATTACACACTAGCAAAAACAAAAGAAGGGAAACACACCCACACACCACCACCATTAATATCAAAATAACAGGAATTAGCAATTGATCATAAATATCTCTCAACATCAATGGACCTAATCCCCCAACAAAAAGACACAGGCTAATAGAATGGATGTGAAAACAGGATCCATCATTCTGCTGTGTATAAAAACACACATCAACATCAAAGATATTATCTCAAAGTAAAGGGCTGAAAACAAGATTTTTTTTTCAAGCAAATGAATCCAAGAAGCAAGCTGGTGTAGCCATTCTAGTATATATAAAAATAGGCTTCAAACTAAAATAAATAAAAAGATATAAGGAAGAACACTTCATACTCATCAAAGGAAAAATCCACCAAGACATTTCAATTCTGAACATTTGTGCTCCAAATACAAGAGTACCCACATACATCAAAGAAACATTACTAAAACTTAAACCACACATCAAACCCCACACATTAATTAATAGTAGAAGACTTCAAAAACCCCACTCTCACCAATGAACAGGTCATCCAGACAGAAACTAAACAGAAAAATAATGGAACTAACAGATGTAATGACTCAAATGGATCTAACAGATATCTACAGAACACTTCACCCAAACACAAAAGAATATACCCTTCTCTCAGTACCTCATGGAATAACATTGACTATATATTCGGTCACAAAGCAAGCCTTTGACAAATACAAGGAAATTGAAATAAGCACCTGTATCTTATTAGACCACCTTGGACTAAAGCTGGACTTCAACAACAACAGATACAGCAGAAAGCCTACAAACTCATGGAAACTGAACAACTATCTTCCGAATGGCCACTGGGTAAAGGAGAAATAAAGAAATGAAAGACTTCTAGAATTCAATGAAAATGAAAACACAGCATACCCAAACTTACGGAACACAAGAAAAGCAGTGCTAGGATGAAAGCACCTTCATAAAGAAATTAGAGAGATCTCTTGCTCGCAATGTAGCAGCAAACAGGAAAGCTGTAGAACAGAAAGAACACGCTCAAGTGGAGTAGACACACTCAAACTCCAGACTGAAATCAATAAATTAGAAATAGAGAGAACAAGACAAAAATTCAATGAAACAAAAAGCTGGCTCTTTGAGAAAATCAACAAGATAAACACACTCTTATCCAAATTGCCTAAAAGGCAGAGAGATAATATCCAAATAAATAAAGATGAAAAAGGGGCCATAACAACATACATAGAGGAAATCCAAAGAATCATTGGGTCATACTTCAAAAACCAGTACACCACAAAATTGGAAAACCTAAAAGAAACGAACAAGTTTCTCAATAGATAGTACTTATCAGAGTTAAATCAAGATCAGATAAACAATTTATATAGACCTATAGCCCTCAAGGAAACAGAAGCAGTTATTAAAGGTCTCCCAACCAAATAAAGCCCAAGGGCATATGATTTTAGTGAAGAATTCTACCAGACTTTTAAAGAGGAGCTAGTACCAATACTCCTCAAATTATTTCACAAAATAGAAACATAAAGAATACTGCCAAATTCATTTCTCAGCCTGTTTATCATTTGTATAGGAGGACTACTGATTCTTGTTTAGTCAATTTTGTATCTGGCCACTTTACTGACCATGTTTAATCAGCTGTAAAAGTTCCCTAGTAGAAGTTTTGGGGTTGCTTACATATACTATTATATCATATGTGGACATATACATTTAATAATAGGACAATTAGTAAAAGAAACCTCATGTAACTGAAAAGCTTTTGTAAGGCAAAGAACATTGTCGAAGGACAAAATGGTAGCCTACAGATATCCACCAGGGAAAAGATCTCCACCACTTCATGTTTGACAAAGGGCCGATATCAAAATATATAAAGAACTCAAGAAACTAGACATCAGTGAACCCATGATTCATTTTAAAAATGGGGTTCAGATTTGAACAGAGAATTCTCAACAGAGGACTCTGAAATGACTGAGCACTTAAAGATCTGTTGTTCAACATCATCATCAGGGAAATGCAAATCAAAATGACACTGAGATCGAATCTCACAAAGGCGAGTGCAGCTCCTGCTGGTGAGGAGCAAGGGAAACACTCCTCCACTGTTGGTGGGATTGCAAATTGTACAGCCACTATGGAAAGGAATACGGCAGTTCCCCGGAGAGGTGGGGATGGATCTACCTCAAGGCCCAGCTATACCACTCCAGGGCATATCCCCACTGGATGCTCTATCCTACTACAAGGACAGTGCTCAACTTTGTTCATAGAAGCCTTATTCAAAATGTCAGAAACTGGAAACAACCTAGATGTCCCTTAACCAAAAACCGGATAAAGAAAGTGTGGTGTATTTATACAATGGAATGTTACTCAGCTGTTAAAAACTATGACATTATAAAATTTGCAGGCAAATAGATGAAAGTAGAAAAGATCACCCAGAGTGAGGTAAGCCAGACCCAGAAACGCAAACATGATATGTACTCATAAGTGGCTATTAGCTGTAAAGTAAAGAATAACCTTGCTACAATTTACAGACCCAGAGAAGCTAAGTAGAAGGAGGGCTCAAGAGGGGACGCATGAACCTCATTGTGAAGGGGAAATAGAATAGACAACGCTGGTGGGCCGAGGGAGGTGCTGGGGGGGTGGGAACAGGAGGGATCATGTGTGAGGAAGATGGAGAGAGAATATTGGAGAGACAACTGGAATTTGGAGGCATCTCTGGGATAAACTAGAAATCCAGGTCAATGGAAACTCCCAGGAATCTATGAAGGTGACTCTAGCTAAGACTCCTAGCATTGGGGGGACACAGAGTCTGAACAGGTTATGTCCTGTAACCAGGCAAGACTTCCAGTGGAGGGATTGGGCCACCAAGCCACCCACAAAACCTTCGTTGTACAATTTGTGCCTACTAGATGTGCTAGGGTAAAGGTAGCACAGAAATTATGGGCGTAGCTAACTAATAAATGTTCCAGCTTGAGACCCATGCCATGCAAGGGAGCCCAGTCCTGACACTTCCTGGACAGCCAGGAATCAGAGACTGGATAGTCCAGAGACCTAGAATAGAGGAGGAAGAAGAAGAAGAAAAGAAGAAGAAAGAGGAGAAGGAGGAGGAGGAGGAGGAGGAGGAGGAGAGGGGTGAGGAGGAGGAGCAACAACAAGGGCAAAAAAGTCAATGAAATGATTCCTAATGAAATTCTGCTGTACTCAAATTGATGCCTAGCTTAATTGTCATCAGAGGGTCTTCATTCAGCAACTGATGGAAACAGATGTAGAGTCAAACATTAGTTGAAGCTTTGGGTATCCTGTGGAAGACAGGGTGTGGGGAAGGAAGGATTGTAGAAGCCAGAGGGTTCGAGGATACCACAAGAATCCTCATAGAATCAACTAACCTGAGCCGATAGAAACTCACAGAGACTGAACCACAAACCAGGGAGTCTGCATGAGACTGACCTAGGCCCTCTGCGCATGCGACAGTTGTGGAGCGTGGCCTTCTGTGGGACTCTTAACAATTAAGAGCAAGGGCTGTCTTTGACTCTGTTGCTTTTTCTCCTTCTGGGCTGCCTTGTTTAACCTTAAGAGGAGAGGGGGTGCCAAGTTTTACTGCAATTTGATATGTCATGGCTGGTTGATATCCAGGGGAGGCTTGCCCTCTTCTGAAGAGAAATGCAGGAGGAGTGGATGGGAGGTAGGTGGAGGGGAGGTAGCAGGGGAAGGACAGCGAAGAGAGAAGGGAGGAAAACTGCAGTCAGGATTTCTTAAAAAGAAAGTATCAATACAAATGCATCTTCTTATGCAAAATCTTCCTAAACCTCATTCTTAGTTAAAATTCTTCTCTAGAGTTGTGTAACTCCACATGGCTAGAAATGAACAGCATATTTACAATCAATAAAACCGAAAAGATATATCAAAAAATTTGATGACTAAAAATTACCCATAAAAACTCAAATGATTTTCTCCCTTTTTCATTTAAAGAATTCTCCCAGATTCAGGGAGGCCATGGTAAGATATATGGCTTTTCAAAACTATGCTCATAGATGCAAGAGGTAGGATGAAGATGTATTGGTTGGGACAGGGTTGTATTTATGTAGATGTGTGTATACACATACATAATACACACATGTAACAATAATAATCAGAGGAAAAAACTATCAGCTTGAGAGAAAGACATGGGGGATGTTGTAGGGAGGGTTGGTGGAAGGCGCTGGAAAAGAGGGGAAAGTGATGTAATCTTTCCTTCCTTCCTTCCTTCCTTCCTTCCTTCCTTCCTTCCTTCCTTCCTTCCTTCCTTCCTTCCTTCCTCCCTCCCTCCCTCCCTCCCTCCCTCCCTCTCTCCCTCCCTCCTCACCCCTCCTTACTTCTTTACATCCATCCTTCCTTTCTTTTTTGAGACAGGGTTTCTCCATGTAGCTCTGACTGTCCTGGAACTTGCTCTGCAGACTAGGCTGGCCTCAAACTCACAAAGATCTAGCTGCCTCTGCCTCTTGAGTGCTGGGATTAAAGGTGTGTGCCACTATCACCCTCAAGTGATGTAATTCTATTTGGATTTAAAAAAAAACCCCATACTCATTCCTCTAGGAAGCCGGAATGTTTCTCAGGTCAGAGTGGACAGAGAGTTCAGAATCATAATTCATGTGCCTTTATTGCCACAAATATAAGAGTCTTGGTCTTAATTGGGTATTTGTTGTAATAAAATAAGACTTTCAAGTATGATGTATGCTTTCCCTCTAGAATAAAGAGAAGTGGACTACAGAGTCCAGAAGGCAAATTATAATGGAGATCTCGAGCAACCCACCACCTATGCCCCACTAGAGACGTAACAGAGAATGAATGCATTTAGTAGCTGTGTAATCGATCACACACAGCTGACAGTGAGGGGCTGGCCACAAAAGATGGAATGGTCAAAGGGAGCCTGAGATGCTCTAACCCACAGAGGTTTGGGGCTTTCTAAAATGCAGATGTGACAGATGTTCTGCAGCTTGAAGCTCTCTAGAAGCAGCTCCTGCTCCTGGGTAGTCCAGCTGCTTAGCACAATCATTGCAACTGACCTTCCTCTGACTGTGCCAACCTCAGGTGATTCTCCAGCCTCTCAAGTGCCCCACTGGGTCCTAATTCAGGCCTTCATGCCTTTTGTTGGGAATGTAGCAGAGTGAACACTACATATGCTTCAACTCTCCCAAGTTGCTTCCTGGAGAAGCATTTAGTGGTTTTCCATTTTGCCCAGTCCTTCCTTGCCCACCAGAGCCCATCTGAAGAAGTTGTGGCCTTGTGGAAGGAAGTGTGTCACTGGGGATGGGCTTTGAGGTTTCAAAAGCCCATTCCAAGCCCAGAGTGCTCTTCTTGCTGCTTGTGAATCTCAATGCTCCTTCTCCAGCACAAAATCTGCCTGAATGCTGCCATGTTTCCCATCGTGATGATAATGGACTAAGCCTCTGAAACTAAGGCAGCCACAATTAAGTGCTTTTTTTTTAAAAGTAGAGTTGCCTTGGTCATGGTGTCTCGTCACAGCAGTAGAGCAGAGACTAAGACATCATCCCTACCTGTCCATTGGATATGATGATCTCATAATAACTTCCAGCTTTATGACCTTAGTCACTTCAGTGGTCTCAGAATATGTTACTCTCCAGGGTTCACTTGTCTACTTCAGACAGTGTCTGTTGATTCTCAACTAGAAAGGCAGGGATCCTTCTCGCTTCCTTCTTGTCTCTGCTCTCTCTTGTTTGAATTGGTTGTCATTGTGAATTTTAATAATTATACTTTGTCTTATTTTCTCACCCTCTGGCTTCCAACAGGCTCAGTGTGTCTGTGTGGGGTGATGCTGCTATTTATGTGACTTTCTTTTTTGCTCCTCTACTTTTTGTTGATCTTTTAAATAGAAGTTTTAACATCAAATTTTGGTCTAGCATATATAATGATGGATTTGCTATGGCACCCCAGACACACGTGTTGCTGCCCTTGGTTCTCATCTGTTTCTCTCCTCTCCTGCCAGCCCGGGTCCTGCTTCTGCTGCTTCCCTCCCTCGCTTTAGGGACCCCACTTCTGTCTTATTGTATGTTTCCCGTTATTCTCTCCCCCTCCTTAAGATCTCTTCCCCCTTTCAAGAACCCCTTTCCAGTTTTTACCACACACACACACACACACACACACACACACACACACACCAAACAAATAAACAAAATTTAAAAATTTAAATATGAGTTCTACACATGAGAAAACATTCAATATTTGTCCCTTGGTTTTTCAGTTTCATTCTTATTCTTCCCTGAAAATATCACAGTTTCATGTATCTGGACAGATACATAAGAGTTTTACTTTGATCTTCTGGGCCTAAGAGTATAGCTTGATGGTAGAGTGCTTGCGGAAGACATGTGAGGAGGATATGGGCTTGATCTCCAGTACACACACACACACACACACACACACACACACACACCCCACACATACACACATATATACATATATACACACACACTTACACTTATACATACCAAACAACAAACATACACACACCACACATACACACACACACCACACACACACACACACACACACACACACACACACACACACTCACACTTACACATACCAAACACCAAACATACACACACCACAATATACAAATACACCTCACACACACTCACACACACCACACATACACACATACACACACACTCACACTTACACATACCAAACACCAAACATACACACACCACATATATACAAATACAACACACACACACACACACACACCACACACACACACACACACATATACACATTCACACTTACACATACCAAACACCAAACATACACACACCACACATATACAAATACACCACACCCACACACACCCACACACATACACCCCCCTACCACACATACACATACATAACACACAGCACGCACCACACACATACCACATAGACATATACATACGTACCACACCACACACCCACATACACACACCACACATACACACATACACCACACATACACACACACACCATCCACACATACCACACATGCATACACACATACCACACCACACATACTCACACATACATACACACACACACCACAATACACCCCCTACACACACCACACATACACATACATAACACACACCACACATACACATACATAACACACACCACACACCATACACATACCACATAGACATATACACATGTACCACACCACACACCCACACACTCACACATACCACACATACACACACACACACCACAGATAACACACACACACACACACACACACACACACACACACACACACACACACGTAAACGAACCTCTCAAAAGAAAATAAATTCTTGACTCCTCATATGATCATTTGGGAGATTAATCAGTGAAAACAGTTCAGAGAAGACAACCTCATTTTCCTTCTGGAAGACTCAGACTCATTGCAAATATCTAATTGGGAAAGTTTTAAAAACTTATCAAGGTTAGTTTAAGACATGTGTCTTCCATATGTCTACACATCATTATACATAGATACGACAGTGATTCCTCTGTAGCCTGACACCCTTATCACTTACAGGGCTGTCTTCCTTACTGATATTGTGTGCTTCAAAGACAAGAACCTGGTGTTCTATCCTTAATGCTGTGGGGTATATGTAATATATATACACACACACATATACACACACATATACATATACACACATATACATATACATATATATGTGTGTGTGTGGTGCATATGTGTGTGTCTGTGGGTGCATGTAATATATGTGTGAGTGTGTGTGTGTGGTGCATGTGGTGTATATATGTGTGTGTATTGCATGTGTTGCATATATGTGTATGTGTGTGTGTGTGGTATGAAAATGGTGCTATATGTGTGTGTGGTACATGTGAATATATGTGTATATGGTGCATGTGGTACATATATGTATGTGTGTGGTACATGTGGTATATATGTGTGTGGTGCATGTGGTGTATATATGTGTGTGTGTGGTACATGTGGTATATGTTTGTGTGTGTGGGGGTGCATGTGGTGTATGTTTGTGTGTGTGTGGGTGCATGTGGTATATGTATGCATGTGTGAGGTGCATGTGGTATATGTTTGTGTATATATGGGTACATGTGGTGTATGTTTGTGTGTGTGGTACATGTGGTATATGTATGCATATGTGGGGTGCATGTGGTGTATGTATATGTGTGTGTGGTACATGTGGTGGATGTATGCATCTGTTGGGTATAGGTGGTGTATGTAAGTGTGTGTGGGGTACATTTGATATATGTAAGCATGTGTTGGGTATAGGTGGTGTATGTAAGTGTGTGTGTGGTACATTTGGTATATGTAAACATGTGTTGGGTATAGGTGGTATATGTAGGTGTGTGTGTGGTGCATGTAGTGTATGTTTGTGTGTGTGGTACATGTGGTATATGTATGCATGTGTTGGGTATAGGTGGTGTATGTATGTGTGTGGAGGGTGTATGTATAGTGCATGTGGTGTGTATATGTGTTTGTGTGGTACATGTGGTGTATGTTTGTGTGTGTGTGGGAGCATGTGATATATGTATGCATGTGTGGGGTGCATGTGGTGTATGTATGCATGTGTTGGGTGTAGGTGGTGTATGTATGTGTGTATGTGGGGTACATGTGGTGTATGTATGCATGTGTTGGGTGTAGGTGGTGTATGTATGTGTGTGTGGTATATGTGGTGTATGTATGCATGTATTGGGTGTAGATGGTGTATGTATGTGTGTGTGGTATATGTGGTGTATGTATGCATGTGTTGGGTGTAGATGATGTATGTATGTGTGTGTGTGGTATATGTGGCGTATGTATGTATGTATGTGTTGGGTGTAGATGGTGTATGTATGTGTGTGTGGGGTACATGTGGTATATGTAAACATGTGTTGGGTATAGGTGGTATATGTATGTGTGTGTGTGGTGCATGTAGTGTATGTTTGTGTGTGTGGTACATGTGGTGTATGTATGCATGTGTTGGGTGTAAGTGGTGTATGTATGTGTGTGTGTGCTACATGTGGTGTATGTAAGCATGTGTTGGGTGTAGGTGGTGTATGTATGTATGTGGAGGGTACATGTGTGTCTGGATGCAAAAGGATGACTTTGGGTTCCCTGATCAATCACTTTTCATCTTTTTCCTTTGATAATTATTTGTTATTCCTTTCACTGAGCCTGGAGCAAGGCCAGCAAAGTTTTGTGACTCCCCCTGCCCCAGACTGGCCCCAGACTCAGTGAAAGAGCCTGATTTTACTCATCTCCTGTCAGTTTTCTGGAATTTCTTCCTTAAAGAGCTCCTTTCATTTGAATTATTGGAATTCTAGATTGAGAACTGATTACAGGGGTACCCACATTCATTATCTTTTGACTCAGTCTCCAGAGTGCTGGGATTACAGAACCATGCCGCCATGGCCCGCTGATAAGGCCCAGGTGTGAGACGCTAGAGCAGCGCTTAGCCTTCAGCTCAGCCATTTCCTGTAAGGGAGCCATCTTGCCTTTCGCTATGTGCTGTGCAACAAATGGCAGTGGGAGTGGGTTAATGCCATCCCTGTGGTCATGTGTGGGAGGAAATGACTGCCTGCACAGCAGGCATGACCAGAGAAAACACCAGGCTTTTCTCTGAGGCTCAGGAAGGAAATTCCCACTCAGAGTCAGCCAAATCCACTCATGCGTGGAGAGCAAGTGAGCTGCTCTGCAGAGCATCAGTGGTCACCCCTGTCCTGACTCCAGAGACTCATGGAGGCCCGAGGGAGTTGGAATGCTATTTCTGGAATGTGCTTAGCTTTCAGCGCGAGCAGCCCAGACCCTGGGAGATGATTCCATTCATATCATTTTGCAATAGAAAAGCTTCCTATTGCCTAATCTCATTAGCGCTGTTTTATGTTCAGTAAATGGGTAAAAGCCAAGTTTGTGATTCGGTAATTTTGAGTGCATAATTTCCAGCACTTACAGTGTGAAAAAAAAAAGTTTTTTTTTTTCCCCCTAATGTGTGCAAAGAAAAGGCCCAGAACTTTTGAAATGACCATTGGGTAGAATCAAAGGGGCACATGCTAAATGGGGCCATAAAATAGCAGGCAGGACATCTGGAGAGCAAGCAGTGCCTTCATTCTTTCTTCCAGTTCCTGATAGAACTTTTACTTAACTTTCCAGTCAATAGCCATCATTACTTACATCTCTTAGTTTTGCTCCATTATTGAACAAGTATTAACTGAGTACCCATGACAGGGCAGGTACTGTCCTAGGCATGCGGCGGTGGACAAAAGAGAGTAAGTCCTAGCTCTCATGTGGTTCATATTCAAATAGACAGAACACTAACACATATATGTAATAATAAGGCAATTGAATGTGATATAAAGAAAAATACATTGAGGCAAGAGGATAGCAGCTTATTTAGGGCAGGTGGTCAGGGAAGGCGAGGGCATTAGAGATGTGGAACTGGGCACCTTCCAGATGTGGCATCGTCAAAGAGAGAGGCAGGGGGCATGGACGAAGCCAGCAGGCAGGGGATAAGAGAAAGGTGTCAATGTTGGCAGACAGATTCTGGAAGACATTTGGGCTGAGGTGCTGTCCTTTGAATTGCTTTTCTTTTCCATTTCTCCCCAGCTCAAGTCTTGGGCATTGTGTGTACCTAGTCTAAATGCAGCAGGAAACTCCTGGGTTGCAAGAAAGGGAGGTTGGAGGAGAGAGCTGTCGTGAGAAAGGAGTATGTGGCAGCAAGACCATATCAGGAAAGGAGGAAGGCAGCAAGGACAGTTCAGAGGCAGTGGAGTGGTCTAGGAGAGATGCTGCTGCTTTGAGCAAGCTGGTAGTGATGAGCTTCAGGATGCTGGTGTAGGCTGTGTGGGAAGCCTCAGCCTTGGGATGGCCTTGCAGTTGGAAGGCTGAGGCAGGGCTAGTATGAGTTTGCAGGTATAAATGTTTAAGTCATAGGCAGTAGGATTTTGTGATAGGTTGAATAAGGAGAGAGAGAGAGAGAGAGAGAGAGAGAGAGAGAGAGAGAGAGAGTGAATGTGTGAAAGAGAGGTGGAGAGAGGAGGGAGGAAGAGGAGAATAAGAGAAAGAGAATCATATGATTACTAAGTTTTCGATTCTTTTTCTTTTGGAAAGTGAGGCATCTGAGCATAGACATAAGGTAGGCCACTAGACAGAGTGAATCTCTGAAATTCAGATCTGGAATTCAGGGGAGACTGAGGACTAGAGACACATAGGTGGGAGTCATTACTTGAACAGACTTAAAAACTACGAGATTAGATGAACCCACTGGAGGAGGCAGGAAGAGGAAAGGGAGAGCTGAGTGGTGGCTTAGGGATTCTGCTGCTGTGATAAAACATGACCATAAACAAGCTGGGGCAGAAAGTTTATTCCACAGTTCCTCATCAAAGGACAGGAACCTGGAAGCCATGGTTGATACCCAAGCTAACTGGCTGCTCAGTTTGCTTTCTTTTACATTTCAGGACCAGGTGCCCGGAGGTGGGCACCAGTCATGAGTTAAGAAAATGCACCCAGGCCAGTCTGGTGAGAGCATTTTCATTGTTGATGTTCCCTCTCCCAAAGTATGACTCCATCTTATGTCAAGTTGACACAAAACTAGATAGCACACAAAGCCCAGACACTTGCTGAACATGGAGGGAAGAGAAGGGGCCTAGAAGCAGCAAAGAACATGGGCTTCTGCCCCTCCGTCAACGCGGCAGCTTCAACATCATACAGATGTTTCAGAGATTATCTTGTAGCTGCTTGTATTATGAATGCTAATTATATCCCCCCCCCCAACTCTATGAGAGTATCTGCACATAGCTTCTGGGAACCTGCTTCTGATTGGCAATAAAGATGCCAACAGCGAATAGCAGGGGAAGGCAGACAGAGGCAGGATTTTAGGATTCCTGAGCTTGGGACCAGGGGCAGGAGGGGAAGAGGGAGATTTGCCATATTGGGAGAGGTGGAGGAGAGGAGAGAAGAGTGAAGGACAGAGAGGCATGGCTGCCATGTGAAGGGGCCGGGAGAGCACGGCCCAGAGCGCTGCCCAGCTGGGCCCAGGGCAGCCAAGATAGAACATAGAATTAGTAAGTAATAACTCAGGATTGACAGCATGGAGGTTAGGCAGTGGCTCAGCTATTGTGCTGTCTAAGGTATGTTAGAATATAAAGGGGTGTGTGTGTCTTTCATTCGGGAAGGTAGAGCATTGAGGTAGTGAGCCCACCTCCAGGTTTTATCATAATTATTTCAACATTACCTTCTGCGGCACACAATGGAAAGGAACGCTGCTGGATCCTTTCCCTTCTGCATAGGGCATCAGCACTGATGTGAGCGGAGGGTGGGGTGGGGTGGGGTGTGGGGTGTGGGGTGTGGGGTGAGGGTGTGGGTGGGACATGAGAGGGCTACCCCTCCCCCACCCTTCCTCCATGGGTTCCCACCTCTCTCTTCCTGCTCTGTCCATGAGTGTTTTGGGGTTGAATGTCTGCTGGGCCTAGGACAGCCTTGTATGTGCTGCCAAGTTCCAGAACCCATCTTTCCATTCTCCAGGAAGGCTTCCTTCCCTGAGGTCTGGGCACAGATAAGCTGTTTCTTTCTTTTTTTTCCTTTTTAAACATCCACCCCACACATTTCACTAATTGGAAATTACAGCTTGCAAAATGTCAAAAGGCAAATTCTCCGAAACATGGAGTTTATTTGTTCACAGTTGAGTGTGATATTTTAATCAGATAATCAGCTACTTTCCCAGCTAACAGCTGGTTGAGAGCAGTCTACACTACATTTTAGTTTACAATATCTTACTATGGTGCACATAAGGTGGCTCAGTGGGTAAAAAGGTACTTTGCCACCAAACTGAATGATCTGATCCTTGGAACTCACAGAGTGGAAGGAGAGACCTGACTTCTACACGTTGGCCTTTGACCTCCAGATGCGCTCCTTCATGCACTTCACACACTCCCACTCTCAAACATAAATATATCTATAAAAGAGTTAAAACAACTCACTACGAATACAGCAGAGGTCCTTTACCATGTGTAAGATTCATTTAGAAAACTCATTAAGCACAGATTCCTAAGTTGTGTCTCCAAATACTTGTATGGCCCACATGCTTCTGACACAGAAGGGCTTGTGAACTTCGCTGGAGGATGTTGAAGAAGGGAGGAACAAACAGAACTTTGGGGGTCTCTGTGGGGGAAGAATTGACTGAGAGGGTGTCAAAATAAAGACGTACCAACGGACAAGTAGGTCTCAGAATGACCCTTGAGGAAGGAGAGAGGAACCAAGACGTCACAAAAGGGAATGGAATCAAATCTTTTCCGTGGTAATGCTGGTCCACCAGGAACCCACTATAGCTCCACATTTATGGGAGTACACTGCAGAACTAAGCAGTTAGCATCCAACAGGTATAGTATTGGTAGTAATCGAGTCTGGGCAGCATCTCGGACTGCTTTGCTCTCTGATGGAAGGAGGTCCTTATCTGTGTTTGCATACTAGAGAAGCCAGCCCTGGGGCTTAGTCCTCAGCTCAGCCACTGTGTGTACCGTAGACTCCACACAGCCAAGGTATGGAAGCGCCAGAGGAGTGTGGTGAATGGTCCAGGCCAGATTCAGGAGAAAAGACGTGGGTGATCTAGCTAAGCTAGTATGTATCATGTCTCTCTCTACCAGTCCCTCCCTTCCCCAGAGGGTTTTGGCGCCCCCTGATGGTCTCTGATCTGAGGTGCAAAGAAGACCTGGCAAGAACGTTCAGTTAGGAACTGAGTCATAGTTCTGAGGAAGGAAGAACTTTTTGACTAGGATCAAGCTCAGGGATATCACCTGGTGTCCTGAACAATGATAGGAAGCCTCCTTCCCCTTCCCCGCTGTGTTTCCCAGCCTCCGCCTCCTACACACTTTGCAGTGGAATTTCCGAAGTACAGGATTCAGTCTGGTAACTAGCTCACTGCTGCACACACCATACACCTTCCCTGCAGTCAAGGCTGGAGACCCCGCCTCATTTTCACTCATCAGTAAGGGAAACCTTCAGGCCTCCGAACTCCACTAGGCTGTCTTCCATTTTTAACAGCTGGGCTGCAGAAACAGTGGGCTAAAAATAGAACAGTTTGTAATACCGTTCAGCATGGGCCCAATGCCAGGAGCACAATTTAAGCGTATCCATGACGAAATACCATTTAAAATCATATTATTTCAGGTGACTACTAATGTCAGGTTTGTCTTTTTTTTTTTTTTTTTTTTTTTGAGTTCTCCAATATGAGCTTTTTGACCAGTACTTTGGAAAGGAGAAAACAGTATGTTATGAAGAAATCTGTTTAAAATTACCTTGCAATAATAGTCTTAGCAAAAGCTTTGTGAATGTTCCTTTAAACATTATTTTTATTAGTTTGTGCATGTGACTTGTGTGTGTGTTTGTGTTTGTGAGTGTGTTTGTGTGTGAGTGTGTTTGTCAGAGTTTGTGTGTGTATGTGTGTGTGTTTCTGTGTGTAGCTAAGAGCACAACTTTCAGAAATGGAATCTCTCTACCTGGGATCCAGATGTCCAACTCAGGTTAGCCAAGCACTTTTGGTAGCTAAGCCATCTTCCCAGTCCTCTTAATTAGATTGCTCTGGGTCCTTCTTGTTTCTAGAGTGTAATGAATGAATATAAAGTGTGGCTTTATCTTTAGAACACACCACTTCATCACAGTGGTGATAATAATTGAAATAAAGACTGAGCCAGCCCCTGACCAACCTGGAAATCCGGCATGGGTTGCTGAGTATGACGTTATTTACCTTTTGCACATTATGTGATTGAAAGACTTCTCAGAAGCTTGTTTAAGTTGTGGCAGTGGGGTGGTGAGGGGAGGAGGGCTCTATTGATATAAGTAACTTTGGTGTCACCATTAAATATGTCTAAGACTTCAAAGGTCTTAGTTGAGATGGATCTGTATTGTCTGAGATTATCTGGGAGGAATTAGCAAGCAATTAGCAGTTAGGTGGTGTTTCACTATGAACAGATTCACTTAGATGGGTCTAATGATCAGGCAGGGCTCAGGACCAATGTTCTAAATGCAGCAGGCATTGCTATTTTGCATTTGATGGTAGGGAAGGTAGCAGAGGGTGTGAGGACTTGGGAGTGGGAACAGACAGGCACTGATGTGGCCAAGGAAAGAAACTCAGAAGGTGACCACATGCAAACTTGCTGCACGAATGTGGAATGACCATTTGCTTTGTAAAAGAGAAGGGATAATTCACCAGTTATGTTTTGGGGCAATGAATGATCCTAAATCCTCCTGGGGGTCTGAGACCCCCACCCCCATTGGAGTAGAGAACAAACCCATGTTGTCACATATGCTGGGGAATGTTGCGTGCAATTTTAGAACACGCTTCGGCCTTTGCCCAGGAGCTCTTCCCTTGCTCCTGCCTTAGTTCTGAGATTGGCTGCTGCCAGCCCCTCTCCCGAGAAAGCTGGGAGTTTTCCTCCACACTCCACTGACTCTCTCTTGCAAGCTGCCAGACACCACGCTGACTTTTTTCTTTCTCTGCTCAACTTTGCTCCATAGATGAAAAACATTAGCCAGCTTTATTACTTTAGAACTTGCCAGATAACGTAATTGCTGGGTGCAGAATCTCCTGACCTAAACTTATTAAGTAATCTGTTAGCTAATCTGTATCAGCCAGCCTCTGCAGGTGGCCACCCGAGGCCACCGGTTCTAGCTACCCTAAGATCTTACAAGGTTGCTGTATGCTTCTTGTTCCAAAGCCTGGCCGAAAAAGTCCCCTCCTTTGAGTCTCTTTTTCTCCTGGGACCCAGAAGTCCCATATTTAGCCTTTGACCAGCAATTGACTCTTGCCTTCTTTATTGACACAATCAAGACTCATTAAGGAATTCAGCACTTCCCCCTACAGGGAAGAACTCTGACACTCAGCTACTTCCTACATGATTTTTTTTTTTCTTAGCTTTCTGAGACTGACTGTCAGGTAGTCCAGGTTGGCCCTGCATTTACCATATACTAAGGATGATCTTACACTGATTCTTCTGTTCCTACCCCACAAGCACTGAGAATCCAGGCATGCAGATCTTGATTTTTGAGACAAGGTCTCAATATGTAGCCCAGGCTTTACCTAAGCTCACAGGCTGGCTTTGAACCGATGATGCTCTGCCTCTGCCTCCTATGTACTGAGATGACAGGCTTGTGCCTTCCTGCTGCGCTTCTGGGAGCTGTTTGGTACCCATCCATTGACATGAGAAAGAATTACTTTGTGCTGAAGGCTTCCTTTTAGAATGAAGACACTCTCAAGCAGAAAGATGGCTTTGATAATTTCTCTCACTTCTTTTTATAAAAATCAAATATTAATTAAAGCAAATAAATCAGATTGCAATTCTGGAGTAATTGTGAATTTCAGCGTCAAGACAAAATGCTTTCCAGTGCTAATTGGTATCAATTGTGATTTGTCCAAACTAATTTGATATCCAGAGTCAGATTAACATTTTGAACATTCTAATAAGAGACTTATGGAAATGAGGTTAAAGCAGCTGGCATCTATTTTTAGGTGACATTTCTTGGGAGACCTACCACATGTCTGGGCTCCCCTCCTGTCTATCCCAACTGCAGTGTTCACCTTGGTAAGGCAAGATCCATGAAGTTCTTTTTCTTCAGAGTTCTCTACATGCCTCCTCCCTCTGGCTCCCCATCCCCACAGTTCCTCCTTAAAAAGCAAATCAGACTTCACCCCCACACTCTGAAGTCAGACACAATTGCCTGTTAAATGGATCCAATGAACGATCTTGCAGGGGGTCTCACCTCCCGTCCACCAGAAGCAGTCTGTGTGCACATAGAATTTCATTGGAAATGCAGGCTGAATGAACACGCAAATGTGGGCGCACAGGATCACATATACATATTGTTAAAAGTCTGAGCTTAAAGATTGGTATCCTGGTTTCCTTTAGTGGGGTCATCTGCCGTAATTTTTTCTTTTACTAACAGTTTGTTTGCCTGACAAATGTTTCTTCCATGAAACTGAACTGAATGTCAAGCATGCTGGAGAGTCTCATTTCCATACACACCTTTGCAATGGTTTGAAAGGCTTAGACTGCCCAGGGCTTCAGTCTGAATTGGCTATGCAAGGATTAAAACTCTCTTTAGCATATTTTACAGGGTAAAGTGAAACAGGCTGATTCAGGTGACCCTGTTCAAACACTTATTTACTTCAGCCCTGCCTTGATGTGTGTCTTTCTGTGACTGCCTGGTGCAATGCCTGCCCTTCCTTATGTACACGAAGGTAAGAGGCTAGTTACACTGAGAGACATGCTCCTTCCCTTTGGAATGTTTTGGGACACACTGTATATCTATCTTCCTGGAGGCTTTTGGATGGTGGAGTCTTCTCAGAGCCTAGAGCCTTCCTGTTTGTTTGGAGCAGCTATGGAGTGCCCCCACTCCCACCCCATGCCACAGAGGAAGACTGTACAATTAGTAGGGAAACCATAACTTTCTCCTGGACATTAACTGGGCTGGCATTCTTAGGTAAAATTCTATTTCCATAGGTCTCTCTCTCTCTCTCTCTCTCTCTCTCTCTTTTTGGTTTTTTTGAGACAGGGTTTCTCTGTATAGCTCTGGCTGTCCTGGAACTCACTTTGTAGACCAGGCTGGCCTCAAACTCAGAAATCCGCCTGCCTCTGCCTCCCAAGTGCTGGGATTAAAGGCGTGTGCCACCACGCCCGGCTTCATAGGTCTCTTTTTTAACTTTTGTGGTGGAAGAGTTTTCCAAGGACTTTCCCACCTGCTGGAAGCTCCCTGAAGTCAGTGTCTTAGACTTTGGACAATGCCCTTTGAGAAGGCTAGGTTGACTCCATGACAGGCTTCAGATTGGCAGTTTAGGATACTAGGCCTAAGAACTGGGCAAGTCCAGGCAAGCCCAGGCAAATCAGTTACTAGGACCCCCCCAACCCCCCCACAGGCTTCAGGCAGCTAGTCAGAAACTGCCCTGCCATCAGATGCTGCTCTGCCACCTGGCCTGAGACAGGGCAGCAACAGTTTCCAGACTTCCTCAGCAACAGTTTCCAGACCTCAGTTTCTAGCCCCAAAGCCCTGGAGATGGAGCAAGATAAAGATCACATACCCTAGAATCCCCTAATGTGCTTTAAATCATGTCTGCAAGCTCACTTGGTTGTCTCTCTGTCTTGGTAATGGGAGACCCTGGCATGCTAGACTTTTGCAGAATAAAACACTCTTTGAGTTTGCCTATTATTTGAGTCCAGGGTATCATTCTTTGGCGAATCATGGATCCTTGCACTATGATGTTAGAAAATGCTATTGATTTTGCCCTTACCATGCAAGAAGCAGGCTCTGAACTAAAGGCCCTCATGCATTGTTAACATCTGGAATCCTTGCCCTATGGGTAGATATCACTGCTACACCCAGGAGAGAAGCTGGAAAGCTGGAAAAGATGGGTAGTTATCAGGTTGGTAAGTGGTGGAGTTGGGACTTGGACTTGAACTCTGGTACCAAATTTCATGTTAGTCACTAGAACATGTTGCTTCTTGGCAGTCAGTGATGTCTTGTAAAAAGAACTTAGTTTTCCAATCTCTCCTCAACCCCTCTCTCATTCCCTCTCTCCTTTCTTTGTTTAAAAATATATTTATTTGTTTATGTGCATTGTTTACTCTGCATGTATGTCTTTGTACACATGAATGCAGTGCCCATGGAGGCCAGCAGAGGGCATTGAGTTCCCCGGATGTAGAGTTTTATATATAGATGACTGTGAGCTGCCATGTGGGTCCTGGGAATTGAATTTGTCCTCTGCAAGAGCAGCCACTGCTCTTAACCGGTGAGCCATCTCTTTCCAAACCCCAGTTTTATTTTATATAACTCTGTAATGTAGCTCAGGTGGTGAGACTATAGGCATGTGCTTCTCTTTATGGGAGCCTTTAGTACAGAGGGGACTCCAGGCATGCTTGTTAGCTGAGGGAAGAAGGCTAGCCAGCTGCTAATTTTATAGGGTTAAAGTTGTGCTGGGACAGGTTCTAAGCTGGTGGTTCCTAACCTGAAGGTCTTGACCCCTTTCACAAAGGTTACATATCCGGTATATATCAGATACTCACACTACAATTCATAACAGTAGCAAAATTACAGTTATGAAATAGCAATGAAAATAATTTTGTGGTTGGGGGTCACCACAAAATGAGGAACTGTATTAGAAGGATCACACCGTTAGGAAGGTTGACATCCATTGCTTTAGACATTTTATGAACATACCCACAGCATCCAAGAGGTAGGTGTAGATTTGGTCTAATGCTTGCATTATGTTATTTGGATTGTCCAAATTGCACAAGAATCTGCATGTAAGACGTTGAGGGTCCCTGCCCCCAGTTGGTTCTGATTGGTAAATAAAGTTGCTGGCCAATGGCTAGGCAGGGAAACGGAAGTGGGACTTTAGGATTCATAGGCAAGGGGACAGACAGAGGAAGAAGGATGGGAATCACCATGCCCAGAAAAGGATAAGGTCCAGGCTTGAGAGCTGCAGAAGAGAGAGCATACCAACCATGTAAGAGCCCCTTGACTGGGTCTAGGGCAGCAAAGATGGAATATAAATTTTAGTAAGTAATAACTCAGGAGTATCAGAGGGGAGGAATTAGCCATGTGTAAGTTTGGGAGTGACTCAGCCATAGAGCTGTTTAAGGCATATTAAAATAGAAGTCTCTCTCTCTCTCTCTCTCTCTCTCTCTCTCTCTCTCTCTCTCTCTCTCTCTGTTTTATTTGGGTACCCAAAACATCTGGCTGGGTAGTGAGAAACTCGTGTCACTGGGGTGATTGACTTTAGTAGCATTAGTCACCTACTGCTGTAGGTAGGTACTATTACTGCCTCCACATTACAGATATAAAAGGATAGAAAGGTTATGTAATCTGTGTCAGGTCATGCACCTGACAGCTGGTGGTCTCAGAGTCATGATCCTGAGCGCCACACACCACTTTTCTTGACTGAACATAAGCACCTCCTAAGAACTCCCATCAGACTTCTATGGAAGATTCTGTTGGGGTAAGAGTGAGTGAGGCAGGTGTCCCTGGATGAAGAATCTACTCACTGACCTGTGCACTCTGCTTGGCTGATTCTCTGTGCCCTGGAGGCTGTCTGTCCTTCACCGTTGATCCTTTTATCTATCTCTCTTTGGTATGTTGTGGGTGATTTTTACTGAGGGAATGCTGAGCTACCTGCAGCCTTGTATGTGTGGGATGGGATTGAGGAATGATGGATACAGGAAAGAAAAGAAAAGAAAAGATAAAAGTCTAGAGGGATGGAAATGAGATTGTGTTGAAGAGTAGTAGTACATGACAAAATGACATTGAAATGGGCTAAATCTTCTTTTCCGGGGAGATATGTCTGTCTGCATCATGAGCAGGCCTGCTTAGCAAATGAGAGACCTCATCATGGCTGCTTATCTTTGCCTGTTAGGGATGACCCATCCCAGTGTCATGATGTCCAGTGCCTGACTTTCCCAGAGATAGATGTGGATCGAGGAACATGACAGAAAGAAGGCAAAATGGGCTTCCAATCCTGGCTCAGTAGGTGACCCTGTGTGAAACTGTGCTAGTCAGGTGACATTACTTAGCCTGCCTTTCCCACTACTATAATGACAGCAGACCCAGCTGTGCTCTGGTCAGTGAGCACTAAATGTGCCATCACGGTAACATGAGCACATAGTAGCTGCTCAGTACCACTGGCCTCTCTAGCTGCATCCTGCCACCCTGATCCTAAGCTGTCCTGAGCTAGCTCCCAGGTGAAGAAACCAGATCCCCCAACACATCACTTGTATTTTGGTCACTCTTTGATAAGCGGCATTAAGACAAACCAGAGGTTCTAACTGTGCTGCTATTTGTGATTGGTGGCAACTGCACTTGTAGGCGGAGGCTCTATTAGGAATAGACAACAGGTACCAAGACACAAGTAAAGGATAGATCTCACCATTTCATACCATGGTGGTTCTGTATGTATACACACACACAAAGTAATCCTGAGATGGGAGCGCTGACCACTCTGAACTTATAAGTATTCTACACACGTACTGAAAACTTTG
>LR749852.1:1410151-1473296 GCA_902729485.2 Mus minutoides
ACACACACACACACACACACACACACACACACACACACACACACATACACAAACACTTTGTATACCTGTTGACAATACCTGTCTGATTTCATAACTTGCCTGTTGTGACTAGTGTTAGAATAGACATGGGTAGTCAGGTATTCCTGTTGTATGCTGACTGTGATTTCCTTGGTACATGTTTAGGAGTGGTGTAGGTAGATCATGTGGTAATTCTACTTTCCATTTGTGGAGACTCTGACTCCTGATGTCTATGGCTGTATTAAATTATAACTGTCTTTCCTACATTGCCCTTCACATCTCCAAAACCATTTGCTCGCCTTTGTTTTTGTGTTAATAGTCACTCTGACTAGGGTGAGCTAGACCCTTGTAGTCTTTAGGTATATATATATTTTTTCATATTTTTCTGCCAGTGCTTTCTCCTGTATTTCTAAGTTGTTTAATATTAAACATTTTCTTAAGTTTTTCTTAAGTTTTTAATCTGTGGCATGAACATTTTTTAAAATTTTCATTATTGATGTGTTCGTGATGACTTCCTATCATGGGTATGGACGTCAATGGCAGATCTGAAGAGAAGAACTGAAGTTTCCATTTTCACATCCACTGAACTGGTAACTCTCCCCTTCTCGTGGACACAGCCAGGAGACCTGTTTGGGTTACTACCGTGGTTCTACCTGTAAAGTCTTTCTTTAAATATGGTGTCTAGAATTGAAGTCAGAAGCCACCATCCTGAGTCACATGCTGTCAGTTAAGGACATTTGCTTCCTTGCTGTAGATATTTCACCCTTCACAGCCTGGAATTTCTCTCTCTCTCTCTCTCTCTCTCTCTCTCTCTCTCTGGAAACTTCTGGTTTCTTTGGAAAGTCAGTTGTGTTTTGCTGGGGCAAACATGTGAAGGAGTGTTTTACTGAAGCAGACATTGGTGAAAGGATGTCTTGCTAAAGCAAGCACATGAAGGGACTTGTGATGAAGGATTCTTTGGTAATGACAGGTGTGTATTGGTCTGCCTTACACTGCATAGTTGAGCTCCATTTGTCGTGACTCCATAGAGAGAAACACACTAAAAAACTTCTCTTGAGGTTCCTTCAGCTTCTTGCTGTTTCTGAGGACTCAGGCTGATTGGCAGATGAAGTCAGCTGATACATACTCAAGTGGAGTTTTGCTAAGACAAACTCATGTGATAAGGCAAGACTCATTGGAGGTGTTTGGAGTGAGTATATATAGGACTCAACAGACAGTGATGGGGACTTGGCTTTCTTGTATAGCTACTAGCTTTGCAATGCTTGTTTGTATTGTGCCTTTGTTGATCTCTGTTTCCTTGAGAGAGGCACAGCGAAGAACTTCTCCTGGTGTCCTTGTTGGTCCTAATTGTTCCTCCTGACTTGTGCTGATTTGGCTGATGCCTGGCTCTTTCTGCTAGGTCCTGCCACTGCTGCTGATTCCTGTTTGCTATCCTGACACTACTGAACTGCTAAAATTCATGAAGGATTTGTGAGTGGATCTAGCAGCCTCTGCTGACCTGTGAACTGAACCGCTGATTTCTTGATAACACAGATAGAATATGCTCCAAAGAATAATTTCTAAACAGGTTTACTTTCCCCGTATCCTAATAACCTTTCTTTTCTACTACCTCTGGTGGGTAGTGGGCTAGAACAGAGATTCATGCATTTAAGAACTGTTATTAAAATTAGGGCTGAGGGCCTGGAGAGATGGCTCAGTGGTTAAGAGCACTGATTGCTCTGTCAGAGGTCCTGAGGTCAATTCCCAGCAAGCAGATGGTGGATCTGATGCCCTCTTCTGATGTCTGAAGACAGCAACAGTGTACTCATATACATTAAATAAATAAATCTTTAAAAAATTAGGGCTGAGAAAAATTAAAGACTACTCTCTCTCTTCCCTTCCTCTTTCCTTTAGTGTGAGTGTGTATGTGTGTGTGTGTATCTGCCATTGTGATTGTATGTATGTGGAGGTCAGAGGAAAATTCTTTGTATGTTCCCTTCTTCTACTGTCTGGGTCTGAGGATCCATGCTCAGATCCCTGGGCTTGGTGGCAAATGTTATTATTGTTTGAGTTGTCTCTCCAGCCCTGATTTGCTTTTTCTTGTGTTGTTACAATGACCTTGGCACTTAATTCTACTGTTTGTGGTTTTTTTCTGTGCAACTCATGACACATGACTCCTCTAAGCACTTGTTTAGGAAGTCAGAGCCATGGTCAGGTTCTTAAATTGATTTTTGTAAAATTTTATCCTATTAGACTCATCTTGTCAATTTTTAAAATTTATATTCAGTTATGCAGTTATCTAGTAGTCCTCTACATAGCCCTGCCCTTCTGAATTTGGTAAGCTCCTATCTCCACCCGAGTCACTACTGAGAATGGCAAACAGGAGAGGTCTGAGGATAAAGTCCTGAGGTGTGCCAGTTTGAGGTGCTATTAAGATGGCTTTAGAGTGTGGGTAAAACTAGGCTGACAATTTAGATCTGAGAGGTCCAAGGGCTGAGAACCAGTGAGAGGCAAATCAGTGGAAATGGATAGTATACTGAAGAGAGAAAATAGATATGCAGGGGTCAAAGGTCGAGCTAGAGAAAGCAGCAAAGAAGGCAGGCATCAGATGTGTGATAGAATGAGCAGAGCCCAGGGCCATAGTAACTGGGAGAAAAAATGGCTTCATGGAGGGGCTAATGAGGACGCAAAGAATGCATGGGAGAAAAGGCCATTGTGTGTGCATACATGTGTGCATGTCTCTATGTGTTTGGGTGGTTGTGGGGGATTAGAAACAAAATCAAGCACTAGCCCAGCTAGAGGATATTGTTAATGCTTTTTTTTCCCCTCAAGTCACATGTTGGGTGCCCATTACATCACTATTTATACTGTAAACTTTCTTTTAAAGCAGTTTCAGGTGCACAGCTAAACTAAGCAGAAGGGAGGGAGAGATTGCATAACTTCCTGGCTTCATACATGTATAATTTCCCTGGCTGTCAGTATCTGCTAACTAGCAAATTTGTGACAAGTGACAAACCTGTAGGTTATATCAGGGTTCTCTTTCAGCAGTATGTACTATGGCCTTGAACTCTATCTCAGTGACATGTTCCCACCATTATGTATACTAAGTGGTTTTGCTGCCCGAAAGTTCTTGTGTGCTCTTCCTCCCACATTTTGGGAGGGGCTAACTGGGAGTATGTAAGACAAAGGGTCCTAGGATCTTTTGAGTCTAGGATCACTTCAAACTCACTGGGTTGCAGAGGATGACCTTGAACTCACAATCTTTCTATTTCCACACTCAAAGTCCCAGGATTACACAAACACACCAAAAAAGCCTAGATTATATATACTTTTTAAAATGTGAGAAGTATTTTTTCTTCAAAACAATAAATAGGTAATATACAAGTATAGAAAATAGATATTTTTAAAGACAGGGGTTCACTCTGTAGCCAATACTGCCTTTGAACTCACTATATATCCCAAACCAGTAGTCGAGGTAGTCTTGCTTTCCAAGTGCCGGAATGACTGGTGAGTACCACTGTGTCTGGCTAAGTCCAGTCGCTGTAAGGAGCTGCTTAAGAACTTGGTAGGAAATGGCAGATTCGGGGTAGAAATAGGACTTGAAGAGAGAATAAGAGATAAAGAAATAAGAATAAATAAAAATAAAGCAATAGAGGGAATTTAGAGAAATGTTACTGGTTAAGATTTCCCAGAGGGGAAAGCGTGCTGCATGCAGTTTTGGGGAGAGAGGAAGTTTGGAGTCATTTCTGGAAGTCATAAGGGAGCTGCCCAGATGGAATAAATGAAATCCTTACAGGTTGGTTTGGGCTGAAAGCAATCTTTATGGTTAGTTTTCCTCAGGACAACTCTTATGGGTCTTTAAGGCATCTAAAACAGCGTTCATGTTAACTGTGAGACAATCTGGTGTGGATTCATCTGCCATAATAGGGGATAGTCTAGGTCCGAGCTAGAATTCACCAACTTTATTTCAGTTGTAGCAGTAGCTGTGTAGTAATGATGGTATGTCAAATGTCTGGCATCCATCCTGCAGAATTTTCAGGAGCCAACTCCTGCTGCTCTTATGCATGGTTCCCTCCTTGTTTACTGGGGATTACATGGAGGGTGCCAGTTTAGGGAGCTTGCTAAAGTTTTCTAACATCCAAAAAAGAGGAAAATGGTGGAGTCTTACTACAATGAAAGGTGCGTAAGAAGCCATTTTCCTCCCCATTTCATGACAAAGGGGACTCAGTTCTGAAAGTCACTGACCCAGGAGAGATTTGGCTTGGGTGAGACCAAACTGGTGGAGTTGCAGTAGGATTGGCAAAAAATGTTTCTGGGAGTATTTTAGGAGGCAGGCCAGCATCTAAATGGACTCAGGATAAGCGAGGAGGTTGGAGTACTGAGTTCTACCTCAGGACAGACAGACACCATGGGACTGAGCAGCTTTGCACCTGGAACTTCTTGAGAAATGTTTCTTCATCTTGCATCCCCAGAGCCTCACAAGGCTTGACACATAGCGTCCACTGCATGGATTTAAGGTAGATTTGCCTTAATTGCCATTGAATAGAAATCAGGAGGCCACATGAGAGCACACAGTGAAGGCCGCAGTGGAGCGCACTGAGGCTGTGCTGGAAGCAGACTACTAGAAATGCCAGACCACTAATGCTTATTAATTGAAACTGAGCTGTCATAATGCAAGCTTTGGGCATCTATGAGATGGGAACAGTGAGTCTCTAGCTCCTTCATATGTTATTCTGAGAGGAGGCAGAATTCCTAGCACATAGAAAAACTAAAATAATATGAGAGAGCTGGGATTCTCCTTGCAAGCTGTCCTTGCAAATGTTGCTTTGAAAGGGTCTTAAGAGTCAATTATTAACCAGAACCCATTCTTTTGTCTTTAAAAAAATTATTTTATTTTATATGTGAGCATTTTGCCTGAATATATGTCTGTGTACCACGTGCATGCCTTGTGCTCACAGGGTTCATAAGAGGGAATTGGCTCTCCTGGAACAGTTATGAGTTGCCATATGAACCTGGGTCCTCTGCAAGTACAGTCAGTTCTCCGAGACCCCAAGCCATCTCTCCAGCCTCACTATCTTCTTTTATCTTCTCAAATCTTTTCTTCCTTTTGGATCTGCCTGAGGATGGCCACTGTGCATCAAGCATGCAGGATGCCAGCGTTCACAGAGAGACCATTATTGGTTAAGTGCTAGAAGCTCGCACAGTGTCGGGGGTTGTAGTGAGTGAGTGGGTCCTCTCCCCTTGATGACCTCAAAGAGAACTATTGAAAAAAAAATCTGCCTCCAAGTTACAGTGATCTTGAGGCATACAAATTACTCGAAGATCATACACGTATAATGAACAGAATATTTAGAATCTTAGATTTTTGTTTTTGCAAATACAGTTATCACTGAAATTAATGAAACTTTCTGGCAATTTGTTGTTTCTCAAATTATGCAGCCTCCTGCTTAATTCCAAAGTTCTCAAGGGTTCAGGTGCAGGCATTTGCACTTAACCTCATTCCTTAGAAGCCGTTGTTACACGCTTCAAAGAAGCCTTCACATTGCCTTTGAGAGATGCTAGGGGTTATCTAAAAAAGTGGGACAGTCACTCATCTAAATATAATTTCCTTATTTTCTTTTTCCTTCTATGGAAGAAGGATGATAGGATTACAACTATCTACATAGTCTTGTATGATACAGGAGGTGTACACTTAGAGGGCTCTGTAAAGATCTCAAATAACTTAGATATATGCTTGTTTGAAAACCATCCAGAAGGAATACTTTTTTGGATGGGTAAATTTGGGGCTTCTCTTGTTTCTCAGTGTGACATTTCAGGACGACAGCATTATTTTCTGCTTCAGGATTAAAGAAAGAAATAGTCCACAGTACTATCATAAATAATTCAAAGCCCGAGAGAGCTTAATATGAAGCATTAAGAATGTGACCTGCAGCCACACAGCAAGTACAAGAAGAGCGCATCACCAGGAGGCAGGTGGAGGCCATCAGTCTGCAGGGGAGCCAGTGCCATGCATTTTTAAGACAGAGTTTTAAAGGGCGTAAAGTCCCCCAGAGTCTGGGCCTCCAGTTGAGGTCATCAGCAAGCTCCATCCTGACATGGTGGTGCATGGCGCAACTCTTTCTCCCCACTAAGCTGTCCTTGCAAATGTTGTCTTGGAAGGGTCTTAGGATTCAATTATTAATCAGAACATTGATGCCAGGAATGATTTTGTTTTTTTCAGTTTGCAAAGCTGGGCTAAGCTGATGAAGGAGAATGGTACAGTTTCGTAGGAAATACATTAAGCTTCCCACACCTGTCTAAAGCGCTTACCGAGGCTTGGGAGAGTGCAGAGAAAGGTGTGTTTTGGTGGATGCCTTATTAATCAATGGAGAATAATTAAGAGGAATTTATAGACCATGGCGAGTCTCACTTTAAATAAAGTTTTCTTGACCTGGAAAGAAGGGCTAAGTCACGTTATTTTCTCCTTTCAGACTCTCATTTAGCATGTAAGTGCTGCACAGTTTTACTGAGCAAATGCTGTTTGCTAAGTATTTAATGGAAATGACATTCTCTGCACTTAATTCTGCTTTACTCTCTCTTCCTCCTTCAAGCTATGAGTATCTAGGAACATTAATTGCCTTCTAAGGTGCCAGATTTCAGGTAATGAATGACCCAAATCATTTTTAATATACTGGAAACCTACAGTTTGTATTAAATATAAGAATCTGTGTTATTAGCAAGATCCAGGATAGCTTGGGCTGTGGAGAGAGAAAACTTGTCTCAAAAAATAAAAAACAAAAAACAAAACAAAACAACCTAACCAAATGAACAAAAGCCCAAAAGCCCATCCCCCAAAACTAAAACAAAATACACTAAAACCAAACCAAACCAAACCAAACCAACAACAAAAATCCCCAAACTATGTTATAGAAATAGATTTTTTTCATAATGGATAAACTGATTCCACTATGGGAGGGAATATATCTTCTGCTCTCTGAATATAGGAGGTGGGTTGGCTACCCTAAGAAAGAGGTGGGTGTTCTAGAAGACTTGAATATACAATTTCAAATATACCTCCTTGGCATAAGAGATGTTTTGAGCTAATTATTTTGAGACACTTCAGAAGTAGGAGACTACCCTGGAGGGTAGATGCTACCTTCTGGCAAGCTCCATTTATGTGGAAGAAAGGAGTCTCCTCTCTGCCACAGGAAGAGAAGGATGCAACTAAACTCTAGGAAGCACTAGCCCCTGCATAGAAGCCATTGTTGGTTTCTTTACTAAGGGCTCACTGCCTTCCAGGTTAAGATGGTTAAGACTGAACTTACCATCTTACCACCTTGTTAAGATTTTCTAGGTCTCTTGGTAGTGCACAAAGCACACATGTGTAAACATTAATAAATTTGCTTATGTTTCATTTTTTAATTTGTCCCTTTCTTTGCAGGTATAGCTTAGCTAAGAGTTCAGAGTGATAAAAGGAATTATTTCTTGTCCCATATGGTTTTCCTAAATGCTTGTATCTCTTTTATCTGTCATTTCTAGTTTACTTCTTTTTCTTTTTTCTTTTTCCCTGTAGTTGAATAGGTATGACAGAAATGAGAAATGACTTATATGCTAAGTGTGGCCACACCCTCCTGCAGTCCCAGCACTCAGAAGGCTGAGACAGGAGGATTTTAAGTTGGCTGCTATCCCCAGCTTTACAATGAGTTTGAGACCAGTCAGAGAAACCGAGGCTCTGTTTAAAATAAAACAACAAAATAAGCCCCCTCAAAACCAAAAGAAAAATCTCAACAAGTCAAGGCAAAAAAGATAGAGGCTGAAATGACATGCAGCTCATAGATATGGGAAGGGGAGCCATTCCCATCCAGGGTTCGAATCTCATCTCCAGCACTGTGGCAAGACACATGAAGTCATCCCCAGTTCAGAAGACAGTGGGCACAGGCAGCTACAAAATTTGCTGACACAGTGCCAAACGACAACCTCAGAAAGCAGGAAAACAGTGTTACAGAACTCCTAAACTGTAAAATTCCTTCCCTCCCTTTTTGTGTGGCCTTTCACTTTGTTGAAGATTCTTAAGTTTTCTATATAATATTATTTAAAGTAAATAAAAATAAGTTCCTAGACTCAGCCTGCCACTCATCTTCACGTGGCAGACATCTGCTTCAATGCAAGTGTATTTAATTCATTTGTATAGTTGCTTAAGTCTAAGTGGTACAATCTGTATTTTGTCCCTGCAGGGTGTCTTGAATGAGCTAAGGAAAAACGAAAACCAGACTCGGTCAGGTCTGGAGGAGAAAGAATGAGTTCCTCCAAGGTACAGAGAGGTTTAAAGGAGCTGGTCAGGAATGCTCTACATAGCTTAGGATAGAGAAGACCCACACAGGCTGTTGCTCAGGACTTTTGGCTTCTCAGATTCACCTTCCTGTTAGCCATTGGCCTAACACACTTGTCCCTGTTTTGGAAGGCCCCAGATAGGGAGTGTCTTCCCTACTGGTGGTATTTCTAACCCACAGCAGATGGGTTCCCCAAAGGCATACTGGGTACTTGGGTCAGAGGTGAGCAATGGGCTTGCTTCTCATTGAGCAGTGGCATCCTGCCCACAGTCCATTAGACATACTGCAGTCCTGCCAGCACCAGGTAGCAGTGGCCACTTTGCTGTTAGCCCTGTCCTGAGGTGCTGCAGGATAGGTGTATTAAATTGTGACTCTTCCCATATCTGCCAGACTCTTGCCTGGGACAATGGGTGGTAATGGCTCCTAGGCAAGTGCAGAGAAGAAAAACCAGGTAGGTTCTGATGTGGTAGAGTAGTCAGGAACCTGTTCTGTAGCAGGAGGGGAGTGGGAAGAAGAGCAAGAAGAGGAGGAAGCCTTGCTTTTATCACCATGGGACTCTTCTTCTGTTCCCTCTCCCTCCCTTATTCTCTCCCTTCTTTCCTCTTCCTGCCTTGATCCTTCCTTCCTTCCTTCCTTCCTTCCTTCCTTCCTTCCTTCCTTCCTTCCTTCCTCCCTGCCTTCCTTTCTTGCTGACTCATCATTTTCCAAATAGAACTGACTGACTTTTCAGGTGTATATGAGTGTGTGTGTGTGTGTGTGTGTGTGTGTGTGTGTGTGTGTGCACAAGTTTCTGTGGTTTTTTTGGATACAAATTAAGACAAAAATTTCACAATGACTATTCCTCATCCTACATTTGTAGCTTCTCTGTACCCGTTTTTTCCTTTCTTGTTCCCCTTTTCTTTATTTTTGTCTTTTAATTTCTTGTTTATAGTTAATTAAGAAGTTCTGGCTGGCTAGGCAGTGGTGTCATACGCTTTTAATCCCAGCCCTTGGGAGGCAGAGGCAGGCAGATTTCTGAGTTTGAGGCCAGCCTGGTCTACAAAGTGAGTTCCAGGACAGCCAGGGCTATACAGAGAAACCCTGTTTCGAGAAAAAGAAAAAAGTTCTGGCTGACCAAACCTGGACATTATTGTGGATACAGGGAAGTGCTTGCTGATGGAATCCTGATATGCCTGTCTCCTGAGAGGCTCTGCCAGATCCTGACATACAGAGGCAGAAGCTCAAAGCCAACCATTGGGATGATACTTGGGGGCCCCTGATGGAGGAATTGGAGAGGGACTGAAGGAGCTGTGTGGGTTTGCAGCCCCATGGAGGGAGCAACAGTGTCAATAGGTCAGACCCCACCCCCCTTAAGAGCTTCCAGGGACTGGACTAACAACCAAAGAATACACATGGAGCGATCCATGATGCTGACCACATGTGTGACAGAAGATGGCCTTTTTGGTCGCCGGTGGGAGGAGAGGCCCTTGGGCCTGAGGGTGTTTGATGTCCCAGTAGAGGGGAATGCCAGGTTGGGAGAACAGGAGTAGGTGGGAGGGGGAACACCCTCATAGAGGCAGGGGGAAGGGCAGATAGAATAAAAAAAATCCAATCAAAAAGAGTTTATTACCCCCTCAAAAAAAAACAAAAACAAACAAACAAACAAACAAAAACAACAACAATTAAAAAAAAACATGCTGGCTGGCCTCTGGCTTGCACCTGACCCAGGGAGCAGAACTTGTGCTCTGCCTTCACAAACACACCCACACTCAGAGGCAGCCTGTCCTCCAGGGCTTCCTACAGATCCAGATCACAGGTGAGATCCCAATTCCCCCTCCCCCCACAAGTACCTGGCCTAACTGGGACCTGTCCCCACCCCCTAAGACCCAGGCACCTCTTTCCAGCCAGAGGTACATGTTCATTCCAGCTTACACCAGAGCCCAGGAGCAGACCCTGGGCTCTGAATCTTCACTCATTCTACACACACACACAGAGGCAGCATGTCCCCTAGGAATTCTGACACATCCAGGATCACAGGATCACAGGAGGGATAGGCTCCAGTCAGAGACAGCAAGGACAGCTAACACAGGAGATAACCAGATGGCAAGAGGCAAGCACAAGAACATAAGCAACAGAAACCAAGGCTATTTGGCATCATCAGAATCCAGTTCTCCCACCACAGCAAGCTCTGAATACCCCAACACACCAGAAAAGCAAGATTTGGATCTAAATCCCATCTCCTGATGATGATAGAGGACTTTAAGAAGGTCATAAATAACTCCCTTAAAGACATGCAGGAGAACACAGGTAAGCAGGGTGAAGACCCTAAAGAGGAAACACATAAACCCCTTGTCTTAGTTAGGGTTTTACTGCTGTGAACAGACACCATGACCAAGGCAAGTCTTATAAAACAACATTTAATTGGGGCTGGCTTACAGACCCAACAGACAGAACTTCAGACCAATTTCCCTTATGAATATCAATGTAAAAATATTCAAAAATTCTCAGAAACAGAATCCAAGAACATATCAAAAGAATCATTCACTACAATCAAGTAGGCTTCATCCCAGGGATGCAGGGATGGTTCAATAGATGGAAATCCATTAACATAATTCACTACATAAACAAACTCAAAGAACTAACCCCACATAATCATCTCATTAGATGCTGAAAAAGCATTTGACAAAATTCAGCATCGCTTCATGTTAAAAATCTTGGAACAATCAGGAATTCAAGGGCCATATCTAAATATAATAAAAGAAATATATAGCAAACCAATAGCCACCATCAAACTAAATGGAGAGAAACTTGAAGCAATCCCACTAAAATCAGGGAATAGACAAGGTTGCTCACTCTCTCCCTATTTATTCAATATAGTATTCAAAGTTCTAGCCAGAGTAATTAGACACCAAAAGGAGGTCAATGGGGTACAAATTGGAAAGGAAGAAGTCAAGATATCACTATTTGCAGATGATATGGTAGGATATTTAAGTGACCCCCAAAATTCCACCAGATAAACAACTTCAGCAAAGTGGCTAGATACAAAATTAACTCAAACAAATCAGTATCCTTTCTCTACTCAAAGGATAAATGGGCTGAGAAAGAAATTAGGGAAACTACACCTTTCACAATAGCCACAAATAATATAATATATCTTGGTGTGACTCTAACCAAGCAAGTGAAAGGTCTATACAACAAGAACTTCAAGTCTCTGAAGAAAGAAATTTAAGAAGACCTCAGAAGATGGAAAGCTCTCCCATGCTCATGGATTGGCAGGATTAATATAGTGAAAATGACCATCTTCCCAAAAACAATCTACAGATTGATTACAATCAATGAAATCCCCATAAAAATTCCAATTCAATTCTTCACAGAGATAGAAAGAACAATTCTCTAATTCTTCTGGAATTACAAAAAACCCAGGATAGGGAAAACTGTTCTCAACAATAAGAGAACTTCTCATGGAATCACCACCCCTGTCCACAAGTTGTACTACAGAGCATTTGTGATAAAAACAATATGGTATTGGTACAGAAACAGACAGGTAGATCAATGGAATAGAAGTGAAGACCCAGAAATAAAACCATACACCTATGGACACCTGATCTTTGAAAAAGAAGTCAAATCTATCCAGTGGAAAAAGACAGCATATTCAACAAATGGTGCTGGTTCAACTGGTGGCCAGCATGTAAAATAATGCAAATTGATCTATTCTTATCTCCTTGTACAAAGTTCAAGTCCAAGTGGATCAAGGACCTACACATAAAACTAGATACACTGAAACTAGTAGAAGAGAAAGTGGGGAAGAGTGCCAAATACTTGGGCACAGGAGAAAACTTCCTGAACAGAACATCAATGGCTTATGCTTTAAGATCAACCATTGGCAAATGGGATCTCATAAAATTGCAAAGCTTCTGTAAGGCAAAGAACGCTGTCAAAAGGACAAAACAGCAACCAACAGATTGGGAAAAGATCTTTACCAACTTTACATCCAATAGAGGGCTAATATCTGATATATACCAAGAGTTCAAGAACTTAGATTCCTGAGAACCAAATAACCCCATTAAAACATAGGGTACAGAGCTAAATAGAGAATTCTCAATCAAAAAATCTTGAATGGCTAAGAAGCACCTAAAGAAATGTTCAACATCTTAGTCATCAGGGAAATACAAATCAAACCAACCTTGAGATTCCACCTCACATCAGCCAGAATGGCTAAGATCAAACCTCAGGTGACAGGAGATGCTGGCGAGGATGTGGAGAAAGAGGAACACTCCTCCATTGCTGGTGGAATTGCAAGCTGGTACAACCACTCTGGAAATCAGTCTGGTGGTTCCTCAGAAAATTGGAAATAGTTCTACCTGAGGACCCAGCTATACCACTTCTGGGCATATACCTAAAAGATGCTCCAACATATAACAAGGACAAATGTTCCACTATGTTTATAGCATCCTTATTTATAATAACCAGAAGTTGGAAACAACCCAGATGTCCCTCAACTGAGGATACAGAAAATGTGGTGCATTTACACAATGGAGTACTACGCAGCTATTAAAACAATGACTTCATGGAATTTGCAGGCAAATGGATGGAACTAGAAAATATCATCCTGAGTGAGGTGTCACAAAAGAACACACATGGTATGTACTCACTGATAAATGGATATTAGCCCAAAAGCTTGGGTGGAATACCCACAATAAAACTCACAGACCATATGAAGCTCAAGAAGAAGACCGAAGTGTGGATGCTTCATTCCTATTTAGAAGAGGGAACAAAATACTTACAGGAAGTAGAGGGAGAGAGGGATTTTGGAGGGTAAGAGGAGGAAGAACGTAAAAGGGGGGCAGGATCAGGTATGGGAGGAGAGGGTGAAGTCAGAGGGTCAGGAAATTGAATGGAGATGTGTAGCAGTGGGGGTGGGGAACCAGGGGTAGACACTAGAAAGTACCAGATGCCAGGGAAGCAAAAGTCTCCCAGGACCAAACAGGAATGACATTAGCCAAATATTCAACACAGGAGAGATAGAACCTGTAGAGAACATATCCAGTGGATAGGCACAGCCCCTGGTTGAGGGATAGGGCCACCCACTTATCTCAAAAAATTTAAGCCAGAATTGTTCCTGTCTAAAGAAAATACAGATTCTGAGTGGAGCAGAGACTGAAGGAAAGGCCATCCAGAGACTGCCCCACCTAGGGATCCATCCCATCTGCAGACATCAAACTCAGACACTATGGCTGATGCCAAGAAGTGTTTGCTGATAGGAGCCTGGTAGAGTGGTCTCCCCCACCCCCAACCTCCTATGCTCTGTCAGAGCCTGACCAATACAGAGGTGGATACTCATAGTCAACCATCAAACTGAACATGGGAAACCCAAGGGAAGAGTTAGGGGAAGGCCCGAAGGAGCTGAAGGGGATTGCAACCCCATAGGAAGAACAATAATATCAACCAACCAGACCCCCCAGAGCTCCCAGGGACTAAACCACTAACCAAAGAGGACACATGGAGGGACCCATGGCTCCAGCTGCAGATGTAGCAGAGGATGGCATTGTTTGACATCAATGAGAGAAGAGGCCCTTAGTCTGTGGAGGCCTGATGCACAGGGTGATGCTAGGGTGGTGAGGTGGGAGTGGGTGGGTGGATGGATGGGGGGAGCACCCTCATAGATGCAGGGGGATGGTGGGTGGGATAGGGGCTTGTAGAGGGGAAACCGGGAAGGGGGCAACATATGAAACAAATAAAATAACCAATAAAAAAAGAAGTGCTGGCTGAATGCAGTGATCTCAGCAGTCAGTAAGGGGTGGGATGAGGGGAGGTTTCCAGCTGGGTGTATGAGCGTGCTCATTTCCCAGGACTACAGGGACCTTGGTGGAAGAAAAAAAAAAAAGCCAGAGAAAGTCACAGAAGCAAGGAAAGGGGGAGAGAAGGAAGTGGGGAAAGCATACAAGGGAAACAGGGAGAACAGAGAGGGGAGGAAGTAGACACAGAGGAGAGAAGAAAGACCAGAGGTGGTGGTGGGCGAGCTTTTCATTGCTGGTCAGCTGAGGAGCAGAGGCTGGTCTCTCCTCCCCAACTCTGGGATTAAAGGTGTGCACCTCTATACTGTGATTATCATGTGCTAGGGATAGAACCCAGGGCTTCATGCATGCTAGCCAAGCACTCTAACAACTGAGCCACATCTCAGTCCAGAACTTCAAAGTCTAAAAACTATTTTTTTTCTAGTGGTGTTACAGTAAACTCTACTTTTGGGCCCTTCTGGAAAGTGCCTGTAGATGTGGGAGAAGAAGAAGAAAAGGCAGACACACGTCGGTGTCTGTGTTCTGGGATATGCAGGACAATTGAAAGAAAGAGCTGCTGCAGAATGAATGGATTTAGCCTTCTCAGCAACAGGTGAGCAGCCTCTGAAGGACTGAACATTGATAGCTTCCTAGAAACTCCCATTACTTTTATACAAAAAGTACCGTTAGCAAGTCAATTTCCACACAGCAAAACTTCTTCTTTTTTTTGGGGGGGGGGGTTGAGACAGGGTTTCTCTGTATAGCTCTGGCTGTCCTAGAGCTCACTTTGTAGACCAGGCTGGCCTCGAACTCTCAAGTGCTGGGATTAAAGGCGTGTGCCACCACACCCGGCTATCTGATCTGAGAGTTTGTCTTGACAGACCCATAAGCAATTCTTCCTGGTAAGCTAGACTTCCTGGTTTGCCAAGCGTGTTGTTTCTGGACTAAGTAATGCAAAGGCTCTGAGAATCCTTCAAAAAGGATTAACCCTGCAAAGTCTCAGCTAACAACCACTGATAAAAGGCTACTTCAAAGCTGAGGTCCCATCCCTCCAGGTTCCTGCCAGATGCAAGGGTTCTGCTACAACTCTGCTACACATGGGGCCAGACTTCCAGCCTATGAAGTTTCTCGGTATCTCTCAGGAGATGCAGACTCTCTGGGAGCTGGGCTATGTCTGGAAATCCCAGGCACCAGTATCCTCTCTGCCTGCTTGCCCAGCAGTGCACATCTTTTTAAAAATGATATTTATTATTATTATTATTATTATTATTATTATTATTACTAAATTTTGACCTCAGAGACACATGTCACTGATTTTCCCTCCAGGGGTTGCAAGGGTTAATTTTTCAAAGGGAAAACTTGGATACTTAACAGATTTTTTTCAGGCCTGGTAAGAAGTTAAAATAGGGTTGGTGAGATGGCTCAGCGGGTAAGAGTATCACTTCGGAAGACTGCTCTTCCGAAGGTGATGAGTTCAAATCCCAGCAACCACATGGTGGCTTACAACCACCGGTAATGAGATCTGACGCCCTCTTCTGGTGCGTCTGAAGTCAGCTACATGGCGCACGCCTTTAATCCCAGCACTCGGGAGGCAGAGGCAGGCGGATTTCTGAGTTCGAGGCCAGCCTGGTCTATAGAGTGAGTTCCAGGACAGCCAGGGCTACACAGAGAAACCCTGTCTAAAAACAAAAAAACAAAACAAAACAAAAACCCCAAAAAACAAAAAACAAAAACGAATCCTTGGACTAGAGAGACCAACCTGAGCGAGCGGGACTGAACGGGGCCGGCCGGAGCGAGTGGGGCTGTCTGGAGCGAGCGGGCTGGCCGGAGCTAGCAGGGTCGAGCAGAGCTAGCAGGGTTGACGGAACAAGGTCAGAGAGAAGGCTAAACACCGAGGAGGAAGCTCCTTTTCTGCAGAGTAAAGTTTTCTAAATGGAAGCTTGTGGGTTTCCTTACCAGAATCTTGTCAGAAACTTACAGTTTTCCCACTGCTCTCTGCTGAGTTTCTATGTGTCTGTGGGGGTGGAGCCAGAAACCGCTTTTGAAATAAACAGAGAGTTGCAATCTTCTGCCTTGGACATTTGCAAATCATTGTGTGGCAGTGGATCTCAAAATCGAGGAGGCCTCAACTGTCCCATTTGGGACCTACTGCTAGTGTGTTTAATTCCTAGGCCGAAGCTCAATAATTTACATTTCAGACAAGCTTCCATATGAGTGTCACTCCTCTGGAGGCTGCATTTGGAAAACAATTAAAACAATTAAGTTTTCTGTCAGTCAGGGACAACCTACTTACACTTAGTCTCCAGGACCAGTGCCTGTCAGTGTGGAAGGGCAAGAGTGGGCGCTGTATTGGCGCCCAGGCACTAGGTGACCTCAGGGCTCTCTAGGATCAGGGGAACAGGCATGTTGACACCCACGTTCCATGGGCTGCCTCTTTTGAGTCTTGAAGGCTCAGCTTGTTTTCAGGCCTCCCCTAAAAAACGAAGCAAAGGACTGGACAAATCTAGAGCCTTCCATAGGTTCTGGAATTTTTCTGGAGTAACTGTGAATGCTAAATTGGGCAGATTTCCCTGTGGCATGGGTAACTTTAGAAGATCCATTTCTGAACCGAGGCTGCATATTCACACGGTGAAAAACTCACCAAGTCCTTTCATCTGGCTGACATTTCAGGGGTCTTAGCCGCAGTGCCCTCTTTCTTCCATCTAGGAAGAATTTCAGGCCGAGCCTGTGGTTCTCACAGGAGCTCATCTTTCCTCCTTCTCTCCCTTTCGCCCCCTCCATTCCTTTTTTTTTTTTTTTTTTTTTTAACCCGCCTTTCTTCACCTGCAGTTCCCAGTTTCTCCACTTGAGGTCTCACTAGGACAGCGATTTTCTTAGTCCTCGGCTGCTTAGGACGGATTTGGAACAAGACTTGGGGGTGGCTGGGTAGGGGCAGTGGGTGTGGGGGTGAGGGATGGGTGTGTGGTGGGGGAGAAGCCATCTCTGCCTAACTCATAGCTGGCTTGATTGATTTGTTCAGGGAGCTCTCTGGCTAAAGAAGGACTAGGCAAGGAGCCGATGTCCTCATTGAGGATCTCAGTAAGGCTTCCTGAAGGGGCCATTTTCCTTTTTCGGACAGTGTCACAGCTGTCCTATGTGGAGGACTAGTAACGCTAGGACATTGATCGTGGCTAAGAAAAGAATGGTAGATCATTTCTACAATTTCTAGTCGCTGTCCATTCCACATAACAGGGTGTGTCAGTCAGTCTTCAGGGATGTGGCATCAGAAGCAGCTTTAAAAGTCCCTGCACAGTTCCCTGATGGATGGATCCCTCCTGTGCCTCTGCTTGGCTAAAACTGTGGAGCTGAAATCCATCGTGGCAATGCTTTCCTGGCTCTCGGTTTTTTGTTTTGCTTTATTTACCCAGTGGCCTCTGAACCTAAGATTTACACACCAAATTAACTCTGTGACAGTCCATGTCTGGTCTGCTCCTCCCGGTCAGTCACTGTGGGACTCATGGAAGGTTCCTGCTGACTATTTTGGAAAAAATTACATTTAAAGCTCAACATGGGGGCTGCAGAGATGCTCAGTGGTCAAGAGCACTGCCTACTTTTCCAGTTCCCAGCAACCACATGGCAGCTCACAACTGTCTGTGACTCCAGTTCCAGGGGATCTGACACCCTCACACAGACAGGAAGTCAAAACACCAAATGCACATAACATAAAAATAAATAAATAAAAACTCAAATGGGTCAGAATGTTAAATTCAGTAATGATTCTTTGTCCTCCACAAAAGTTTGCCCAAAGGTGCCATGTATTTGCTATGGAAAAAGACAGCCCATGAGAAGGACCATGCATATTTAGTCAACATCTGGATTTCATAATTGTGTGCACATGAAGGCAGAACTGAGGTGGATACTGACATGTGTGTTTCTATGATTGTCTGTTTGGCTTTTAGATTATTTTCTGTTGCAGGGTTTCTGGTCTCTTTAAGAATACTCTATAGAGGAGCTGGAGAGATATCTCATTCATAAAAAACACTCACTGCTCTTCCAGAGGTCCTGAGTTCAGTTCCCAACAACCACAGGGTGGCTCACAACCATCTGTGGTGGGATCTGATGCCCTCCTCTGGTGTGTCTGAAGATGTGTGTACTTACATACATAAATCAAATAAATAAATCTTAAAAAGCATCCTGGAAAAGAGACTGTGACCTTCACCTGCCGGGTTCCAGAGCTCAGCTAATGAGCAGCCTCTTGGGAAACGGACGCCAGCCTATCTGGGCATTTCCTGAAATGTTTCCGTATTTCAGAAATCAGATGCTTCGACTTGAAACACGCGTGTCTATGTGAGGTAAAACACGCGTGTCTATGTGAGGTGAAACACACGTGTCTATGTGAGTTTGAAGGTAAGGCAGGTTCTGCACTTACTTTTTACTTGACTTACTTTTTACTTGTACTTTTCCTTCTTGGGCCTGGCTTTTCTTCAGCTAGTAACTGAACACTAGACAGCAGTTTGTTCCCTCCCCGCCCCCTGGCAGTCCTGACTTTTTTGCACAGCCTGACATTCCTATATCTTCCTGTGGAAAATGCAGGTGGAGGCGGACTCTAAAGCCCAATGAACAAGTCAATGTTAATTAAGCAATTAATGAGCAAACTTGGCCCAAGGACTTCTTGCAGTCAGCTGTTCCGAATTTACAGGAGGAATCCAGCTTACTCGTGTCTCTCGGCAAAACTGGAGTCCTTTCTGGGGATGCAGACTCACTCCCTTTCATTTCTACAAAGTTGTGCTGGAACTCTGTGTATGAAGTCTGTCCCAAGAGAAGGGAGCTTTGATGCCCGCCACACTCCATAGGATGCTTTGGGGAAAGATGGGGATGGGATTTCAATCTGTTTCCTCTTGAAGCTACTGTCTCTCGTAAGGTCTCAAATTAAGGGGTTTGAAACAAAAGATCCATCCCTAATATCTTTTGGCTTTCTGCGTGTCTAAATGGTGGGCTGGGGTCTCAACACTGCATATTTTGAGTCCCAAACACTGGGCAGCGTTAGGCCAGCTGTTATGAGAACATCTTCATTTTAAAATTTTTATTATTCAGAAGATACAGCTCAATGACTTCAACACACACTAACACTTCAGCGAGATTGAGAACGTGAGGAAGTTTCAAGCCGACTCACTCACTTTCATTTCTACAAAGTTATGCTGGAACTCTGTATATGAAGTCTGTGTGTGTGTGTGCATGCACCACAAGTGTGTGTGTGTGCATGCACGCACCAGTGTGTGTGTGTGTGTGTGTGTGTGTGCGTGTGCCTGCTCCAGCTCATATCTACCTTAAAGCCCGTTGTTCTTTCTCTTTCATATGGTTTTATTCTCCACATATGTATGTTTGTCCACCATATACATATGTACAGAGAGGAGAAAGTAAATAAACAAAAAAATTCTCATCCCTGTCCATAGCTCCTGTTACCTGGTGTGATCAAGATCTATGGAGAATGACAGGACAGGAGTCCGTTTAAGAGCCCCAGCCCCAGAGAACACCGAACGTGTCTGGTACTGGGTGACGGTCATGGCCTGCGTAGAACAGCCTTGTAGTTCTCCACCTTGGAGTGGTCAACTGCACTTTGGCATCAGCAAATGCCTAGGATTCTGAAAGCTGACAACCCCCAGCTTATTGCCTGAAAACAATAACTCACTGCATTCTCCAGGACTCCCAGCTTGCTGAGAAGATACCAGGCAGACAGTCGTGTGTTCTCTGGTTCTTACTCTGTGCCGGACTTTGTGTGTAGGTAAAGCACAGGTATTAAATCAGGAACAAAGACATAGAATCTATGACTTAAAAAGACAGTTCATGCGGCCCAAGTGCCAAGCGCTGGAAGCGGGAACCAGAGAAGAGCAGAGCAAACATGCGGGAGTGGACAACCCGAAGCACACAGAATAGAGCTGTACCCACAAGCAGTCATGCTCACACTTACATGGTGAGGTCTCATACTACCTTAGTTTGCTTTAAGCATTTCCATCATCTGAGAGTGTGGGAGGGAAAAACAGAATAGTTAAAGGTAAAGTAAATCACCAAACAGCTTAGCACTATTGTCTCAAAGACTAAAGGCAGAACTCCATTTACACCGTGCAGGGACACCCGTTTGAGAGCTTTGTAGCCAGAGGAGGCTCAGTCCTGAGAACCAGGCTGGCTGGGCTCATTCCTTGACCCTGCAACTTGCTAGCTGTTTGACCCCGGATGGACTTATCTTGTCTTTTTGTACCTTTGTTTTCTTATCTGAAAATGGGTCTCACAGTAGCACTTACCCCATGAGCACGTGGTGAGAATGCTACTGAGCGGTACACAGAAAGCACTCAGGACAGTCCTAGTCAATACCCAACATTCTCCAAGTGTTCAAAACAATGACATCATTGTTAGTGGTGCCTTTGGCTTCCCTAAGGAACACAGCTGAGACTAGAGGGGAAAAAAATCACCGAAATCCAAAGGCTTGGAGAATTTTAGTTGTTCTGTAAGAAAACTAACTCAGGAGCAGACAAAGTAAGAAAGGCATGGAGGGGGTGGGGTGGTGAGAAATGGCCGTGTCCTGTTAGAGTCTTTCGAGGGCCTCGTTTCAAACTTTAGATTATCCCCAAAGCAATCCAGAATGGGATTTGAAGAATGATAAATAAAAGTCAATTGTTTACACATAGATCAATTATCCCAAAGCTTGGTTCACCCCCCCCCCCCCAGCAACTCAAACTCCCTCAGTATCCTTGGGCTCTGTGCTCTACAGAGAGGAGACCACATTCTGTGTAGTTTCGGTTGCTTGAGTCCTGTGTTTCTCAGACAACTGCCAAAAGGTGCAGCGAAGAGACCAGCGTGGCAGTGAGTACCTCAGGCTGGTCCAGACTTACAGGAGGGCAGGCTTCTGCTGTACTCTTTCCCAGAGCCATCTGGCCAGCATTTACCTCACTTGGCAGGGCTTTGTGGTCCAAAGAGAAAAAAGGGGACTCTGAGAGGGAGGTGACATCTTAGGCTAGAGGACACTTTCAAGCAAAAAATGGTCCTGGATGACCCTGATGGAATGTGCCCCCATTGACCACCCTCTGTGGTCACGATGTGGAACTTTGTCCTCTGAGCATGGTACTGCTCTGTTGAAATCAGAGCAGCCGGGATTCCCCTCATAAAAGACTGGGCCCACTAACATTCCCTCATGGGAGAAAGGAAGGAATCACCAGGCCCTTGAAACTCTAGAGAGCCTTCTCTCAAGGATACCCTGGGGGAGGGAGGGAAAACTGGTGGGTTTTGAGGACCGGCTTTGTAGGTAACCCAAAGTCAAACAAACTGGCCCACCAAGCTGAACTTAGGGGAATCGTTCTTTGGTTTGTCATTTTCCATCTATCTGGGGGTCCAGATATAGACTCCCATAACTCACAGAACAAGTGCTAGCTGGGCAGTACTGGCATACAATTAGTTCTTTACTAAGTGAGTGCCACTCTCTCTACCTCCCAATGGTGCAGTCATCCATGTACATGCCTAAGGAGCTAGGCCATACACACACACACACACACACACACACACACACACACACACACACACACACACACGGACGGTCATAGCATGGATCTCAAAGGGAAGAGTTGTCTGCTCCCCGTGTTCCAGGGTATGCCAGCCCTCCCTCTTCAATGACTCTGGCTTTATAGACTCTCATGCCCCTAGTTTTCCATTGCCTATTGGTTCTCTTCTTGATTCTTTTATTGCTATTCTAAATAGCCCTGGTCTGAAGAAGTCTTAGACATAGATCTAGGCCTGTCCTTTAACCTTTTCGATGTGACAAGAAGGCACAGAATTCATGTGCTGGCTCATTTTTGGTATATGAGCATTCAGATGAGGAGACTTGATCTTTTAAAGTTGGACATGAGAACCACCCTTCACACTAAATGAAAAGTAACTATAAACTTTGAGATGGTGGACTATGGAAGGGAAGAGTAACGGGGAACATGTTAGGACATGTTAGCAACAGGGAACATGTTAGGACATGTTAGCAACAGGGAACATGTTAGGACATGTTTAGTAGTGGAGAACCTGTTAGGCTGTGTTTAGTAGCCTAGATACCTTCCCTTTGTCACAACAGGTGCGGCACAAGCAGTGTTGCAGGAAGCAAGCTTGCTCCCTGAAATAGACATGGCTGTCTTTCTCAGCTTTAAGCAAGGCACAGTCTTCCACCGTACAGGGTCTATGGCTTTATTGAGGTGCCCTGAGAAGACCACTGCATTGAGCAGGGATTAATAAGGTTTTGTTTTAATATTTAGTATAACCCGGAGTTAAATTCCACAGTTAAAGAACTGCTAGGCAACCGTGGGCTTCCGAGTCCATGCTCTGATTTCTCATGCAGCCTCTTACTATGTCAAGCACAACAGGCCTTTTGCTGTGGGAGGAGCTAGGGTGGCTCTGATCACAGCTCCATGTATATGACATGGAAGCTGGCTTTAAAAACCACAGCCTTGGATCTTTCCAAACACAGGAACTGTTTTAGACTGCAGAACACAGAGACACCTTGACCTGCTCAACACTCTTTTGAAGAGGTTCTATATGCGCCATTAGAATGTGGCTCAGGCAGTTGTGTCAATGGGAAGAAGAGACAGAGAATACTTGAAGAAGCAAAGGGATTTTTCAACCTAAAAGAGCAGGTCTGATGAATTGATGTTTGCAGAAATAGTGACATTTAAACAGAATTATTAAGCAATTAGTCCAAATTGCAGTTGGGATGGGAAATAGCGAATTCAAAGGGAATCATTAGAAGTCAGTCTTCATTGTGCTGCGAAGTTTTCATGCTGCACTGACTTCCCGAGTCCACATCAGTTGTGGACTGATAGTTTGGCAGAAGAGATTTGTGGATGGTATGAAGAAGCCACGTCTCCTTGGCTCACAGGGACACTTCTGGAGATCCCTAGATGCAGTGAAGACATCTCTCGGCATCACTATCGAGCACAGGGTGTATTTTAGTAGAGTTCAATGGTAATCACTTTTGAGTTCTGTTCTGGGTTGCAATCCATCCCCAAGGCTAGTTCAGAGGTCTCCCCAGGTATCAACTGAACTTCACAGAACCCAGAATCCCTTGGGAGATTGGCCTGTTGTGGGGACTGTCTTGATTACATTGACTGAGGTGTGAAGACCCAGGCACTGTGGGTGGCCCTGCTTTCTTACTGGGATGCTGGACTGAATAGATGAAGAAGGGAGCTGAGCAGAAGCATGCATGCATCGATTACTGCCAGTTTCTGATCGACACAGTGTGAACAGCTCTCTCTCACTCCTGCTGATGTGACTTCTCCTCTATGATGGATCGTAACCTGGAATAACCTGAAATAATTCCTTTGTCCCTTAAACTGACTTCATTGGGGTATTTTTACATGCGATTATGATAACAATAGGAAAAGAAGATACAGCAGCAGACATAGGTTAGTTTTCTATGGAGGGAAAGATAGAACAGGCTGCACCATCAGAGGAGAGGCTGATGCCTGGATGACAGCCTGTCTGTGTCCTACGGTCACTTCACTGCAATGACTGGCCTTATTATTTTAAAGATTTATTTATTTATTTTACTTTATGTGTACACGTTTTGCCTGCATATGTATATATATATGCACGCACCACATGCGTGTCTCATGTTGGTGGAGCCAGAAGAGGGCGTCAGACACCCCAGAGCTTGTTGCAGTAACTCTCCATTCCAAATAAGCCCTGGCAATGAAAACATGACTCAGTTCATATGCATACATGCTGTGTGCCTAGATTGGGCAGATATACCGCTACACTACCATCTTCCACAGCTTATGAGACCCCTAGAACTTGCGGTTTCTCCAGGCCATGTGCTTTTGCTCCGCTTTTCTTCTTCTTCCTCCTCTTCTGCATTCTCTCTCTCTTCCATTTTCTCCTTCTTCCTTCTCCTCACCTTCCACTCCTCCTTCTCTTTTTTCTGCCCAATCATCAGCTCTCCTTTATTTTACAAATTAAGGTGGGAAACAGGCTTACAGGAAATCACCTGAGTGCTGACTCATTCCTTGTTTGCAGCCACTCACAGGAGAATGGAATTAACATCAAATATAATTAGCCCCAGGGCTATCCACAACAAGAATTGGAGTGGAGGACAGTTAGCATCTGCCATGGATGTTAGAAACTGAACTTAGATCCTTTGCAAGAGCAGCAATTGCTCTTAACCTCTGAGGAATCTCTTCAGCCTCATGATGACTTAGTACCTTTCAAGGTGTGTGTCTGTGTGTCTCTCTGTGTATGTGTCTGTGTGTCTGTCTCTGTGTGTTTATGTATGTGTCTGTGTGTGTATGTATGTCTATCTGTGTGTGTGTATGTATGTCTATCTGTGTGTGTTTGTGTATGTGTCTGTGTTTCTGTGCAGACTAATCTGAGAGAACTGCTGGTTGGTATCAAGAGGGAACAGTAAAGAATCACTGTTAGCCCTCTGTCAAGGTGCAGCATAGGAAAGATGACGCATTTATGGTGCAAAAGGAAGGAGCACGGGGAGATGAGAAAAAAGGCAGGATAAATGGGCAGGGCAGGGAGCAGTTCTGCTGCCTGTGCGGGATGATAGATGAAGCTCTCCCTGTCCTTTCTTATGTCCACTCCTGCGTTCTCTGCTGTCAGGAATGGTGAGACTTTCTTCCTGTGGTCTAATAGTAACAAAGAGAAGAAACACGAGGATCTCATCAAATAAGTGTAATTCTTATCCGGGACTATGAGACACCCTATTTCCTACTTATTGAATTATAATAGGACATCAAATTGGTTGTTGCAGGGATTATTAAATATCCTTTCCCTTTCATGTTAGCACTAAGAGGAAGAGGCAGCTGGAAAGTACATTGAGGTAGTGTTTAGTGAGATTCACAGAAGACGCAGAGAAGAAATAACCACGAACCATTTGCACACAGGAAGATCTGTGTGAGAAAGAAGACCTCTAGGAGCTTAGTACACCAGCACACATGCATAATATGCAATATATTTTATACCTCAGAGACGACTAGGGATGTAGCTCAGTGCTTAGAAAGCATATGGAAGGTTTTGGATTTGATCCCCACTATTACTTTAAAGGGGGAAAAAAAAGACATTGGTCACTGGCATTGTTGGTCTCATTCACAAGGAATGGTGCAAAGAAGGATGCAATGTCTTCCACATGCTCCTGAGGTAGGAAAGCAAGTTGACTAGAATATACCTTCTGCTGAATATACACTGAGGGACACTGAGGAAGGTTCTGCTTTAGTTATGGTCTACAGTCTAAAAACATGTCTTTTAAATGTCTTGGGTACTATAAATGATGCCATTTAATAAATAGGATTTCAGGCTGTTAATTGATCCACAACAGAAAGGGGAATTATTATGTTTAGTGAATCCTTTGAATAGCAAAAAGCCCTACCTGTCAGATAATAACAAGAAAACCTGGTCAGGTCCCAGAATAAACTTCTTCTATCCCCCTCTGTGCCTTGAAAGTGATTCCTCAGACTATCGACCTCTGAGAATTCTCTCTGAAAAAGATATCCTTTATTTCTATAATTGGATAAGGTCAAGAACGGACATTTCTGACCCCAAAGACATTCCAGTTAAGACAAAGGCAATGGTGCATAGCTTTTGTGTGTCTTTCCATAGTTCTCCAAAGAACTTATTATTTGCTTCTTGCTATTCAAAGGATTCACTAAACATTATAACTACCCTTACTGTTGTGGATCAATTAATAGGCTGAAATCCTATTTATTAAATGGCATCAGTTACAGCACCCAAGACATTTAAAAGGCAGCTGTCATGTTTCCATTGATTTAACACCCTCTTGAGTAAGCAGCTATGACATGTATTTCAAACTTTAGAAAAACTACCTAAATCTCTCTCTGATCATTTTATTTTTTATTTTATTTTTTTGTATTTGTATGCTCTGGGAGTTCGGGTTCTATGGTTTAATTTTCTACTTCCCAGGTGGTCGTAGATAATAGGTGGAAAGCTGGCTGTTGAATGATTTTTTTTTTCTTCTTTCAAATGCCTTGCCCTCAGCCTTCAGTGTTCATGGGTGGAAGGGAGCCACAGACATGAAATGAAGTCCTTGTGAAACATATTTTCAGTTGAGTGGTTCCTCAGGGAAGAAATACAGGTGGTGTTATAATTCAGAGTTGGAATCAAAGAGACCCGCCTACAGTTTGACAACGTTTATAGAGTGGGAAATAGAAGTTCTGCATAGACACACCCTTCTGGGGACAGAGACAGTGGTAGACTTCTTACCTTAGAACCAAAGATTCCCTGTCACGATGCTTCCCATTTTTCAGTAGAAGAACATTTAAATCAATGATGTATACCAGTAACTGAGTTCAATATCCATATTAGAAACGCTTGGGACTAGTAATTTTTTAAAAATTAAGAATTATTATGTATATATATGAGTATACTGTAGTTGTCTTCAGACACACCAGAAGGGGGCACTAGATCTCATTATAGATGGTTGTGAATCACCATGTGGTTGCTGGGAATTGAACTAAAGACCCCCTGGAAGAGCAGTAAGTGCTCTTAACTGCTGAGCCATCTCTCCAGCCCCCTGGTACTACTATTTTTGTATTTTGAAATATTTCCATGTACATAATGAGATCTCTTGAGATATAGAATCTAACTCTAAATACAAAATTCATTTCCCTTTCATGTACACATAACCCGAGGTAATTTGATACAACAGTTATAGTTTCCCTGTTTGGATTGTGACTCATCTGATAAGGTCAGGTCTGGAATTTTTCACTTTTCACAAGTCAATGCTCAAAAGTGTCAGATTTTGGGAGAGTTTGAGGTATTTACACTAAGGCTTTTCAACTTTTGTGGTATGAGTGAAGCACACAGCTTGTCCTCTGAGATTACAGAGGTCTAATCACTGTTAGGAATCTAAGAGCAAAGTTAGAAAACAACCACTCCAATAAAATAACATAAAATGCATGGTGTTACCTCCAATGAGATCACCACACTTGCAATTCAAACAAGATACAGACTCCTTTACAGTCCTCTGATAGGTTTTCTCAACTTGTATTTGAAAACCATTTACTTTAGAAATCTGAAGTCTTATTCTCTACATGGCTTTCAACTGAGAATTTTCATAGGAAAAAGAACCCCTTACGTTTTATTCTTATAATTGGTAAACAACAAAACAAAACAAAAAACCAAAACCAAAACCAAACCAAAAGAAAACAAAACAAAACAAAAAACCCTCCACATTCTTATTGAGCCAAGATTCCTTCAGAGTACATCCTTGAAATAAAATCCAGGAACACTGGCCTTGCTGTAATGCGTTTCTGGAGTCTTCTCTGACCTTGGTCTTCATTGCTTTCCACCCTTTTAGCTGATGCCTCTCTTATATGAGATGGGTTTGCTTAGCTCACGTTTTCTTTTTTTTTAGAATGGAGCCTATTTCCTGTGTATTTAAAAGCTTATGCTAAAAAAACATTTACATTTATGGGTAGAAAATACAATGGTTGAGAACACTTGTTGCTCTTCCAGAGGACCTGGGTTTGATTCTTAGCACCCATAAGGTGGCTTATAAGTATCTGAAACTTCAGTTCCAGGGGGTTTGACACCTTCTTCTGACCTCTGCAGGCATCAGGCATACATATGGTACACAGGCATACACACAGGCAAAAAAACTCAAAAATATAAAGTAAATCTAGAAAAAGTTTAGGGAAAAAAACCATGATCAAAATACACTGTATGAAATCTTTTTAAATAAATAAAATGAAAATTATGTTTATCTATCTGTCTGTCTGTCTGTCTGTCTGTCTATGTGTGAGTGTGTCGGTGCCTGTGCCATGACACGTGTGTGTCAGGATCAGAGCACAGCTTACAGGAGTTGTTTCTCTCTTTGGGATGGAAGTCAGGTTGTGAGGTTTGGTAGCAAGTCCCTTTATATGCTGATCCATTGTGTTAGCTTTTATCTGCAGCCACCATCTCACTCCAAATCTTGGGTTACTTTGTGATTCTCATAACATTTAACTGACAATAAAAATTCAGTGTAAGTCTGCTTTTATGGAGTCGTGTTTTTAATGAAAATACTAGCTTGTAAAATGCAAGAATCTGGGTATTGAGTCTATCATATAGGTGGCATGAACCACCCTCTGGGTTTTGGGAATGAAATTCTGTCACTTAAAATGCACCTGAAACATCTCTCCAGGCTCAGAGGTTACTTAATGTCCCTGTTTTACAGTATCACCAATTTAACACTGCCACCCTGTCCTCTCTCTGGGGTGACAGGTGGCTAAAAACACATTTAGACTTTTCTCTGAGGGGATATTTCTTTCTCCTTGACAGTTTCTCTGTTCTGTGTCTCACAGCTGACTAGGAACTTGCCAGGGAGCTCCCTGAGGGAAGATCCCTTGCCTGCCTAAAGGCTTTCATCTATTCCCAGGTCAGAATCCTTTTCTGCTTTCAGAATTCACTACAAGTGGAACTACAAGTGTGTTAGAATTTCTTCTTGGCTATTTTTAAAAGTAATAAAAAAAAAAGATAATGGACTATATGCATGAAAGGGTGTTCCTGTGTACGTGTGCTTTCCAATGGTATAGGCATTAGGCACACGAGTGTGTTTGAATTTCAGTTTCTAAGTTTCTCTAGACACATGTCATTTCTCAAGGGTCACATGTGACTAGGGCATGATATTAGGCAGACTAGATATAAAAGACTTTCATCATCACCTGCAGGGCAACACTGCTCTAAGACAATGACTGCACCTTAATAAAATCAGAATGTAAACTGAACACCATTCTTATAAACCGAGTTCAGAAAAAGGAGCAATGAAATAAGAATATCCCAGGCTGCCTTGGGCACAACTAATCTATAAATGCAGATGGTGATTATTACAATAGCCATGCTTAGGATTCTGGGTATCTTTCAGCCCTATGGAGCGTTATTCCTTAATTGAGAGCCCAGGAGATCAGCCTTTATTTGAATAAAGAGCTAGTTAAAACTGATATGCACTAAAGCAGAGGTTTTTTTTTTTTTTTTTTTTTTTTTTTTTTTTTTCCAATAGAGGTGTATATGTGGTTGGGATATATGGGAACTTTGCCAAACTAGATATCCTCTCCACCCTAGATTAGGTTCCTTGGGGAAGGAAGATGTGGCACGAGAGACTTTTATGTAGATTGAAAAGACTCCTTTCATGGAGTCTATGTATCAACTCTCCTCCTTCAGCTAAGAACTTAAAGATGACTAATTACAGAAAGACAAGGGCTATGTAGGTTAAGTACTTAAGACCTTATATAGGTTAAGCCTTGACTTCTTGGGTTGGTTTTAAGAGCCATTCCATATTATGTTGTTAGAGTGGGTAAGACTTTTAATTTGTAAGACTACATAGTTTCCCCAAAGCAGTGTGGTAAGCACTGAAGGCAAGTTAGGAGTAAGCATTAATTTATTAAAAAATCACTTATGTAGAAGCAGGAGGACCAAGAATTTAAGACTAACCTGGGCTATATAGTAAGATTTTGTATATCAAAAAAATTTACTCACATAGCTAGGCATGGTGGCGTATACCTTTAACCTCAGCACTTGGGAAGGAGAGACAGGTGAATTTCTATGACTTCAAGGCTAACCTTGTCTATATAGTGAATTCTAGGTGAGCCAGCAGGACATAGTGAGACACTGTGTCAAAAAAATATCACTTGCTTAGTTTCAAACAATGTTTGTCAAATACTGTGATACATGTTTTAGAGTATGACAGCTAAAATATTACATGGGCTTTGTAGTCAGTCTCAGTTTAAGTTTGGTATTACTAAGTTTTTCCTCTGTGTGTCCTCTGCCAAATTATTTATTATTTGTAAGGTTCAGTTTCTTGCATTAAATTGGGATATAAATATTATGAGGATTAAATGATATAAAATGCATAGTAAAATACAGTCAATTTTAGTGACTACAGAATAACTATAGAAATTTTGGAACTGGAGTGTATCTCACTTACTTAGCAGCCATGAGAACCTGGATTTGATTCCCAACATAAAAAATAATCCAGACTCCTCACTGCAACAAGGACTTATTTGACTGGCAATAAGGTGGTGCTATAGGAAACCAAGGTGTACATTAATTCCTGAGTCTCCCAACCGAAGAAAGCCCAGGACCAGATGGGTTTAGTGGAGTGTTCTATCAGACCTTCAAAGAAGACCTAATTCCAACTCTCCTCAAACTATTCCACAAAATAGAAACAGAAGGTACTCTACCTAATTTATTTTGTGAAGCCATAATTACTCTGATACCTAAACCACACAAAGATCCAACAAAGAAAGAGAACTTCAGAACAATTTCCCTTATGAATATTGATGTAAAAATACTCAATAAAATCCTTGCAAACCGAATCCAAGAACACATCAAAATGATCATCCATCATGACCAAGTAGGCTTCATCCCAGGGATGCAGGGATGGTTTAATATGCGGAAATCCATCAACATAATCCATTATATAAACAAACTCAAAGACAAAAACCTCATGATCATCTCCTTAGATGCTGAGAAAGCATTTGACAAAATCCAACACCCATTCATGATATAAGTCTTGGAAAGGTCAGGAATTCAAGGTCCATACCTAAACATAATAAAAGCAATCTACAGCAAACCAGTAGCCAACATCAAAGTAAATGGAGAGAAACTCTAAGCAATCCCACTAAAATCAGGGACTTGACAAGGCTGCCGACTTTCTCCCTACCTATTCAATATAGTACTTGAAGTCCTAGCCAGAGCAATTCCACAACAAAAGGAGATCAAGGGGATACAAATTGGAAAGGAAGAAGTCAAAATATCACTATTTGCAGATGATATTATAGTATTTATAAGTGACCCTAAAAATTCCACCAGAGAACTCCTAAACCTGATAAGCAGTTTCAGTGCAGTAGCTGGATGTAAAATTAACTCAAACAAATCAATAGCCTTTTTCTACACAAAGAATAAACAGGCTGAGAAAGAAATTAGGGAAACAACACCCTTCAGAGTAATCACAAAAAATATAAAATACCTTGGTGTGACTATAACTAAGGAAGTGAAAGATCTGTATGACAAGAACTTCAAGTCTCTGAAGAAAGAAATTGAAGATCTCAGAAGATGGAAAGATCTCCCATGCTCATAGATTGGCAGGATTAATATAGTCAAAATGGCTATCCTGCCTAAAGCAATCTACAGATTCAATGCAATCCCCAACAAAATTCCAACTCAATTCTTTACAGAGTTAGAAAGGGCAATTTGCAAATTCATCTGGAATAATAAAAAAACCTAGGATAGCAAAAACTATTCTCAACAATAAAAGTGCCTCTGGTGGAATCACCATGCCTGAGCTCAAGCTGTACTACAGAGCAATTGTGATAAAACCTGCATGGTATTGGTACAGCAACAGACAGATAGATCAATGGAATAGAATTGAAGATCCAGAAATGAATCCACACATCTATGGTCACTTGATCTTTGACAAGGGAGCTAAAACCATCCAGTGGAAAAAAGACAGCATATTCAACAAATGGTGCTGGCACAACTGGCGGTTATCATGTAGAAGAATGCAAATTGATCCATTCTTATTTCCTTGTACAAAGCTCAAGTCTAAGTGGATCAAAGAACTCCACATAAAACCAGAGACACTGAAATTAATAGAGGAGAAAGTGGGGGAAAAGCCTCAAAGATATGGGCACTGGGGAAAAATTCCTAAACAGAAAAGCAATGGCTTGTGCTGTAAGATCAAGAATTGACAAATGGGACCTCATGAAATTGCAAAGCTTCTGTAAGGCAAAAGACATTGTCAATAAGACAAAAAGGCCACCAACAGATTGGGAAAGGATTTTTACCAATCCTAAATTTGATAAGGAACTAATATCCAATATATACAAAGAGCTCAAAAAGCTGGACTCCAGAAATTCAAATAACCCCATTAAAAATGGGGTACAGAACTAAACAAAGAATTCTCAACTGAGGAATACCAAATGGCTGAGAAGCACCTGAAAAAAATGTTCAAGATCCTTAATCATCAGGGAAATGCAAATCAAAACAACCTTGAGATTTCACCTCAATCCAGTCAGAATGGCTAAGATCAATAATTCAGGTGACAGCAGATGCTGGTGAGGATGTGGAGAAAGAAGAACACTCCTCCATTGCTGGTGGGATTGCAAGCTGGTAGAACCCATCTGGAAATCAGTCTGGCAGTTCCTCAGAAAATTGGACATAGTACTACTGGAAGATCCAGCAATACCTCTCCTGGGCATATACCCAGAAGATGTTCCATTGGTAATAAGGACACATGCTCCACTATGTTCATAGCAGCCTTATTTATAATATCCAGAAGCTGGAAAGAACCCAGATGTCCCACAAAAGAGGAATGGATACAGAAAATGTGGTACATTTACACAATGGAGTACTACTCAGCTATTAAAAACAATAAATTTATTAAATTATTGGACAAGTGGATGTATCTGGAGGATATCATCCTTAGTGAGGTAACCCAATCACAAAAAAAGTCACTTGATATGCACTCACTGAGAAGTGGATATTAGCCCAGAAACTTAGAATACCCAAGATACAATTTGCAAAACACAAGAAAATCAAGAAGAACGAAGACTAAAGTGTGGATACTTCATTCCTCCTTAGAATCAGGAACAAAATACCCATGGAAGGAGTTACATAGAGAAAGTTTGGAAATAAGACAAAAGGATTGACCATCTAGAGACTACCCCACCCAAGGATCCATCCCCTAATCAGCCCCCAAACCTAGACACTATTGCATATGCCAGTAAGATTTTGCTGAAAGGACCCTGATATAGTTATCTTGAGAGAGGCTATGCCAGTGCCTGGCAAATACAGAAGTGGATACTCAGTCATCTATAGGATGGAACACAGGACCCCCATTGGAGGAGCTAGAGACAGTACCCAAGGAGCTGAAGGGTTCTGTAACCCTATAGGTGGAACAACAATATGAACTAATCAGTACCCCCAGAGCTCGTGTCTCTAGGTGCATATGTATCAGAAGATGGCCTAGTCGGCCATCATTGGGAAGAGAGGCCCCTTGGTCTTGCAAATTTTATATGCCCCAGTACAGGGGAATGTCAGAGACAAGAAGTGGGAATGAGTGGGTAGGGGAGCAGGGTGGGGGATGGTATAGGGAACTTTTGGGATAGCATTTGAAATATAAATAAAGAAAATATCTAATAAAAAAAGATAAAAAAATAGGCTATAAGTATCTCCTACTGGCCTCAAATTAAAAGGTATCTATTTCTATCTTTCCAAAGCTACAGGGGCATTCTGTGACTTGAAAACATCAGTGGAGATGAACAAAGTTTCCAGCACTAGAGTTCTGATACAGGAGTTCCTTAGGCTTGTTCTATCTGATTTTTCGTTGTGATTAAGCTGTCCTCTCTGCTTGTTGGGCCAGGCAGGGCCTGCTGAGTGAATTATGTACATGTGGATTGATTGATAAGCCAGTGGAATGGTGGAGGCCTGCAAGCCTACCTTTGGCCCCCAGGTTTCACTGTTTATCTCTTACTTCTACAAGGGTTTGTTTCTTATCTGGCAGTTAGTCTTGCTATCTTGGTCCCCCCTTAAAGCCAGACCCCAGTGATGTCTAATAGTCATAAATAAGTAATTCCAGGGAGTAAATGATACTATGGGATAATTGTCAGGCAGAGCCTGGGAGTTGTAATAAAGACAAGTAGAGTGGTTCAGAAGGAGTTGGAGGCTGGGTCTACTGTAATTCAGAGTCCAGACTGCTAGCTGAGTTATCTCCACTATTTGGTTTCCATCTTCTTCAATGTATTTATTCAAATTCTATAAATTAAGTCTCAGTATGTCCTTGTCACCAAAATTTGGCCTTTTGAAGCTGCTCCTTTTTAAAAAAATTTAATTTTTTATCAAACTAATAAATTTTATTTTAAAATATACAACTCAATATTGACATTTTTAAAGTCATCAAAATAATTTATATTAGTTAAATACCTCTTAAATATAGATGATATCTTCTGAAGCTAAAAGTAATATGCACTCAACAAGGTTTAAAAATTTATTAGTAACATTAAACATGATAGAAGTCGAAAAAAATCTCTTATGAAGTCCTCTATGAAAGAAAATTGTGAAAAGTTGCTGAATAGACAGAAACCATTCAATCCCCAAGGGAGAATATGCAGTGTAACTGTGTCTTCATACAATGAATTGGGCAGTGTTCCTTCCATTTCTATTTTGTGGAATAATTTGAAGAGTATTGGTATTAAGTCATCTTTGAAAGTCTGATAGAGTTCTGCACTAAACCCATCTGGCCCTGGGCTTTTATTGGCTAGGAGACTTTTAGTGACTGCTTCTATTTCTTTAGGAATTATGGGACGGTTTAGATGGTTTATCTGACCCTATTTTAACTTTGATATTTGGTATCTGTCTAGAAAATTGTCCATTTCATCCAGATTTTCTAGTTTTGTTGAATATAGGCTTTTGTAGTAGGATCTGATTTTTTTTGAATTTCTTCAGTTTATGTTGTTATATCTCCCCTTTCACTTCTGATTTTGTTAATTTCTCTGTGCCCTCTGGTTAGTCTGGCTAAGAGTTTACCTATCTTGTTGATTTTCTCAAAGAACCAGCTCCTGGTTTTATTGATTCTTTGTATAGTTCTTTTTGTTTGTACTTGGTTGATTTCAGCTCTGAGATTGATAATTTCCTACCATCTACTCCTCTTGGGAGTATTTGCTTCTTTTTGTTCTAGAGCTTTCAGGTGTGCTGTCAAGCTGCTAGTGTATCCTCTTTCCAGTTTCTTTTTGGTAGCACTCAGAGTTTTTTCCTCTTAGCACTGCTTTCATCATGTCCCATAAGTTTGGATATGTTGTGTCTTCATTTTCATTAAATTGGAAAAGTGTTTAATTTCTTTATTTGTTCCTTGACCAAATTATCATTGAGTAGGGTGATGTTCATCTTTCATGTGTATGTGAGCTTTCTTTTGTTTTTGTTGCTATTGAAGACCAGCTTTAGTCCGAGGTGCTCTGATAGGATGTATGGGATTATTTCAATCTTCCTATATCTGTTGAGGCCTGTTTTGTGACTGATTATATGGCCAGTTTTGGAGAAGGGACCAGGAGGTGCTGGGAAGAAGGTATATTCTTTTGTTTTAGGATAAAATGTTCTATAGATATCTGTTAAATCCATTTGGTCTATGACTTTTGTTAGTTTCAATGTGTCTCTGGTTTTTGTGTGTGTGTGTGTTTCCATGATCTGTCCATTGATGAGAGTGGGGTGTTGAAGTCTCCCACTATTATTGTGTAAGGTGCAATGTATGCTTTGAGCTTTAGTAGAGTTTCTTTTATGAATGTGGGTGCCTTTGCATTTGGAACATAGATGTTCAGAATTGAGAGTTCTTCTTGGTAGATTTTTCCTTTGATGAGTATGAGGTATCCTTCTTTATCCTTTTCGAAAACTTTTGGTTGAAAGTTGACTTTATTTCATATTAGAATGGCTACTCCAGTTTGTTTCTTGAGGCCATTTGCTTGGAAAATTGTTTTCCAGCCCTTTACTCTAAGGTAGTATCTGTCTTTGACACTGAGGTACATTTCCTGTATGCAGCAATATGCTGGGTCCTGTTTACATATCCAGCCTCTTAGTCTATGTCTCTGGGAAATTGAACTCACTGAGGTTAAGAGAGATTAAGGACCAATGACTGTTGCTTCCTGTTATTTTTGTTGTTAGAGGTTAGAATTATGTTTGTGTGGCTATCTTCTTTCGGGATTGTCTTGAGATGATTAATCTCTTGCTTTTTCTTGGGAATACTTTCCCTCCTTGTGGTGGAGTTTTCCATCTATTATCCTTTGTAGGGCTGAATTTATGGAGAGATAGTGTTTAAATTGGGGGTTGTCATGGAATATCTTGGTTTCTCTATCTATGGTAATTGATAGTTTTGCTGGGTATAGTAGCCTGGGCCGGTATTTGTGTTCTCTTAGGGTCTAAATGACATCTGCCCAAGATCTTCTTACTTTTAGAGCGTCTGGTGAGAAGTCTGGTGTAATTCTGGTATGTATGCCTTGATATGTTAGTTGACCATTTTCCCTTACCAACTTTAGTATTCTATGTTTGTTCTGTGCATTTTGGTACTTTGATTATTATGTGAGGAGAGGAATTTATTTTCTGATCCCATCTGTTTGGCATTCTGTAGGCTTCTTGACTGTTTATGGTAATTTCTTTCTTTAGGTTAGGGAAGTTTTCTTTTATAATTTTGTTAAAGATATTTATTGGCCCTTTGTGCTGGGAAATCTTCACTCTCTTCTATACCCATTTTTCTAAGGTTTGATCTTTCATTGTGTTCTGGATTTCCTGGATGTTTTGGGTTAGGAGCTTTTTGCACTTTCTTTGACTGTTGTGTCAATATTTTCTATGATATCTTCTAAATCTGAGATTCTCTCTTCTATCTCTTGTAGTTTGTTGGTGATGCTTGCATCTATGACTTCTGACCTCTTTCCTAGGTTTTTCTATCTCCAATGTTGTTTCCTTTTGTGATTTCTTTATTGTTTCTATTTCCAGTTTTAGACCCTGGATAGTTTTATTCAATTCCTTCACCTGTTTGGTTGTGTTTTCCTGCAATTCTTTAAGGGATTTTTGTGTTTCCTCTTTAAGAGCTTCTAGCTCTTTACCTGAGTTCTACTGTATTTCTTTAAGGGAGTTATTTATGTCCTTCCTAAAGTTCTCTATTATCATCATGAGATGTGATTTTAAATCAGAGTCTTGCTTTTCTGGTGTGTTGGGGTAACCAAGGCTTGTTGTGGTGGGAGAACTGGGTTCTGATGATGCCAAGCAGCCTTGGTTTCTGTTGCTTATGCTCTTGTGCTTGCCTCTTACCATATAGTTATCTCTGGTATTAGCTGGTCTTGATGTCTCTGACTGTGGCTTGTCCCCTGTAATCCTGTGTGTTAGTACTCCTGGGTGACCAGTTCTCTCTGGGAGGAATTTGGGTATGGAGAGCTATGGCACAGGATCAGCTATAGGGTGCAGATGGAAATGGGGAGTATTCTTTTCCACTATGCTCCTTGTTCTGGTGTCCTGAGGGCTCTGGGTATGCCCTTCTTTGGCCAGGAATTTGAGCAAAAGTGGTGGTCTTACCTGTGCTCACAAGTGTGTCTGCACTCCTGGGAGACCAGCTCTCTCCTGGTGGGATTTGGGTAAGGAGTGCTGTAGCACAGGGTCAGCTCAAGGCATTGTGGTGCAGGATCAGCCTCTGGTGTAGACCAAAACTGAAAGCTTTTTCCAGTGGTTTTCCCAGACAGTGTCCAATCAGTTTCTAGTCATTCAAGACTTCTTCAACTTTTGAAATAAACCTTTCCCACTCCAAGGCTGGGGTGAAGTCTGCGACCTCAAATATTTCAGACTCAGGCTCACTGTCTTCTGCCATCTTGTTTCTTTTCTTTCATTCAATGGATGGTGCCTTGTTATGGGCATTAACATTTCCTTATTGAGTGATAGCCAATAGAAGCAAACTTAGATTTTTTTTTCCCCTACAAAATGTCGGTCACAACTAACTAAATGTGTTTAAGTTATCAGTCTTTCCAACAGTCAAGTCTAGCTTCTGTATCAAGCTCTTTTTACTAGAGCTAAAATAACAAAGGACAATTCTGATTTTTGAATTTCACTGCGTTTCAAAGCTATTTCACTTTTAGCTTCTTTGTCACTAATAGGCATTGAAATGGCAAGAGAGGACAGCAGGAGAAGGGAAGAGGCTGGATGTTTCCACACAGTGCTTACACCATTAGCCTTCACACTGCTGAGAGACCAGGAGAGAGACTGGAGGTGGGCTGCTGTATGGTGGGCACTTCTGTCATGTCCTAGAAAGCATGTAAAATTACCTCTTCTCTAACAGATGAGCTGTGGGCCCAAAGTGGTTCAGTCCATTAGCCAGACCACCCAACTCAGCTCTAGCAACTATAAACAGTGTTACACAGAATCCACCTATGTCACCTGGAACATCTTCTGATGTAGTTAAGGCATTTATAAGGCATGCATCTTTATGACCTTTTCTGTGAAGCAGGAAATCCTGGCTGCATCTTTAGTTTTTCCAGTGGAAAAACTTGTGTGGGTAGATTCTTAGAGAGCCTGGAAATTCTACTGTGGTGTGGTATGAGAGAGAAAATTGTGGTGCTTTGGAGGGAGAAAGCTGCAGGCCTGCCAAGGAAACAAGGTCTCTTTCAGCCTCTCTTTTGACACAGGACATCCTTAAATCTATGGTGCTATACGGCTCCAGGCTGCTTCATGCTTAGTCTTTCACTGTATTTGGTTTTTCTTTCAGAATAATTAAATTCTGTTTTTCTTAAGGAAAAGAATGTTTCCAAGTATAGAAGAGTTATGAGTGCCTGACCAACCACATTCTCTCCAAAGTTTCTTAACACAAGTTGGAACTGCCTGAATTAAAATTTCTAGCACCAGGATAAGGAAGAACTGCACGGATCATGTTTTCATGTAAAGAGTCTCTAGCTAATTTCAGTATCACATCATGCATGGATAATGCATTTTTCATTAAGAATGAAAGCACAGATCGATGACATACTTTTTTGACTAAGATAACTTAGAGGAGAGTATAATTTAAAATTTTTATTATGAGTTAGAGGAGAATTTTTTTTTAAAAAAATCACCTTTTATAATTCATTGTAGTGTTTTCCCAAAATCGACTCACTATCTTTTTTTTTCATTTTTTTATTAGAGAAATTCTTCATTTACATTTCAAGTGTTTGACTCACTATCTTATTAGTTGTTCAACTAAGTTGCTTTTGAGAGTAAACATGGATTTTGTTAATAATCATATCAAATCCTGGGGCTGTCTCAGGTAAACTAGGATAAATATTAAATCTATCCAAGCAGAAGGCACTGTTTTCCTACTATACATTTTATGGGAAGCCCAGACTACCATGGCTTAAGAGGTATTTAGACCCATTAGCATTTCACAAGTAGTAACAGGTCCTTTTTTTCTTTATGCTATTTTTTTTCCTTTATAGTCATCTACTTTGCCTCTTTTTGATGATGAACCCTTTAGTGACATACCTTTGGTGTCTAAGGACATATGTTATGTCTTCTGCCTTAAAAATGAGAATAAGGCTTATGTTTTGGCACTGGGGATGAGCTAAACGATAATGACTCTTCACTCTGAATCTGTGCCTCTGTAGCGGATGTTCTCCAGTCTTCTTTTACTTCATCATGTCCACCATTTAGCTGGTGGATTTCTCTACTGCTGTGACTGTTCTGAAGAATCTTCACACAGCAGCCCTGTGGTTGGGGGACAGGAGGACCAGGTGGCTGAGCTATCCCGAGGAGCTTTGGTTGTGTCACCTTCTGGGAAGGAGTATCAGAATACTGTGTCCTGTTTCTGTGCCCTGGAACATGGATCCTTTGCTGGAAGGCCATTTTGTGGCTGCTGGTTTTAATAAAGGGCAGTGGTGCCCCCTGCCTAGCCTGTAAGCCCATGCTCTTTACCTTCTCACTTGCTAATTCAGGGACCCTGTTCCCTGCTTGAGAGTTTGACCATGGTAGCACTGAGACTTAGGGCCTCTGTTTCACTGCTCAGAACCCCCAAAGATGGACAGCTTTTTTTTGTAGGTCATCTCAAGGCTTGATTATCTTTAAGCCTTTGCTGAGAGTCCAGCAGGGGCGATTCATGAGCCAGCTGCAGCAGGGCAGGATGAAGCTAGAAGGAGAGAGTCTGCAGCTAGGGAACTGACAGGCCATTTTTGTGTCCCCTTGTTTTCCAGATCTTATTTTCTATGATCATTATGGGAGTCAGAGCCCAAGGAAGTTCTAGTCCTGAGAAGACTGTTCAGCACTTCTGACAACAGAGGGTCCGTCAGTCTAAGGCTGAGATGCTCTGATGAACTTAGGACAACTTCTCTCAAATCTGCAGATGTTATTGTATGGAAGGGGGTCTCAGTTCCTTTTTTCAGTTTCAGGCAATCAGTATAGTGAGGTAATTTGAGGGTTTTAAAAATAGCTTAAATAATAAATTAAACCATGCTTCAAGTTCTTTTTCGTTGGTAGACATGTTGTACCACAGAGAGACTATTAGTCAATGACCTAACATCTATCTGTTTTTTCTCTCCCTATAGTTTTTGGGGTTGTGAGGGGTGGGTCTGATGCTAAGGTCCGGTTCCCCAATTGGTTCTTGATCTGTCAGTGAAGAATTCCAGGGCCGATTGTTGGGTGGAAGCGACAGGCACGACCCTTGGGTCCTTGGAGGCAGGCAGGGAGACACAAAGAAGGAGAATGGAGTTTGCCATGCTTTGGAAAGAGAAGAACTAAGAGCCACGTGAGATCTCAAAATGGAGTGGTCACACAGGCAGCTCCTATAGGTAGGTGGTCAGGAGAATTTAGCAACTGAAGTTTAGGGCAGATTGGAGAGACAGAGAAAAGAAATTGGTAAGGGCATGATTTTCCAGGCAGGAGATAGTAGCGCCCAGCAATTGTGCAAAGAAGGCAAGTTGAAAAGGAACAAGTGTGTATGTATGTGTCTTTTATCCAAGGATTCAAGGGAAGCTGGAAGGGGCTCTAGCGTGGCCACTTCCTGGAACAAAGGCAGGTAAGGCAAAACTACATGCAACAGAAGGTACCAATTTGTACAGCTAAAGTCTTAACTTTTCGAGATCCTATTGAAGACAGGTATGGCCAAAGAGTTATAAATAAATGATTATTGAGTGGGGACACTCAGAGAGACTCTTTTTTTTTTCTCTTTATTAGATATTTTCTTCATTTACATTTCACATGTTATTCAGAAATTTTCCCTTACCCTCCCGTGTCCCCGCCCTGCTCCCCTACCCACCCCCTCCCATGTAATGGCCCTGGCATTCCCCTGTTCTGGGGCATATAGAGTCTGTATGACCAAGGGGCCTTCAGAGAGACTCTTTAAAGGGGTCTCATGCCATTGAGAGACAGGCTTCTTTTTGCCTTTTCTTTTCATTTTGTCTGAAATGCTAATGCTGTATTTGTTCACCATTTTAAGATGACAAAGTGATCTTGAGGCTGACAGCTACACACTAAAGCAATTCAGCAAAATCCTGAAGGAGACTGAGGCATTCCTGGTACTGTGAGGCCTTCTGCTGAACCCATCTCATTAGATTTCACATGAAATGAATGAAAAACCAATCTCTACCATGTTATTTAGACTTTTCTGTTATCCAAACACATATTTTATTTCATTTAATCACCAGAAATTTCAAATTACATGTCTTAGCAGCTTCTAATGGTTTAAATGACTTGTCTGGGACCACTGAACAAAAAATGGCACATGGGAAGTTTGATCCTGGGTCAGTCATATCAAGTCCAAGATCTTTCCATCCACTTCTCTTTTTGAGGGCAGCTAATGTGTGATGGCAAACTCTCTATCAATTCTTTGCAGACACTCTTGCTGTCCAAACATGCTTCCATCTGTTGACCCACTGTTGCTGGCTACTCAAAGCCCTGTTCAGTAGAGAAGTTAAGACATTATTTATATCCTTCTGACTACAGCCCTAGGTCCTTACAGTGGTAAGTCTCGTTGTGTCTGTCATTCTGTCTGTCTGTCTGTCCGTCTGTCTATCTATCTGTCTGCCTGTCTCCCCCATTTTCCTTCTTCTCTCCGATCCATATATGTCTGCTAGAAGTGGATAAACTACATGCCATCTGAGTCACAAAGCTAGAATAATTCAAAGAAGATGAGAAGACAAGTCATGAGTTAGGGCACCGGGTTTTTCAAGCTCCTAAATCTTGTGTGACCAGTTCATTACCTCTCTTTCTCTCTCCCATCCTGCCTTTTCTTTTCAGTGGTCACATCAACAACCATGTAGGTTGATTTATAGGTTGTACTTGTGTGCTCTTTGAAATGGAGCGAAAAATTGAAAAGCTTATGTCAAGCCCATTCATTCACAGACACATTCAAGAACAAATTAATTTTAAAGCATTTACGGGCTCTTTAATGTTTTGAGTTTTGCTTTATAAATTTGTAGTGATCTTTATGGCAGAATGTCTATTTAAGCCAAAGCTTTTACAAACTTGGAGACATAATTTTACGTAAGACATCCAGGGCTTAAATACATCATAGGATGGGAAATGAGGCTTAGAATTGAGGCAACCTCACACCACTTATTCCACAAAATGCAATCATCTGAAGTCAATCATGATGTTCTGAGTCATAGGTCAGCTGGAAAGGCCTTAGCGGCCACCTGCCTAACCTTCTCATTGTAGAGATGGAAGGGCTGAGATCTAGAGCAAGTAAGTGATGTAGAGAGACTGAGGGCAGGACTGGGCCCAGGTCCTGGGGCTGCAAACCCTCCATGCACAAGATACCTATAGCATTGAACCTCCCTATAGCACTGAACCTACCTATAGCATTGAACATTTTGACAATAGGAAAAAATTAGAGTGAACTATTTCTTCTTTGTCTGGAATTACTGTCAAGCTTGGGTATTACTGGTAACCTTCTTCACATTGTTCAGGGACTTACTATGTCCCACAGTGTGCTCTGGCACACACCTTATGCTTCTGTGCATCACATACTACTATGGGCTACTGCTGGGCATGTTTAACATGACTCATTCATGTAGGCTGTTGTTTTCTGGGCTCAGGACTCCATTTCACTCCAAGACAGCCAAAGGGATAGTGAATAATGAAAAGAAATCCAGGCATAGGTGTAAGCCTATATTATTATCCTGCCTTTAAACACCACCTTCACAGTGACTGTCTTCTGCCTGTCTGTCCTCCTTGCCTTAACCCTTCACTGAAGACAATAGTTATTTTGTAACATTGGCCCATCTGGAATTTCTTCAGGCTGATGTGGTCTACTTGGTTTTGGGGTGTCACAGGTGTGCTGTCAGATGGGTGGCCAATGCACAGGTTTCTCCATGTGTTTTAAAAAGAGTCATCCCTTCCTTGAAAAAAAAGAAAGAGGACTTCTTCCTGGTTATCAGCCAGGAAAAATTTTAGGAGGACACTGGGCAATGATTATGGACATTTTGGGTGGGTACATCTGATAATAGCTACTGGTGGTCAGAGAACAAGAGACTCAAGGCCTTAGGGAAACCTCTCATGGAGGAATTGCCTTGCAGCACCACAAGCTCAAGGTAAGGCTGAGATGAATTTTATGAATTCTATTAATACCTGATAAATATATTATATTAAGTTGTTATGTCCTGCATCAGCTACCCACTTGAACCAAGGATATGTCTAAAATTTTTTAATGTAGCAACATCATGATGCTCGATTTGCCAACAGCTCTGCCTTGGAGACAAACACTTCCATAGTATTGCTCTGAGACAGCATGAGAAAGGGTCTACTGAGAGGAGGCAGTCACCAGTCTCACACAACCCACCTCCACCTTCTGTTTAAAAGGACACATTGTATCATTGAGTACAATAAATGCATTGAATACAATGCTCAACACATTGTATCATTGAAAGACCCCCTCTACCTCTTTTTTCTTCCAGTTGACTTTGTCACCAAATTCCAAATTACAGATCCTTAAGCTTCAAGGAATAATTCTCTTTTCTTCAAGGGGTTGGCGTTTCTTTTTCTCAAAAATTTTCTTTAATATGTGTGGGCATTTTGCCTATATGCATACCTGTGCAGCCCATATACACATTTCCCATGGAGGCCAGAAGAGGACATTGGATATCCTGGAACTGAGTTCCAGATGTTTTGAGTTACTGTGTGGGTTCTGGGAATAAAACCTGAGTCCTCTGGAAGAGTAGCTAGTACTCTTTAACTACAGTAGCTCTTTAACTACTGAGCCTCTCTACACCCCTGGTTGATTTTCTTAATGTAAGCAGGCAGTTATTTTCTACCCTATCATCTGGGCAGCTAAGTAGCTTTTAACACTCTTGGCAAGTTTACCAGACTTTCGTTGGCAAACTGAGTCTGTGTTTGTGAAGTGTCTGAGCCATGTCCTCTCTTGTATTTAAATGATTCACTTGGATCTGGAAGACCTGGTGGTTTTATTCAGTCTCTGTCCATCCCTGCTTTCCTAAGCCTGAAGTGTTGGCCCTGCCTCTTGAGCTTTTAGAGGTGGCTGATGCAGAGAGAACAGTGAGCTGAGTTGGAACACTCAACTCAGATTTCCACACTCCAACACCCCACTCACACAGATGCCTTTAAAAGGATCTTAAAGGTTTAGTTCTCACTGGAGAGTAATAGACATATGTAAACATAGTAAGGGGCATTTCAGAACTGGATTTCAGAATCAACTGAATATTCTGTACTTCAGCCCTTAGCCTCAGAGTGAGCTGGCATTAGATTGTCTCTTGTTCACAGTTACAAGTACTTCTGAGTGGAAATTCTTCACTCTGTCTGCTTTTCTGAACAGAGACAGTATCTCAGGGCATAGCTGCTAGAGGAAGGTGGACTGTGGTATTCCAGAGTGACCCACAGAGCCTTGGGGAGGGGACACAGCTGACCCATGTCCTCACCACTTACAGACACTTGTTAAAACCTACATCTTGGGTATTCCCTGGTGATCACTTTATGTCACATTAAAAAAAAAAGAGCACTATGATGATTGAATTTTTAAAATGTAGAAAACATGGAATCAAGATTAGTGTTAGAGATGCTTTTGGATGTTTTATTCAGTAAATGAGCAAGCAGTACATGGTTAGTTAGCACAGAGAGGCGAGAGCCTGCCAGGCACTGAAGTTCTCAGGGGAAGTGGAACCAGTTTAAGGACAGGCGCTGCATGGGTCTTTTTAGGCACCTCTTCTGGGACCAGGTCCTGGAGCATCTTAGGGTCAATGCCAGGACAAGTTGGTTGTGAGGTTGCTTGCTTTCCTAGGGAGTGGGGTTATTCTAAAAGAGCAGAAGGTATTTCCCCGACTCCCTGGATCATATGAGGCAAGAAGTCTCTGCTTCTGTTCCTGGGGTGGGGCTCCAGGGGTTCCCCTACATCTGTGAGGCAGGGAGACTCAGCCTGACTGGGAGGGGGGGGGGCGGGAACTGCTTGGTGGAAGGAGCTGGGCTCTGCATGGCTGTTGGAGGAGGCTGGGGCTGCATTTCTATATGTTCTGGGTCTTTGTGCTTTACTTATCAACTGAAGAAAGGTGGGCATGGGATGAGCGGCTCAGAATCCTTGGAAACCCCTAGTCATCAGCTTCCTGTTTATGCTACAGGCTTCAGCCCAGCCGGATACCCTGCCAGTGCAATCTTGGTCTGGTTTGATGAGGCGTGGTTGTTGGCTTATGAGAACAAATCCTGGGCATGCAGCTCACATCTCTTCCTGTATCCTCTCCAGTCTAATCAAAATGTAGAGAAACATTGCAGCCATGCAGAGGCGGAGGATAAGGGCTGAAGTTTTAATCTGGAGCCATGGTACATTATTAGCACTTGGCACATCCTTTCATTCTTTCTATTTTTCTTTTGAGGGAACTGCCTATACATTTTTTTTTTTCACTGAGAATGATAAATGGGCTTGGCGTTTCCCACTCCTGGGTTTTGCATGCTCCGTGACTGCACTTTCATTTTCCAATTTTCAGACATAACAAGTCCAGATGTGTGTGACCGAGAAGGTGCCGATATCCCAATGAGCTCAGTTTTCCTGTAATACATATGATGTTTAAACTGAGGGGCACACAGACAAGAGACAGAGATGGCGCTTCCTCTCTCATTGAAATCCCAATCTCCTCATTCTTAAAACAAACAAACAAACAAACAAACAAAAAACAACAACAAAAAACCCAAAACACTATTTTGATCCATCCTGTTAGGAATCTAGTGGAAGTGGGGACTGTTTTGGTAGCTAAGCCGTGCATGTCTCTATAGCATTCGCCACTGTTTGTTCCCAAGGGACTGTCAGAGCACAGTTCCTTAAGCACACAGGCTGCAATGACGGGGCTGTAGAGCATTCAATTACAGCAATTACCAGCATGAGTGACCGAAATCCTCAAAGTTGTTTCTGTTTTCAGCAGGGGTTTGCCTGTGAATGGCATTTATCTGGCTGCTGGGACTTGAGGTATGAGTGCCAAGACACATCTGTTATAGGATGCAACTGTTGCTGTTTTTGTTTTGGGAAGGCAAAGGCTTTCTACTCTTGGAATATTAAGACATAATTCAGAAGGGATGGTCAGAACTCCTGGGTATAACCAGGTGGGAGACTGCTGAGCAAGGTTGAATGTAAGTGGATGAGTAAATACTATTTTCTTTTCTAGATCTAAATGGGCAAGAAGAATGTAGTAGTAGTAGTAGTAGTAGTAGTAGTAGTAGTAGTGGGGGTGGGGGTGGTAGGTGTGTGTGTGTGTGTGTGTGTGTGTGTGTGTGGTATGAGAGTGTTAGGGTGTGTTTGTGTGGGAGTGAATGCTGAAGTCAGAAGGTGTGTTCACCCATGAGGGCACATATAGAAGTGCATGGATGACACTGGACATCTTCTGGTATTTTTTTTCACATTTTCTATGGTGTTTTTTGATAGGTCTTATGGTAAACCTGGAACTCACAGATTCAGTCAGACTGGCTGGTCAGGGAGGCCCTGGGATTTGCTGATCTCTCTCTTGCCCTGTCAGTGCTGGGGTTACAGGCACCCCTCCACACTGGCCTGTTATGTGGTTGATGGGGATATGTACTTGAGCGAGATTAGCTGCACATTATCCTGAGCCATCTCCCCAGGAACGTATGGGTATAGACTGTTAAAGCAGACAGATAAAGGCAGGAGACAGTGTTTGTACGAAAGTGGAGCGCGGTGGCCTTAGGGAGGTCCTAGTGCTGAAATGGCAATTGTAATGATTGGAAGTCGGCATCATGTGTGTCAGTGTTACTATTAGAAGTGAATGCACATTCCAGATCATTCATGAGATTTACTGTTTTCTTAGCAGGATCAAGACGAAAGATTTGCAGTTGCACTTACAGGGATCAAATTGAGTTGGCATTGGATCCACTTAGTAACACTAGGAATGATTCAGGGCTTTGCTGAGTGCTTGGAGTCATGTAAATTAAACATCATGGATGATGGTGGGGCCATGACCTATTTTCTCTCAGAGTTCTATATTGCTATAAATTATACAGGCAATTTCTTCTGTGCATCTGATGAGAAGGAGGATCCTGAAGTTGGTGATGGCATGACCGGAGATAGAAAAACAGGCAAAGGCTGAGAAGTAAGTAGTTAAATATAAACTGCAAAGGTTTTAGTTTGTGTAGGAAAGTTAGCTTTCCTTTTTTTTTTTTTTGTATAGAATAGAGCTTATTCAGGGCATGGGGAGGGGAGTTAAAAGGGTAGTAAAGGCAGAGAAAGGCAGAGAGAAGGAGAGAGTAGAGAAGTAGAGGTCAGCCATGGCCATGTAGAGAGAGGGGGGAAGGGAATGGGAGACAGGGGTCACAAGGGAGCAAGAGGCAAAGGAGAGGCGAGAGTGTGAGAACAGCTTTCCTTTTTGTTAGCAGGAGATAGATAGACAGACAGACAGATAGATAGATAGATAGACAGATACTATGGACTTTCAAACCACAACATCGGCATCATACAAACAAACCCAAGCAAACAAATTCTCAAATTCAACACAAAAAAGCCAACATTTCAGAGGAAGTGGGATGTCTTCTTTGTTCTTCTGGCTTTACTCTCTGTTTCTCTCTTACAGTACTTTTGAATATCTGAAATTTAGGCCACTTATTACTTTATTTATAAAGCAAGGACTGTGACGAGATGCTCACTCCTGGCTCAGGTAGTAAAAATATCTGTGAGGTGATGTGAAACCAAATGTGCAGCAATCGGTTTAAAATCATCAAGATGCTCAAAGATGCACAGATCTTGGGGTGACTCAGCCGGCTGCTGTCTGTAGGAAACAAGACATAGACTCCGTGACTCAGCCGGCTGCTGTCTGTAGGAAACAAGACATAGACTTCAGGCAAGGCTTATTGCCATGTGGACTGCAACAGTTTTGCTAGATTACACAGAAGGTGGAAGTGGTAGAAGAACACCCACCCTACCTCTCTGAGGACTTTAGGTACACACATTCCTAAGAGCATCGAAATGAATTTGTGTGGTCTTTGTTGGCTCAATATAGTTTTCTTGCTGTTTCCTTATTTTCTTTCCTGCTTTATTCATGTCAATGTTATCCAAAACAATTCCTGTGATGTTGGAAATGTTCTATCTCCTTTTAAAAAAGTTAAAGTTACATTATTATTCCTTTGTCTGTGTGTGTCACAATGCCTGTGTGGAGGTCAGAAGACAGCATGTGGAGGCCAGTTCTCTCCTACCATCTAGGTTTCAGGCACCAAACTCAGACTGTTAAGTTTGGTGGCAATCACCTTTGCCTTCTAAGCCATATCTCTGGTTTCATCTTTAAAATTGTTAGTGAACATGTAATTCTGCACTGTTGAAAAATGTCAAGTCACTCGTCATTGGTATCTATGGGATACTTGAAATGTAGCCAGCATGCCTGCTTTGGAAAGGAGCCATATTTTGGCTTGTTAAATTTGAATTCAAATCGCTAGCCCCTGGTCTGAGTGCATGGTATTGGAATAGAGTTTTAACTAAATATTGAAGATGACTCAGCCATAGGAGGATTTCAAAGGACAGTTGACAGTGTGGTGCAAGGAGGGGCTGAAGGGAGGCACATTCAATAGAATTCAATAGAATTAGAATCAGCAACTGGTGCTGAGAGGGGAGGCTTCTGTGGTGTTCTCAGTGGATCAAGAAGAAAAAGCCTTGGTGTTCCATGAGGTGTGAGAGTCTCAGGAACACACACACACACACACACACACACACACACACAGACTCAAAATGTGCATTCACACACATGCACACATACACACATGCATACACATGATATGCACTTACACATGTACACATGCACACTTCCACCCCAACACACATGCATGCACACACACATTTACAGGCACATGCACACAACGACCCACCCACAGGGACAAATGCGTACACCATTCTTATTTTCCTCAGGAATCTCTAAAAAAATGAGAAAGGGGAATAAGAAAGTAAAGAGTATTCTATTCATCTAAACACAGGCACTCAAGTGTTGTTGGAGATTTGGAAAATGATGGGTTACAGAGACTGTGTTGACAGTTAAGATCATTAAATCAGAGAGAGAGAGAGAGAGAGAGAGAGAGAGAGAGAGAGAGAGAGAGAGAGAGAGAGAGGTTTACATGAGAAAAATTTCCAGGGAAACCTGGTCTTTTTTGATTGGATGGGCTGGATCAAAGCAGCAGGCAGATCAGGTCAGTACAATAGGGAGCAAAAGCCCTTCCTGGGTTAAATGTTGTAAGCTGAGGTTGAAAATAACTAGCACCTGGCACTCATTACAAGGACTGGCAAACTTGTAGTAGTTGGTGTAAATAGCACTACAAAACGATAATCTAATGAACATCTAATGTCGTGCTTAGAGAGGCAGAGGGATAGAGGCTTGCAGTCTTACAACTGGAAGAGGTCCTTGTGGGCTGGAGTGGCCAGGGTATGATGGGCTTGGCCTGAGTAGAAAGCATAAGGAGAAACCATATCCCCAAGACGACAGTAGGAGCTGGTCATTTGAAAGTTAGGTCGTGATCAGAAATCATGCTTAACACAGAGGATGATGGGAAGGCAGAAGGCACAGGTTAGTGAGACAGGCTTGGAAAGTATATTTTCTGGAAATACAATGGTGTTAAAATAGCCAAGAGTGGGCTGAGTAGGAGTTGTGGCAAGGTGAGATGCTTGCACACCTGGGAAAAGTCTGCTCAGACCTTATGTCATTGTCACAAGTAGGTCTGACAGTTACCATGTGCTCTGGAGAAAAGCTTCTGACTTTCATTTTATATGGAAGTTGCCACCCAGACCAATGTGTCATTTCAAATGGAGCTTAAGAGATTAATCCAATGTCTCCTTTATGCAACAGCCTAGAGCAATTGAAAGAAGTTACTATGGTTACTGTAGAGGACTAAAATTAAGATCAAAGGTGATGATTTAAAATCCAAGGAAATAGAATAGGTTTGAACTACAGCTGGCATTTGTGCATTGTATGGACTATCTGCTTATCTTTGGCAAAGGCATCTCTTTATGGAGTAATATCAGCACACAGCATAGTGGTTCAAGCAGCCCTTAGAGGTAGTACAGAGTTCTGGGCAGCAACATGAAACTGTGCTAGGTTTAGAAATGAAGAGAAAGGAATCAGGTTTAGAATATGTGTGAGTTTTTTTTTTTTTTTTTTTTTTTTTTTTTTTTTTTTTTTTGGCAGACTTATCACCCAACCTGATGATTCTTGTTGCCTTGGTGGGTTGATATGGGGGAATGTCTTAGACTCTATTGGCCAACATATTTCTCTTAAAAGAACCTGCCAAGAGGTTTAAGAATAAATATTTTCTGTAAGATACAGTTCTTCAAGCTGTCCTTTTGGACAGAGACTCTGTCTTGTACTCCAAATACAAGATGAAGACTTGTACATCTCCTAGAATAGATAATAGAACAATGTGGGACTAATTCCTGTTGGGCTGTCCTGCATGGAATGTGCTCAAGTATGGGAAGAAGGGGTTTGGCATCTGAATCCTGAATGATCAAAACAGTTCCAGACATGGATCCCTCATCCTTTGGAGAGTGGGATAGGAGGTACCCTGATAGCTCCAACAATGGACCCACCTACCTGCAGTACTAGCATGAGGTGGTGTCTACATTACCATACTCTCCCACAAACCAGGCCTGCAATTTGTGAAGAAATGACCTTGCTGTGCATTGGAAACCAGTCCCAAGAGAGACTCCAGGGCATGGAACAAGGTAGAAAGGATTACTGGAAAGGAAGAGAAAGGGTCCCAACTGGAGTCTTTGGACAAAGCACTGAAATTAGAACATTAAAATGTATACATTTAGTTACCCCCATCCCTAGTCATGTGGTCTTCTTATTTTTCTGAGAGAGAGAGAGAGAGAGAGAGAGAGAGAGAGAGAGAGAGAGACCTTTCCAGACGTAGAACACAAGTACACAGTCTAACAAGTAGTGATGGAATGAACATACGTCTAGCCCCTGGCCAGGTCAAGTGTTAGGACACTCCTAGTCTCATACTAGTCACGGGTCATCTCTCTCTTTCTGGAGTGACCATTATCCTGAGTGACAGCCTGCTACCTGGATTTCTTTGTGGGGTGGCCAGCCACATTCACACCCCCAAACCACACCAAGGCCATTTTCTTCTGTATGTATTCTTTGCATTTCCCTTCTCTCACTAAGCAGCACACCCATGCTAATGCAGATATCTATGGTTCCTTTATCACACCCATGCTAATGCAGATATCTATGGTTCCTTTATCACACCCATGCTAATGCAGATATCTATGGTTCCTTTATCCCCCCCTGCTGTACAGTGCTGGGTCATTGTGATTGTTTCTCTCTCCTGTTGAGATCACAACCTTCCCAGCAGCTGCTGACTGTCTGTTAGTGATGGCCGTGCCAATAACAAGAACTGAAGTTGAGAAGTAAGCATCCTAGAGCACAATGAGCACCAGCTACTGAGAAAGTGTTATTGATCTTTCTCCAAATAAGACAGCATCTACAACAGGCAGGATTATCATGGTGACTCATGGAGAGAAGCCTCAGGGGCTGCAACGGGTACTCCTGAATGCCCACTTTGTCCTCTTTACAAGCAATTCTTTGTATTATCGAACTCAGGGTAACAAATTCTTATTGGTGGAACATTAATTTGCAGACTCACCGTAAGATCCCTCACCGTATGCGTTGCTTTCTCTTAACGTTGATATTATCAGCCAGGAGGTGTCAGCATTAAGTTAACCTTCATTTTATTTCAGGTTTAAGCTTCCAAGATGATTGTGAACTAAAAGTGGGAAGAGCTTTAATGTATGCACTCATTTATGCTGGTGCTGACAAAGACGGATGCTTGGCACCAGCGTGGCACCTGTCATAATAGTAATGATAATTGCTAATGACTGTAACAGCCACAGTAAAACATGCTGTCATCTACCCAGCAAATGATGCCACCAATGTAGAGTCAGTATACTGTTTTTTAAAACTATTTTTCTTTCTTTTAAGGATGGAGAGTGAATGTGTGCTTACCAGCCTTTGCTTTTCTGGCAGGCCTCCATTAGTAGGATGCAGGGTGCCTTCCACCAGATTTTATACAGACTCTAGCTTCAAAATAAAGAAAGTTGCCTTCGGCACACCCAGGGTATTTTTGGACCACTGAACATAAAATGTGCTATAAGGGAAGGATTGAGCAATGATCTTCAGCTGCCAGTTCTCTTTGGCATCTATATGACAACATCCATAAACGCACCTTAATTACACATCACAAAGCAATTGGAAACAATTTCCTTAAATGGTTTCCTGATGGAAAATACTTCAGTGATTTCTCCTTAAGTGGAAAGTCATATATCTACTGTTTGCTTGGCATCTTCATCTGAATATCCTGACTTTCTGTGGAGGCTGGAATGACCTTTTCTTTTTTTGGCTAGGGGTGGGTTTAATTTATGTTGTTGCTGCAGCACCAATAGTATATCTTATTTCCAAATGTTTGCCCATTTGGATAAAATGATGGCATTATCCTACACAAAAGAAACTCATGCCTTTCCCCATGTAGCCTTCTTCTGCTTCCCCAAACTCTGTGGATACTACTTTTCCTAATCACCAGCGAATCACCTTTCCAGTGGCTCAGACTTCAGGAGATGAATTAGCCTCTCCCATCAAACCTGTAGAGTCTACCTCAGAGCCTTCTCTTCAACCAAGCTCTTCTATCCGTGTCCTTGCTACCTATTTCTCTACACACCATCCTCTCCTTCCTGTGGTACTCAGTGTGGCCTCCCTTCCAGTGCCTTTACATTTAACCCTATTCTTTGCAACTTGGTTTCCATTTTTCCAAGCCTCAGTGAGACCCTACCACCCTAATTAAAATCCTTGCAATGACATCTTGTTGACCTTGAATGCAGTCCTGGCCCATAGGGCCTATTGGAGATTCTCTCGACATTCCTCATGGCATCCTTATCCTTTCAAGCACTGGGTTCCTCAGGAAATGCTGTGTCTAGGTACGGCCTGCTTCTTTACTAATGGGGTACTAGTGCCATTTACTTGAATTGTATTTGTATAGACTGTTTGCTCATTAGTGGAGCTGTGTGCACTTGCTCATTATATCCCAGCACCGACTCTCTGCACAGCACATTCATTGCTATTGTTCAGAAAAGATTCACCAGCCCAACAAATGGCTGACATTCAATATGGGCCCCTAAGCTCAAACAACAAGGTTGTCTATGCTGTTGGGTTAGACTTCTCTTGCCTGTCAGAATAGATCTTTAAGCTACTCATTTGATATATACATTATGAATTTCATTTGATATAGGACAAAAGATTACTTGTAGGAAAAGTAAATATCAATAATTCAAAAATGAAAAGTTTGCTATTCCAAAGATGATGGTGATGCATCTCAAGAACCAGGATGAATCGGTAAACACAGCAGTCCCTGGTCATGGCTTTTGGACCTGCCTTTTGGAAAACTGCTCTGCATCTAGTAGCAGACTCTCAAGGGCAGAATATGGATGGCTGTGTAGTACCTACTGCAACCTTAGCTTATCTGATCCCTTAGGTGGAAGGTAGAAAGCACTTTCACATTTTGCTCAGTCTTTTATCACATGCTAAGACTCTCAAAGCATGGTGTGTCTTCTACCTGTCTAGGATGTGATGTTTAAGAAAAGGATATTGCTAAATAAGGAATAAATTATTGGGTTGCCCTAGGTTGAAAGATCCACAGATCCTGTCAGAGCACATCTAAGACCACTACTTCTGCTCAAATACCTGGGCCAAGAGAGATGTGAAGAGCAATTAAGACACAGGAACCAAAGAGCAGCCGGGACAGGATCCTTCTGGTTTCTGTCTGCACCGTGGAGCTGACCTGTGCCACAGCTCTCCATACCCAAATTCCTAAAGGAGAAAACTGGTTTTCCAGGAGTACTGACACACAGACTTGCAAGAGAGACAAGCCACAGTCAGAGACAAGACCAGCTAACACCAGAGATAACCAGATAGCAAGAGGCAAGGGCAAGAACATAAGCAACAGAAACCAAGGCTACTTGGCATCATCAGAACCCAGTTCTCCCACCACAGCAAGCCCTGAATACCCAAACACACCAGAAAAACAAGACTCTGATTTAAAATCACATCTCATGATGATAATAGAGAATTTTAGGAAGGACATAAATAACTCCCTTAAAGAAATACTGGAGAACTCAGGTAAACAGCTAGAAGTACTTAAAGAGGAAACACAAAAATCCCTTAAAGAATTGCAGGAAAACACAACCAAACAGGTGAAGGAATTAAACAAAACCACCCAGGAGCTAAAACATTGAAATAGAAACAATAAAGAAATCACAAAAGGAGACAACCCTGGAGATAGAAAACCTAGGAAAGAGATCAGGAGTCATAGATACAAGCATCAGCAACAGAATACAAGCAATAGAAGAAAGAATCTCAGGTGCAGAAGATACCATAGAAAATATTGAAACAACAGTCAGAGAAAATGCAAAATACAAAAAGCTAACCCAAAACATCCAGGAAATCCAGGATACAATAAGAAGACCAAACCTAAGGATAATAGGTATAGAAGAGAATGATTCCCAACTTAAAGGGCACTAAATATCTTTAACAAAATTATAAAAGAAAACTTCCCTAACCTAAGGAAAGAGATACCAATAAACATACAAGAAGACTATAGAACTCCAAATAGATTGGACCAGGAAAGAAATTCCTCCTGTCACATAATAGTCAAAATACCAAATGCACAAAACAAAGAAAAAATATTAAAAGCAGTAAGGGAAAAAGATCAAGTAACATATAAAGGTAGACCTATCAGAATTACACCAGACTTCTCACCAGACACTCTAAAAGTCAGAAGATCTTGGACAGATGTCATTCAGACCCTAAGAGAAAACAAATGCCAGACCAGGCTACTATACCCAGCAAAACTCTCAATTACCATAGATGGAGAAACTAAGATATTCCATGACAAAACCAAATTCACACAATATCTTTTTACAAATCCAGTACTACAAAGAGAAGGGAAACTACACCCTAGAAAAATCAAGAAAGTAATCTTTTTTCAACAAACCCAAAAGAAGATAGCCACACAAACATAAAAATAACATAAAAAAAACAACAGGAAGCAACAATCACTATTTCTTAATATCTCTTAATGTCAATGGACTCAATTCCCCAATAAAAAGACATTGACTAACAGACTGGATACATTAAACAGGACCCAGCATTTTGCTGCATAAAGGAAACACACCTCAGTGTCAAAGACAGGCACTGCCTTAGAGTAAAGGACTGTAAAACAATTTTCCAAATAAATAGTCCAAAGAAAATAGTTGGAGTAGCCATTCTAATATCGAATAAAATCAATGTTCAACCAAAAGTTATCAAAAAGGATAAGGAAGGACACTTCATACTCATCAAAGGAAAAGAAGTACTTAGAGAGGAAACACAAACATCCCTTAAATAATTGCAGGAAAACACAACCAAACAGGTGAAAGAATTAAACAAAACCATCCAGGAGCTAAAACATTGAAATAGAAACAATAAAGAACTCATACTTATCAAAGGAAAAATCTACCAAGAACTCTCAATTCTGAACATATATGTTCCAAATGCAAGGACACCCACATTCATAAAAGTAACTTTACTAAATCTCAAAAGCACATATTGCACCTCACACAATAATAATGGGAGACTTCAACACCCCACTCTCTGCAATGGACAGATCATGGAAACACAAACTAAATAGAGAAACAGTGAAACTAACAGAAGTTGTAGACCAAATTTATTTAACAGGTATCTACAGAACATTTTACCCTAAAACAAAAGAATATACCTTCTTCCTAGCACCTCATGGTCCCTTCTCCAAAACTGACCATATAATCGGTCACAAAACAAGCCTCAAAAAATACAAGAAGATTGAAATAATACCATACATCCTATCAGATCACCACGGACTAAGGCTAGTCTTCAATAGCAAAAAACCAAACCAAACCAAACCAAAAAACCATCAATAACAGAAAGGTCACATACAGGTGGAAGCTGAACAACACTCTACTCAATGATAACTTGGTCATGGAAGAAATAAAGAAAGAAATTAAAAGACTTTAGAATTTAATGAAAATAAAGTCACAATATACCCAAACTCATGAGACACAGTGAAAGCAGTGCTAAGAGGAAAACTCATAGCTCTGAGTGCCTCCAAAAATAAACTGGAGAGAGCATATGCTAGTAGCTTGACAGCACACCTGAAAGCTCTAGAACAAATAGAAGCTAAAACATCCAGGAGGAGTGGATGTCAGGAAATAATCAAACTCAGGGCTGAAATCAACTAAGTAGAAACAAACAAACAAAGAAAACCTATAAAAAGAATCAATAAAACGAGGAGCTGGTTCTTTGAGAAAATCAACAAGATATTTGAATCCTTAGCCAGACTGACCAGAGGGCACAGAGACAGTATCAAAATTAACAAAATCAGGAATGAAAAGGGAGACATAGCAACAACATTTCTGAAACTGAGGAAATTCTAAACATCATCAGATCCTACTACAAAAGCCTATATTCAAGGAAACTGGAAAATCTGGGTGAAATGGACAATTTTCTAGACAGATACCAAATATCAAAGTTAAATCAGGATCAGATAAACCATTTAAACAGTCCCATAACCCCTAAAGAAATAGCAGAAGTCATTTAAAGTCTCTCAACCAATAAAAGCCCAGGACCAGGTGGGTTTAGTACAGAACTCTATCAGACCTTCAAAGAAGACCTAATACCAATACTCTTCAAACTATTCCACAAAATAGAAACGGAACGAACACTACCCAATTCATTGTATGAAGCCACAATTACACTGCATATTCTCCCTTGGAGATGGAATGGTTTCTGTCTAAATAGTGACTTGTGACAATTTCCTTTCATATGGGATTTCATAAGAAATTTTTTCTACTTCTATCATGTTTAATGTTCCAACTAGATTTTAAAAACTGGTTGAGTGCATATTATTTTTAGCTTCAGAAGATATCATGTATATTTAAGAGGCATTTAACTATTATAAATTATTTTGATGACTTAAAAAGTCAATATTGAGTTGTATATTTTAAAACAAATTTTATTAGTTTAATTTAAAAAAGATAAAAAGAGATGTCCTTTGACCCCCACACACAATTAAATGAAATGTAAAACAGAAAAAAAAAGCAAAGCAAAGTATAGAAAAGAAAAAAAAAAAAAGAGATATAGTCTCATAGAACTCTTCTCAGTCCTCTGGTTCTTAACCATCTTTTTGGCTATTCTTCTGAGATGTTTTCTAAGCCTTAGGTGCAGAATTTGTTTGTTCACGTATCTATCCAGGCTTGGCACTCAGTGGTCAGTTTCTTTGTATTTGGACCAGTTGTTCTGTGATAAGACTCATATTTTATGGTTGGTAAATCTTTTCTTTTTTTTTCTTAAAAAGGACTTTTATTTTATTTTTTTTTTTATGTGTGTGCTTGTGGGAATGTGTGCTACCATGGGAGAGCCCATGGAGAGCAGAAGAGCTGAAGTTACAGGCAACTGTGAGCATCCTGACATTGGTGCTGGGAACCAAACTTGTGTCCTTTGGAAGAATAAGAAGTGCTCTTAGCTATTCTTCAAAGAGCTGGAGCCATCTTTCCAGCCTCACAAAATACTAATTGCTGGGCATTGTGGTAGAGCCAGGTAGATCTCTGTGAGTTTTTAGGCCAGCCTGGTCTACATACTGAGCTCCAGGATACCCAGGACTACATGGAGAGACATTGTCTCAAAAATCCATGAGGCATAATTCCAGGTGCTGGGCTATAAGAAGGTCAGTTCTAAGTATAAATCCTAGGTCTGGATTGGCCAATGCCCTTGATGTTGATGTTGGGCAAGTCAATCTTGTCACCCACCTATTTATTTTTTACATGGAGTAATCAATACTACTAATGATTCTTCCATGCTGCACACAGGGCTTGGTAGGATCAAATGGAGAAATGAGAATAACGAAAGAATGTGATGGTTCCTTGACGTGTCTAGCAGATGTTTGATACAGTAGCATTTTGAATAAGTCAGTGACTCTGCTTCTTGCAGGCAACTGACATAGTGTGTTGTCTATGCTGCCTCATGCCTACTAGAGTAAGGAAAATAGGCTGAGAGTCTTAAATTAACCATTGCTTGCATCTCCAGACAGCCCTGGTGTGAACTTAGCAGCCAACTTGCCTTCTTTGACTTGGATGTAGCACAGGGATAGTAACAAGACACCCAAACACCTTAATAAATTCTTACATGAAATGCAAAAAGAAGCTCGGGACCAGGATTTCCTCTTAAGGGTAGACTAAATGCCAGCTGTCCACCAGTGTGTTCAGCAAGGATAAACATTCAGAAGATTCGATAATGAGTCTGCTTCGGTTTTGGTCTGTGGGTGTGTGTGGGCAGAGGAAGTGCAAAGACAGAAAAGGCATGTGTCTGCTGAGACTGTTTACATCTTTTATATCTCACAGAGGGGACCCAGGCTGGCAGATCCACCCTCTTCTTTCTGCTGTTACTGGTTTTCTTTTCTGCCACTTCGTTTTCACCAGCACCACCTTTGCCTTCCTTATCAAACAATGATAATGGCAACAAGCTATCAGCTTCAACAGCACCAGGACTTATAACTCTTTGTTCTCTTTGTTTTTTTATGACAAGATCTCTAATTGCTCAGCTGGCCTGGAACTCACCATGTAGTTGAGGATGGTTCTGAATTCCTCACCCTAGTGTCTCTACATCTAGAGGGGTGGGCTTATGAGTAAGTTTCACCACACCCAGTTTATGCATTGTTGAGATGGAACTCAGGATCCTATGCATGCTAAGTGAGCACTCCACGAACTGAGGTGGGCATTAGGCTAAATAATCATTTCATAAAACTTTGAAAAGCTTGTGTGTTCCTTTGTCAGTCAGGCAGTGTAAAGATTTTTGCTTTTGATTCTCTCTCTCTGTCTCTCTCCCTCTCTCTCTCCCTCTCTCCCCCTTCCTCTCTCTCAGTTGGACAGGTTGGAGGGAAGATTTTGAACTGGAAGTCATAATTTGAGATTTGGAGCCTGGAGAGCTTTCTAGTGTCTACATAACAAAGAAACACAAATGGTGTGTCTTAGACTCCAGACATTTATTGTCTTAGGGGGCTGGAGGCTTGGTATCTGAGAGGTGTTGGCAGGGTCAGGAGCACATGTTTCTGAACTGAGATGAAGAAGCTGTTCCATGCCTCTTCATGGCTTCTGGGCATTTGCTGATGGACCTTTCTGGTTTGTAGAAGCATTGACCTCATCTTTCCCTTGGTCTTTGCCTGTTCTCTGTATGTGCCTGTCCAGACGCTTCCACCTCCATCCACCTTCTTGGATTCTACAGCAATGATCATATGGCAACTCAAAAGGCTACATTTCCAAATAAGGTGACATTCTGAGGTGGCAGGGTTAGGATTCACAGCAGCTCATAGAAGCAAATGAAGTTGTCAGGAACAACAACACAGAAGAAACAGGAACCGAGAGAAAGAGAAGAGTGTTTCTAAAATGTGCTTTAGGCACAAGACAGAACTATATGCAAAAGGAGGCTGGGGCTCAGCCTTTGAAGAGTAAAGACAAAGGCTTGATCTCAGGTGGCAGTCTTCACTGCAAGCCTTTCATCTGTTCTACCGCCCAGCCTGACAGGTACTTTGTTCACACTGAATGAAGGCCACACTAATTGCATGCTCATAACCTTGATCCTAGAACTGTCAATAGAATTTAATCTATTTGCTATTTTTCATGTTAAAATCAGTTGGATGCTCACATCAAAGGACTTAATAGATATGCATCCCGAGGAAATCCAAGGCTCTCCTTACTTAATACATACTAAAGGGGAAATGGTCACATGGCCAAAGCAGCGTGTGCAGTGACTACAAGACAACTGCAATACTGTTTCCCAGCATCTAAAAATTGCATGTGGATCAAATGCAACTTTGGAACGATGCAACCTTTTTACCAGCCTAGTCATCTGCAGAGAGCAAGATCTAGTTGAGAATTCTTTGGATAAATTGTGGTAGAATACTGTCCCCTAACAGAAGGGGTTTTTATCTGGGCTTAATAATTCAAAAGATGTAATGCATTTACTTAAGCAATCTATGAATAAATTACTCCAAAATTGATTCTAACTCAAGTCTGATTGAAATCATTGTTTTTGGCACGTAAGTATCTAGATGACTTAAATTCACTTAAGAATTCAGGCAGCTTCTCCAGTCCTTGTTCTCCATGTGAAACCTTGCAGGAACACTAGCCTTGTGACAGGCAGGGGCTGCGGGACTTCATGTACTGTCAGTCTTACAAGTTTTAACACTGCCGGCACAGGCTTTAATTACCCATAAATGTACCACTTGTCTCCTGTTTAGTGCTTGATCATGAAACCTATCATAATTCACTGTGCAATGAGATTGAAATTCCACACTGAGGTGCAGAATCACAGTCTACAGAAGAGAGGCCAGAGTTCAGGTCAAACAATGGGGCTGCTGTCCTCGTCCCTCAGGGTTATTCACACTACTGGGATCTGGTCTAAAAACTAGTTTGGATTAGAGAAGAGATGGGTTTGAGACAAAAAGGAGTTTGGGTTTAGCCTAGAAGTTGGCATGAGAGAGAAAAGAGAGAGAGAGAGAGAGAGAGAGAGAGAGAGAGAGAGAGAGAGAGAGAGAACAGAGTTCTCTTTCTGAGAGTTTCCCTAAGATGTGGGGGGCCATGAAGCTTGGTTGAAGGAAAGGTTTTCTACTTTGGCAGTTGGAAACTTTGGTGCAGCCCCAGGAAACCCCTTTGAGTGTTTCTGTGGTCTGGACCCTGTGAGGCTGTGGCTGTGCATCCCTGGGGGAGAGAAAATCAGGGCCAGCAGGAACACAGGAAGAAAGGACTATGTAGATCAATGCTGTCCTTCCATGGTGACTTCTAGGTTCTAGAGGATCTCAGAAAGACTAACAGATGACAATTGTCTGCCTCAGCAAAGACAGTAATAAGCTGCCATTTAAGAAAGACTACATATTCATTTTAGTTATTTCTTTCTTAAGGAACAGTTATTTTAGATTTCTAAATGCTTTCATATCTTGTATCTTTGTACCATCACGTGTAACCTGGCACTTCCCTTTGTCATTGAACTTAAGGTTATCTAAGAAGCTCCAAGATGCTATCAATGTAACAATATCACTAGTAATCCTTGCTTGGACGAAGACATGAGGACCCTGTGATAATTAGCCCAGTTAGATGTGTCCTCCGAATAACAAACTGAGATCAACACACAGAGACATGGAGTACTGGGCCTTTCTCAGGGTACAAAAACTTTCTTGGAGCCATGCAGAGAACTCTCTGACTTCCCAGGATTAGGCCTGGGTGATGGCTGGATATAGATACCAAAGCTCATGTGGGGGAGACTCTGATTGGAATATGCTGGAGGAAAAAGCTGTGTTGGTTGTCAACTGCTATATATGAATGTTGTCACAAACCTAGTGACTTCACACACACACACACACACACACACACACACTCACACACACACAACCTTAGTTTCTATAAGTCAGGAGATGATCATGAGTTTCCTGTCTCCATTGTCTCAATATCTTTAATGAGACAGCAATCAAGAAATTGGTCAGGGCTCAGTTCTCATTTGAAACTCAACTAGATCATCTCTTTGAGGGACACTGGATAAGGTCGTCTTAGTTTCTAGCCAAAATGTCAACATGGGTTCCTTGGAACATAATCCTCCTCCTTAGCTTGGCCTATGACTTCATTAAAAATTGTAAGCCAAGAAGAAAACTAGAGAGTCTGTTATCAAGACAGAAGTCACAATCTTATTTAATTTCCTCATGGAAGTGTCATCTCATACTTTTGCCACATTGTATTCAGCAGAAGGAAGTCACACTTGAGCTGTGGTCAGAAGGGAGAACATTGCAAAAGGGCAGAGCTCCAGTGGATGGGAGCCCTGGGGTGGCCTTGCATAAGAGAGATTTTCTAATGACCGGAAAACAATAATCGGACAACAAACTAGAGAGGGCCTATGAGCTGACAGTGCCGCTCCCATTTGCTGTGATGTGAGATGGCAAAGCTTGGAGATGGCATTGAGGAGAACCAGGGAGAGATACTGAATTCTGATGCTATTACACCGAGAGTTTTCAGTTCAGTTATAGTTTAGTTGAATTATTACTAAAGTGCTCAATCCAGCTTGAGTCACGTTTTCTGTGTTCTGGAAACAAATGTTTCTTACATTTTAACTTTAAAATTTAGGCCTTGAACTTCCCATGCTGACTAATCTGGTCTTGCATTCATGATCCTCCTTGCGTATATGTCTCAAATGCTTGAAATAAGCACGTGATAGCGTATCCAGTCCACATCTCTTTGGAAAACTCTCTATGGAAAAACATTCGTGTTTATTTTATTTTATTTTATTTTATTTTATTTTATTTTATTTTATTTTTTTGCGATATGTGTGTATGTGTATGTCCCCCCCCCCCCGCCCCCCGTGTGTGTACATGTACATGCTTGCCTGTGGAAGCCAGAGGTGGTAGGAACTGAAGTTAGGTTCTTTTTTTTCCTTTTTTTTTAATTAGGTATTTTCTTCATTTACATTTCAAATGCTATCCGGAAAGTCCCCTATATCCTCCCTCCACCCCGCTCCTCAGGTTCTTTTTAAGAGCTCACTGAGCCATCTTTCTAGTTCTCCAAAGCAGTATTTATATCTTCTACAATTTTAAAAGCTTTTTTTATTGGCTCCTTGTGAGTTTCATATCATGCACCCCAATCCCACGCCTTTCTCCATCCTTTCATATCACCCTCTGCCCTGGCAACCTCCCAGCCAAAAGAAAATAAAAACAAAAATAAAAAATAAGTAAAAGAAAGCACAGAAAGCATCCCACTGTGGAAACTGCGACATCCCGCAGGGTGTCCTCTGTTCACACATCTCCACTTGCCAGCGTTCCCTGCAGTGAGTCTGGTCTGAGGACTCTGGCTTTTGCTACACTATCAATACTGGATCAATACAGGATCCTCACTGGAACTCCTGTCAGTTATCCCTTTGTTGCCCTGTGTCACACTTCAGCAGCTCATAGATGAGATAGATATTGAGGTGGGACAACTCAAAGCCCTGGATCTGGGCCTGGTTGGCCGCTGAATTAGTTAGCCTACAGCTCTCGTGCACCAGTAGTACCAACAGCATGACCAGTACCACCAGCACCACCAGC